>BGNK01000160.1:466726-545631 GCA_003297005.1 Symbiodinium sp. clade A Y106
TTAGGGAGTTAAGGGTTTAGGGTTTAGGGTTTAGGGAGTTAAGGGTTTAGGGTTTAGGGTTTAGGGAGTTAAGGGTTTAGGGTTTAGGGTTTAGGGAGTTAAGGGTTTAGGGTTTAGGGAGTTAAGGGTTTAGGGTTTAGGGTTTAGGGAGTTAAGGGCTGTTGGGGTTGAAGGGTTCGGGGTTTCTCGGTCTTTAGGGGCCAAGGCTGGGTTCCCCGAGGGCGTGATTTAAATCCTGGCTCAGGATCCTTACTATGGGGGCCTAGATAAGTAGCACTACTATGTTTCGGGGGTTCCTTGTTATAAGTATGGTTTAATGGGCCCCCAAACCCTATTCTAATCATTAAGGCCCCTATATTGCCAGGCCCTTCTAAGTTAGACCCTTTGCATAAACCCAGATGCCAGGAGACATTGCTTCGTGATGTACAGGCTTATCCCTCCGACGAAGTGTTATGTTAAGGGTCGCAATCAAGAGTGAATGAGATGCCCTTATAAACCCCATGTTCTCAGAGAATAATACAACCCCAGCACCTTTTTGAACGATTCAGGCCAAGACACTGATGGTTGGGATTCGGGAGAGGGTTGACGAAGACAGATATTTCTTTGCACTTAAGAGGGTGTATGCCGACCAAGGATCTGTCCTCCATGATGGGCGGCATGGGTGGCATGGGTGGCATGATGGGCGGCATGGGCGGCATGGGCGGAATGCCCGGCATGGGTGGCATGGGCATGGATGCTCGACCTGTTTAGGCATGTCCATTTGTTACTTCGGATTCTGTAGAACAGGGATCCTACTATTGAGGGTCTCATATTCGGGCCCTTTCTGAATTGGGTTTCCTGCAAAGCAATAGTAAAGGGGAGGCGGTTCATCAATCAGGGGCCTACATGAGTGAACAAGTTGTTGAGCAGAATAAGAAAACGTGCGAACCATGCCTTTCGATTCAGCTTCACACGAAACCCCACCTAAAGGATCAGGGGACTTGGCAACCTGGGATATACGTACCTGAACTGAGCCTAAACTGCCTAAACCCTAAAACCCTAAGCCCGGAACCCCTAAACCCCTAAAACCCTAAAGCCTAAGTACTTTCGAAGAGCCCAAAAAGGCTTTCAGGGAGATCCCTAAAATCTGAGCCCTCAAGCCCAGAAAGCCTCAGATCCAGGCCCGTAGCCCGGCCAGCCGAGACCCTAAACCCTCTAGCAACGCTAGGGGTTCAAAAGGGTTTAGGGTTTAGGGTGAGTTCGATAATATACTCTAACGTACTATAGTCTACTATAATCTACTATGTAATGCACCGTTTGGGGTTTCAGGTTTAGGGTTCAGGGTACGATGTATGGGTTCCCCAGTAGTACCCTTTTGCTCCTTTTTATTGTGGATTCTCCAAATCAAAACCGAATACTAGGAACAAGGATGCTCTTAATATTAAGGGGCTACTGGGGAACATAGTACTATAACGTATTACAATCTTCCATCATTAAATATATAATGTACTATGGCACCCGTCCAGATGACTATATTGTGCATTTCAACAACTGGGCTCAAGTCTAAACCCGAAACCCTACACCCTAAACTCTAAACCCTAAACCCTGAAACCCTAAAGTCTAAACCCGACGCTGGAAGTCCCGAAGCCGGCTTAAATCTGAAATTCCAGCAGCCAGAATCAGGCTCAAGGGCTCTAGGGTTTAGGGTTTAGGGTTTAGGGTTTAGGGTTTAGGGGGCTTAATCCAGCCAGAAACCTAAATCCCTGAAACCCTCACACCCTAAAGCCCTAAACCCTAATCCGTCCGTAATCCTAGATCCACCCAAAAGTCCTAAATCCCTGGTGCCAAAGTCCCAAAACCTGAGCCCTAATCCTAAACTCAAACGTAGGGTTTAGGGTTTAGGGAACCTTTAGGGTTTAGGGTTTAGGGTTTAGGAACTTAAGCCTTGCTGCAATCACACTGTGCGAAACGTCCAAACCCTGTTCTGATCATTCAGGCCTCTGCGCGAAGCCCTCGTAGCAACTCCTTAATGTAGGAACCTGATTAAGAAACCCTGGGCCTATAACACCAAATAGTAGGATCAATATCAGGAACTCTAACAATAAAGGCCCAAGGTTTCTTAATCAGGTTCCTACATCAAACCCCCCAAAAACCTTATAGTACCCTTATAGTACCCTTTAAACGAACCCGTATAGAACCCTAATAAAAGCCCAAGGTTTCTTAATCAGGTTCCTACATTAGCAGCTGTAACTACAGTAGCCTTATAGACCCCTTTAAAGGAACCCTTTGAAAGGAACCCTTAAACCATCTTCCTAGATCCTACATTAGATCAACCCCCCCAAAGCCCTTATAGTACCTTATAGCACCCTTTAACGGAAGCCGTATAGCGTTTAAGGGAACCCTCATAGGACCCTTTAACGGAACCCTTATAGCGTTTAAGGGAACTCTTATAGTACCCTTTAAAGGAACCCTTAAACCATCTTGTAACCCTTATAGAGCCCTCCCGGTAGCCCTGAAGGATTCCTTTGAGGGTTCCGTTTCAGGGCTCCTTTTCAGGGTTCCTTCAAAGGAATCCTTTAAGGGAGCCCTTACACCTACCCTTAAAGGAACCTACCCTTAAAGGAACCCTGATCCTTTAAAGGAGCCTAAACCCAAACCACCCTTAAAGGAACCTACCCTTAAGGGAACCCTAATGGGAACCTATCCTTAAAAGGAGCTTTACGAAGCAGCCTCAGATCCCTGGAGCAGAGGATGACATGGACCTCGGAGGTGAGGAGGAAGAGGGAGAGGGCCAGGAGGAAGAGCCTGGGAGCCTGGGGTTTAGGGGGTTTAGGGTTTAGGTTTCTAGGGTTTGGGGGTTTAGGGGGTTTGGAGGTTCAGGAGTTTAGGGGTTTAGGGGTTTAGGGGTAGGGTTCAGGGTTTTGAGGTTTTGGTGTTTTGCGGCTTAGGGTTTAGGGTTTGGGGTTTCAGGGAATTATAGGGCTTTTGTAAGAGGGTTATGCAGAATAGGTGTAGAAGTAGAAGCGTTTTCACAGGGCTTTAGAGGAGTTGAGTTTCCAGCTTTGAGGAAAGACTTTCCCAGACGTAGGGTTTACGAATTACATCTGGGCTCAGGACTTAGCATTTAGAAAATGTGGTTTCTTGTGACTCCAATATCCTTTAATTAAGGAATATACCTTAAATTATAGTAGGATCCCAAATATGATTTACGGTATATTCCTTAATTAAGGGATATTGGAGTCTCTGGGTTTTCCGTGTAGGAGTAGAATATAGCGTTGAAAGAATAGTGTTTGTGGTCGAGGGTGTAAACATGGGTTTGGGGTGTAGGTTCCAGACATGTCTCGGGTCTCAGGGTATGCTGTTTAGGTCTGATATCATTACAATACGTTCAGCCGTCGCTGTTTGTCGCCAGGTTCTGCTTTGTGGACTTATTGGTTTCCATGTACCTGCTCATTCATTGAAGCCTTTCCATCTTGTATATCTAGTTTATATACATATGTGTCGTTGTATTAAGACATTAAAGGTAGCAGGTAGCACCCTGAAAGCCCTTTTAATACCCTAAACCCTGAAAGCCCTGCAAGGCCCTCGAGCCGAGTGTGGTGTTTCTAGCCTTACCCTAACCTGCAGCCGAAAAGACCTACCTTTTTAGGGTTCCTTATTGTGATTTCTGTATATAGTTCCTTAAAAAGGTAGGCCTTTTCGGCTACAGGAAGGGTCCAAGTACCCAAATAGTAGGGTTTCAAGGTCCAAAAACCATTCAGAGTATGGATTTTGGGACCTGAAACCCTACTACTTGGGTACCTGGACCCTCTGGGTTAGGCTTTTGAGACCCTCCGCGCTTAGATCTGTTTAAAGGGGGGAATCTCGGGCTGGCACCGCCTTGTTTCTAGGGTTGAGGGTTTAGGCCATAGGGGTTTAGGATCATAGGGCTTTAGAGTTTAGGGTTTAGGGAAATAGGGGTTTAGGGTTGAAGGGTTTGGGATTTAGGGTTGTTTGGAGTTTAGTGTTTCGGGTTGGCTGGTTAAGTACCAGAGGTTCAGTACAGTAGTACATACTCGTGAACTGTGGAATGGTCCTTCATAGCTCAGTATTTGAGACATGGTCTTACCAGAAATAAGCATCATGCTCACCCTCGCAATGAGAGTGCCAAGAGTCGCAGCATAATATTACCGATCCTAACCGAGCCATGAAATTCCTCACCCGTTGTCGCCTACTTGCGTTGTGCAGCTCAGATTCCGCTGAGGTGAATGCAGTGACAACTCTTGGACCACAAGAGCCAGTCTTTCTCGACGCGTTGACCGACGCAGCATACCGGGTTCGGTTGTGCTGAGGTAACGTAGGCCGTGAGCAAGCAAGAAAGTGGCCACATCACTGGCTCTATTTCTGCACGGTTGACGTACTTGGCTACCATTCGACAGTTGATGTACGTAGTTGTCATGTAGTTCTGGGCCTTGAACCGTAGGGCGGCAGAAGGAACAGGAATGCATAGTGAGCATGAGAATTTTTGCCACTCGGCTTCGACTGCTGAAGCCCACTGGTGCTCCTGAATAGGGAGGTTTTGACACCAGACACGATCTGGCTGGGCTGCTGGTTCGAGATCGCTGGTATATTGGTGAGTAACACTGGTTTGGCGTCAACCTGTGATGCACTGTTGGGTCATGGGTCCTTCTGATGGGATCGTTCTGCCCCAGATTTCTGGTCGGTACAGCTCCGGTACTAGTGTAGTTGGCCGTTTTGTCTGGGACCAATGGAAGTTACTGTGGTGTTTGGTATGGTAGATTCTGCTGAGGATTTTCATCAGGAGCTTGTCCAGAAATTGGCGGGCACTGAATGTGTGTAGCTTGTTCAGCTACATGGGAGTTTCCGAAAATTAGGGGTGCCTTATTTTGGGGTCCTTATAATAAGGATCCTACTATTTAGGGTACTATATTGGGGTCCCCTATTTTTGGAAACCCCTACATTGAGAAGTAGAAACCCCAGCCCGAGCAATTTGGGTATTGGCTTTCTAGTGGTAGGGCTTGGACTGTTGCTTAGCAGGGCCCTGTATCCTAAACCGACCCCAGAGAACCTCACTTGTTATAGTATAGGGCCCCCTTATCAGGGTTTAGGGGTTTCGGGTTTAGGGTTGAGGGTAGTCAGAACAGGAGCCCCTGTCAGCAGGTCATGTAGGGTTTTTAGACACACGCAGTAGTCACTAACCACTTAGCCCTCAAAGAAAAAGCGAGTGCCGTAAAACCGCAGAACAGCCACTTTTGCACAGGCAGGCCGATAGTGTTTGTACACAGCTCCAAAGGCTTTTGGGCAGCGCTCTTGCAGAGAGTCGCGGCCTGATCCAACGCAACACCGGAAGCCCAATATAGAAGCCTATATACATACTTAGTGACACTATTTTCGCGGTGTTCCTTATTTTTGCTGTAGTATAGCATACGCCAAAACCCTAATTATTCTACTTGTTTCATTGGTGTAGAGGTCCGACGGATTAGTGATTAGTCAGGATGCTAACTTTTAGTCCCCATGGCACTATCCCCCGGGAGGATCTAGAAAGTAGATCCCCTAATTTGGGGCCCTATACTACTAAGGGTACTTTATAGGAACCCCCATTGAGGGATCTACTTTGGATCCTCCCGGGGGTCTGGGTGTGTACAGCCCACCAAAGCCCCCTACATTTCGCTGCGGCGCAGGGCAGTGTAAGACAGTTGAGGTTGGTGAGCTTCAAGGTTTCGGATAGCGTAACCCTAAACCCTAAACCCTAGTTTTGAAGGTTTCAGGTGTGGGACTGGCAGGGTTCGAGGGCTTGGGGCTGAGGGTTTATGATGCATGCTTGTGATGTTGGAGCCTCTATTAATTATTACTTATAGTATAGTGGGTCCCCAAACCCTATTCTAAATATTAAGGCCCTTACATTACCTACTGGGATGATGGGAGGGTTCTGCGTTCAGGGATTCGTTTAGGGCTTGGCACAGGCAGGTGTTGTTCAACATATTACATACTGTTAGGGTGTAGGACGTCAGGCTAACCCATCGGATGGAGAAGCCTGCACACAAGTGCTTTTGTTTGCAGGCCCTAAGCTTTGCTAACTCATCCCAATCCTTAAGCCCCAAACCCTTTGGTGGTTAAACCCTATGGCCCTAATAGGTTTTGGGGTATATTCTACTATAAATGTCATAAGGAGCCCTAAGAATAAATTTTGTAGGCCCCTATCGTATGGTGTTTGTTGGGAGCCGGAACGAGGGCATAGTTCAACAGAAACCGACCAGCAGTCTTCGAAGCCTGCGGTTTGAGAAAGGCGCGTTGCAGAGTTTGTTTCAGACGTAGGGTTGAGGGCCATGTCGTTCTATGCCGCGATACTCTAGTAGGGTATATTAAACTGTATCAAATATCATAGACACGTTTATGCATGTCTGCGTGTTTGTCTGTCGGTCCGGTCGGTCGGTCGGTCGGCTTGTATGTATGTATGTATGTATGTATGTCTGTGTGTATGTACGTATGTATGTATGTATGTACGTATGTATGTGTGCATGTGTGCAGAAATGCACGTGTACGGGTCTGCTGAGTTCATATATTCTATGTATACAGGAACATATCTGTGCAGAGAGATTGTCATATGCATGTATCTTTACTCCTACACCCGACAGGTGGAGAGTTTTGGGGCTATGGAGCCCGATCCAGTAGTCTTGGAGCCTAAACCCTACCTGTAGCTGGAAACACGGGTTATAGGGATCAGGGGCTAGGGATTCGGGTGTAAGGTTTAGGTCAGGAATTAGATATTTTCTCTTACGGTTGACGGGTGTTCGTTTGCTCGGTGTGTTCGTGGTATTTTGCAGTTGACTGCCTCGCAGCTTGGGCCACCAGCAGTTGCCTTATAGTGGGTTTCATACGGTTTTTTGCATCTCAGCGAGTTTTATAGGGTTTCATACTGATATTATCGGGGTTTACAAGGTCTGGGGGGTGTCTTTTGGGTTTTATCTCCTTGACGTGTTCTTTCTCACCCTGCCGCAGCTGTCTTTGTTTTGCGGTAGCAGATGGAGCATTCAACTTCATTGCATGCACTAGACTGAAGACTACGAACATAGTATAAGTTTTTATGAAAGAAAACTGTGATACAGTAGCACCGCATTGTAAACCTATGCCCTATCCCCAAAGTATTATAGGGGCCGCGTTAGTACTCATATTTCTTAGCAGCCAAGCGCCAGTCCCAAACCTTGTACGTAGACTAGAACACCCTTTACGTTCTTATCAATCCCGAATAGTAATGACCTAGACCCAAAGCTTACACCCTAAACCCCAAATTCTAAACCCGAAGCCCTAAATCTATGATGACCTAATCCTAAACCCGAAACCCTAACCCCCCCCCCCCGTGCAGACGGAAAAGAGACCTAAACAAAAAGAAAGAAGCCTAAACCCTAAAGCCCAAACCCTAAACCCTAAACCCTAAGCCCGGAGCCTCGCGGCTCCCTTTTCAATTCACGTTCCCAGCTTGCGCCGACTCCTCGCAATTCGAGGGTCGACCGCTTCTTGCGAAGGCCCCGGGGACTTTTGGTGGCTTTAATTAGTCGGGGGTTAGGCTCAGGGATTGACTTCAGCAGGATATACGGTTTCGGGGTCTAGGGTTTAGGGGATAAAGGATTCAAGGGGGGGGGGGGGGTGCAAGGCCATGGCATGGGACTATCAATGTTTTAGGATTTGCGGCTGTCGGCTTCAAATTTTCGGGCTTCTGCAGGCTCCTGTGTACTGGGTTGCTACCTATAGTAGAAGCCAGAAAGTTGGAACGTCAATATCCTCATGCCCTTAAGGTAGAGTATAGGGGATCCTAGCACCAATCCTCCTAAACCCATGTTCCAACTTTCTGGGGTTCACTGTAGTGGTTTCTAATTTCCAGGTTTAGTTTCTTTACTCCTTGGATTTCGGGCTTACAATTGTTCGGCAGCAGCCCTGAGCACTAAACCCTTATGCCCCAAATTGTGAACCCTTAAACCCTACACCCTAAACCCTACACCCTAAACCCTACACCCTAAACCCTAAACCCCCTGTGAATCGCTCCCAGGGTTTCTGGAGACTTCCAGTCTTGCATAGCACGTGCTGAGGAGACGGGGGCTCAGGGTTTAGGCTTTACGATCTGGGTTTTAGGACATAGTACCTATAGTCTCCATTGTAGTTCCTTTTTTGGGTTAACCAAAATCTCTATTATAGGGTCCTAACCATAAAACTGGTTAACCAGAAAAAGGAACTACAATGGAGACTGTAGGTAGAGTTGGTTGGGGGCCCTAAACCCTAAGCCCTATAAACCCCAAACCCCTAAACCTGAAACCCCGAAACCTTATTCTCGAAGCCCCAAAACCCTGAAACTCTTGGCTAAACCCTAAACCCTAAACCGCCAGCCTCCAACTATCAGCCTCTGGAGCCCAGAGGGATCCCCTTAGAAACTTAACCCCTGAGCTCAAAGCCCTAGGCCCTACCAGAAACCCCCAAGTACCCTTTAAAGGGCTCTAATTATTTCTCATTAAGAGGCAATTTGGGGCTACAATAAAGGGTAGTTGGGGGTTCTAGGTAAACCCCTAGACACCCCGAAGCTGGCAAGTAGCCTGCAGGATCCCCTTAGATGGGGGAGACAGGGCTGCCCCAGGCGCGGGGGGGGGGCTACTGAGTTCACGGTCAAGGGTGTAGGGCTCAGGGTTTAGGGTTCCGGGTTTAGGGTTTGACTTTAAACTTGCTGTTGTTCTGGTTGGCTCTTAGGACTTTAACTTTTTGGGGTTTCTGTTTAACTTTGTAGTATACTAGGTAACCTTTAAACCCTTTTGGGGTACTATAATCCCTATATGATCCCAAAGGTTAACCTTTAGTTCCCCTAAGATACTGGACAAGTATGATAAGGCGAAAAGTTTAAAACTGTTAGGAGGAGTTCAGAAGTCAGCCAAGTAATTTTCGGATAACGGGGGGAGGGCCTTAGGACCTTCAGGCTCAGGACTTGCATGGTTAGGGTTCTACATTAGAGGCCTGAATAAGTATCTATGCTGTCTATAATAGGTTCTCTAATTTAGGGTTTAGGGTATAGGGGCCTTCATAATGTGGAAACTTCGTCACAAGTAACCTGGCTACCCCAGTAATGTAGTACTTGTTGTAGTTGTTTGCTTGATTTCCCTGTGAAGTTGCACAATCTTGGAAAAGGGGCACCGTTTTTCCAGGGCTGCTGGGGAATAGAAGGGTTTGCAGTGGGCCATGAGGATACCGATGCTTCCATCTTTAGCAGCAGGCGATTATGTCGCTTCGAGGGTTTAGGGCCAT
This sequence comes from Symbiodinium sp. clade A Y106, assembly GCA_003297005.1. Classification (NCBI taxonomy): domain Eukaryota; class Dinophyceae; order Suessiales; family Symbiodiniaceae; genus Symbiodinium; species Symbiodinium sp. clade A. The sequence continues at coordinate 475,988 of BGNK01000160.1, forward strand.
GGAGTGCTGGGTGTACGGCTCGGGGGGGATCGCCTGTGGAAGTTGGTCCGGGCTCTGGGGTTCGGGGCGTCAGGCCTTTAGGATACATCGCTTTTGTCCAGGACTCTTAGTCTTTTTGGTGTTCAACAGCCGAACTTTCAGGGCCTTATGCTATGGTTCATGGAAGCCTCCTGGACTTGATACCGTTACGATAATCATAGTAAGGGACCCAATTCAAGAATACCACCAGCCTGAGACGGAAGATCCTCCACCCTATAGTGCGGGTTTTGGATGCAGGGTTTAGGGCCCTACAAAGCCTAGAGCCTCAACTCAGATTTTATCTAGATCATGGAAGCCACCGGCTCTTTCAATCTGATGGGCAACCCTAAACCCTAAACCCTAAACCCTAAACCAGATTGCTATTTCATTGGGGCTTTTCTTGTTGTTCAATCCTCAGGCCGTGGACCCTGAACCCTGAAAGCCCTAAGTCCGCAAACCTGAAACCCTCTCTAAACCCTATATAACCCCTAACCCTCTAAATTCTAAATCCTCAAACCATCAAAGCCTTCAAAATCCCTCAAGTGCCTCAAGTCGAGGCTGCTCCGGAGACGCCCACACAGAATCCCGGCGATTCCAATGCCGCGCAGGTTGGGGTCAGGATTTGGGGTTGCAGCTACACTAGCTACACTTTTTTAGGGTTTCGGGTTTAGGGTTTCAGGGTTTGTAGGCTTTAGGGAGGATAACGCAGTGCAGGGTGTGGGGGTTTTCGGGTTCGGGCTAAGGGTCCAGGTGCCGTGACATGGCTTAGTACAGGGTTTCGACGGGCCTACTATACCACCATGATCCTTTATATTATAGTCTATAAACTCTAAACCCAGAGCCCTAAACCCTAAACCCTAAACCCAGAGCCCTAAGCCCTAAACCCAGAGCCCTAAACCCTAAACCCTCAACCCTAAACCATGAACCGTTATAGTCTCTACTAAGCTTAGCACCCTCAAGGATGCCCCGCTGGATTCCTCTGAACCGCGCGATCTAGGCTTTCCCTGCTACTACTACATACCTAGAGACTCCAATATCCCTTAATTAAGGAATATACCTTAAACCATATTAGGGATCCTATTATGATTTAAGGTATATTCCTTAATTTACGGGAGTTTCCGAAATAGGGGACTCCAATATAGTACCCTAAATAGTAGGATCGTTATTATAAGGACCCCAACATAAGGTACCCCTACTTTTCGGAAACTCCCACATAGCGCAACCGGGCACCCTCATTAACCAATCCGTTCTTGTGATGTTTCCTCTCAACTTGACCTTAATGCGCTGCATGAACCCGAGCCCTAAATCATAGCCACTAAGCCGTGCAAGAGTTGAGCCAAAGTCCTTTCAGCCTGCACCGTTGATGTGTTTCCTCTGTTGGTCCTGCTCGCAGGCAGAGGACATGCAAAGATTTGCCAGCAAGGCCGAACATTGCACGCCAGTTTAAAGCGAACTCTCGCCTGCCAGTATGTTAACTCGCAATGGCCCTCTAAGCTCGATATGCAGACTGTGTTCGTAGGAGCCGGCTCTGTGCATATCGAGCGCGGCGATTGTTGAGGGGATGAAGAGCTTTAAGAATTTGCTCTTCAGAGTTCAGAGACTGCCAAAAGGACTTTGGTCTTGAAGCCAGGTTTGCTGGGGTTGCTTTCACCATCATGATTCAGCATCGAGCTTCAAAGGGACTTATGCTAGTTCGCATCTGTTGAAGCTCCCATGCGAAAGCTAGATTTCTGCGGTATCGGATTAAATCCGACAACCCTAAACTCTGAAGACACCCTGACTCCGTAAACCACCGTAAGGGAGCTCTTGTCCAGTGTCGTTCGTAGACTTCGGAATCGTCGGATAGCTAACCTTCAGCCGACTACAAGTAATAATCGGAGCCTCAGTCACTACTATAATACGTACCATTCCTATCCGCTCCGTAATGCAATCATGGTATCCATAGTAATCCCTGTTTCAAGCATTGAGGCCCTTACAATTAATACCCAATTAACCGCCAAACTGTAAGCAGAACTCCACAGCTCACACACCCAGGTCCTAGACCCTTTTTGGGTTTGGGTTTAGAGGCTACCCATAGGCCCCATAGTAGTTCCTTTTTGGGGTTCATATGTAGAATCCTATAAGGTAATCCCCAAAAGGAACTACTATGGGGCCTATGGGTAGGGTGTACGATCCAGAAGACTTGATACGGATTAGGCGATTCAAAGGATGTGGGAGCTGTGTGGGCCGCAATGGATTAATGATAAATCGCCAACTACGTCTTGTGGCATTGAAGTACAGGCATTCAAGGGTGGTGGCTTTAGAATTTCCCAAAGATCGTACCTTCCAGAACTGTTCACGAGGCTTCCTTGACTCAGCGGAGCGACCAGGAGGATGAGTTACCGCTTCATCCTGAGGTTGTGCGTGAGGTTCAAGCCTTAACGGGAGCTCTGCTTTGGGCATCATCTAAGAATCTAAGAGCCGCCCAGACATTTCATTTGCGGTGAGCAAAATGGGACAATTTGCAGTCAAGGCCCCGAGCGTGGTTGTGCAGAAGGGACATCAGATACTGAAGTGCTTGTTCGGCACGTTGGACATGTGGATCGAGTATCGTAAGCCGTCTGGGCCGTCGTGGGCTGATGCCCCAGTGCCACGGACTATGTCCACACTGGAACTATATACAGATGCATCCCATGCACCTGAAGGCATCAGGTCGTCGCAGGCCATATATATTTTGTGGAGCGGGATGCTTCTTTGCTGGGAAGCTTCGAAACAGCCGTTTGTCACGCTTTCCTCCGCGGAAGCGGAACTGGTAGCTGGTGCTCGCTGAGCGAATGCTTGTGTCACACTTTGCAGAGCTCGAGTTCTCCGAAAGAGCGGAACTGGCTGCTGTGGTGGCAGGCATCACAGCAGCGGAATCTGTAGCTGCGATCCTGGAAAAGATCTTGGGCCAAGACTTGGTCATGTCTGCGCTGTGTGACAATTCCGCCATGGTTCGCGCTTTCTCCTGGTGTAACCAGCCCGTTTCTAGCCCTCGACCCTAAACCACTAGTACCCTAAACCCTAAACCCCTACACCCTAAACCCTAAACCCCTAAACAAGGCCCTAAACCCTTTAAACCCTATACCCTAAACCCTAAGCCCGGAAATCCCCAAACCCTGAATCCCAAGCCTACACCCAAGGTTTAGGGTTTAGGTTGTAGGGTTTTGGGTTCAGGGTTTAGGGGCCCCCTAAGTCCCAAAATCTAAGACTTCCAAAGCCCTAACACTGAACGCCGGAATTCCGAAACCCTTTCTACAGACCCCATGGGAAGCATCCTCACCGCACAGCCCTGGCCACTCTACCCTACAAGCCCTAAGCCTGGACCTGAGCCGAACCCCCGCACAGGCATCCATCGCCAGTTCCGTGGGATCCCTCAACTCGATGGACGAGAGCGAAGCCGCGGCTCGGGATGAAAAGCACAAATCCCTAACTACTAGCTAGTCTTCAGGGGTTTGGGGATCGGGAAGCTTAAATAACCCTTAACAGCCCAGTTTTGTCGGGTCTAAAAAGTATTCTCTGAGGGATCAGGATTTATTGGGGCTTGTATGAAGTCGGGCTTATGCTGCGGCTTTGGTGATTGATGATAGAGCTCCATTGCAGTAGCTATTGATGAGTTTTCGTTTTGGCTTAATTCTGGGGAGACCAGTAGCTAGAAACGATGAACTCACTGGCATGCTTCGGGAGCTCTGCAACTCCTATGGTGGGTGGAATGAAAAGGCCTCGACGCCTTGTCACAGATCTGGAATTATAAACGTCATGTGCCAGACTGGGTCTTATTGTTTCGGCTGTAAGGGGGTTCCTCATAATAATTATAGTATATTGGGCCCCAAAACCCTATTCTAATTGTTAAGGCCCCTATATGGGGGTTTCAGGTTTGGGATTCTTTAGTTGAAGGCCCAGGGTTCGTGGATACGGCAATCGGCGCATGTGGCTTTACAGGCTTTGGGACCATGTGTCGGCTTGTGCCAGTGCTGACAGGAGTTGCTGATGTTCACTCTACTAGGTTCCCCAGTAGTACCCTTTTACCCTTTTTCTTTTTGGGTTCCCTTATTAAAACCGAATAGTAGGAAAAAGGGTACCCTTATTATTAAGGGGCTACGGGGGAACCTAGCTCATGGGCCCCCAAGCCTTCCTCTAATTACTCTACGCATTCGAGTCCGAGCCGGATCTTGTTTCAGGCATATTGCATATGATTAGGGTTTAGGGTTTAGGGTTTAGGGTCATATGAGCTTTTCAAAGCAGCGTCATGATTAGGATGTAATTGCTGGGCCATGGTCAAGGTCAAGACAAGATATTTTCAGTTCCCTTCGGTCGCTGCTACAGGGTGGATCCGGCCCCAGCAGTTCATTGTGGTCTAGGGCTGTGGGTGTATGGCTCAGGATTTAGGATTCCGCTATGAAGTTCAGAGTCTGTGGGTGGGGCTCAAGGGCCTCGGTTTGAGATTACGCACCAGGGATTGAAGCCTTTACCTTCATGACGACGGTTCGTAAGAGCCCTGTAACCTCGAGGCTTCCGGCTGTACATCCTTGGGTTCTAGTGCAGGCTGCACACGTCACACGTGGTACGCATTGCGGTACGAACCTTTCGGGGCAAAGCGCCGGGGAAGCCTGTGCAAGACACCCAGGAAACGGAGACCGAGGAAGATGTGAAATGGAGAGAGCAGATGAGGCGTGATAGAGCAGAAGAGCACACAGCTTCAGAAATCGAAGTATGCGTGCTAGTTCCAAAACACATTGGGGTTGTTGTGACTATTTTGTTGGTTTGTGCGCAGAAAATTTCGCTCGCTCGGTGTTGGGTCTGTGTGCTGCCATCGTCATGACACGAGGGTGCATCATGTGTTTGTCGAGTCGTTGCATATTTATTTGTAGTCCTGCTGCTGCGGTGCCTATGCTCGTGCTAGCACGAGTATGATATCAGTACTAGTGTACTGATTAATACTAAGTACGAATGCAAATGCTACTACTACCGTCACTACCACAACGACGATTACTCCTGCTACGACCGGTACGTGGGGTTCGGGTTTTCATTGCCATCTTGGACATCAGGGCGCGTGTGCAGCCCCTTGCTTCTAAGGGTTTGCGAATTTCACAACTAGGGAAGACTCCTTGTCTAGTTGAATTACATAGTGCCTTCAGTCGAGCAAGTCTCATAGGGCATAATATATGTGCCTGGATCAGTGCCGATACTATTGGGCTCCCTGTTGTAATTACTGTTGTACGCCCCGGTCCCTATTCTTGCTATATAGAACCATGCCTAAGCAGTATGCGGCCTGTCTTGCCTAGGTAAGCATCCAGGCAGTCCCCACGTCCTACCGAAACCAATGCCGCCGTTTATCAATACCCGGAATCAATTTGCCCGTAAGTATCACTGATTTGGTCTATACAAGGGACAGTCCTCATTCACAGGATGTCGGAATTTCACGGATCTTCAATGTGAGCAGTCTCGATCCCGGGCGTTGTTCCTTCTTCTTAGGACGAAGTGTCAAGGACCAGGAGGATTTTTCAAAAGGTTAGGACCCGGAGCTTCATATTGATGCCGGAGAAGGGGGTCACAGCTTACTCTCGCAAACCCTGAGCCTGACTTGCCGCCTGAGCCCAAACCGGAGCAGAGACGCCCTTATCTTCAGCGTGAAAGGCTTGTAAATACAAAATGTTGCTTTCATTTTTAAAGACCCAGAAAGGGCCGTGTCGAGAATCCCTACGCCCTGCAAAGAGCCCAAAGAGCCCACGAAGCCTCGCCCTGATCACGGGAAGGAATGAGCAAAACTTTCAATTTTCGCGCATCGCAGCTGGCCCAGAAGTTTCGTGCTTTGTTGCATAAGCCTTCGGTTTGCGTGTAGTTGAGGCCTTGTAGTTCAAAGTCCGGAGACAGGACGAGGGCTGAAATCTTCGGAAGTGTTTTCAGGGGCTTGCGGGCTTCTGAGTCCTGCTTTTGGAGTTCAGCCGGTGGCTTCGGTTCCCTAAGCCTACAGAGACTCGTACCCTAAACTGAATCACCTAGCTACGCGGTTCTTGGGACCCCAAGGGAACCTTAGGAAGCCCGCAACCACCCGTAGAGAACCCCCTTATAATATAAGGGCCTAATTAATTACCAATACTGTTTTGGGGGTTCCTTATTATCGGTAAATATAATTAATATACTCCAAAACCCTATTCTATTTATGAAGGCCCTCAAAGGCTGACTCGGAGCTGATCCTCGCTCCCACCAGCTTCTCCTAGACGCCTGTGTCATCAAATAAGGGGTACGATAGCCATAAAGCCGCAGCCCCTAAACCCTCAACCCCTGAACCCTTAAAGCCCTAAACCATAAGCCCTAGACCCTTAAAGCCCTAAGCCATAAGCCCCAAACCCTTAAAGCCCTAAGCCATAAGCCCTGAACCCGAGAAGCCCTAACCCCAAAACCCTGAACCCTTAAAGCCCTAAGCCATAAGCCCTAAACCCTTAAAGCCCTAAGCCATAAGCCCTGAACCCGAGAAGCCCTAAGCCAGAAGCCCTGAACCCGAGAAGCCCTAACCCCAAAACCCTAAACCCCATAAGCCCGAAACCCGCGACTTCTATGCAGCGCAGGGAAGGGAACTTCCCAGCTCAGTTTTATTATTATTATTATTATAACACTGTTATTGTTACAACACTATAATTATTACAACACTATATTTATTACAACACTTATTACGATCATTGTCATTATTGTTGTTATTCTCATTATTGTTATTATTCTCATTGTTCTTATGATCCTCATTATTCTTATTAGGTCTCCGGCACGCGCATGCACTTGAAGCCGGACCAGTCGGCTTCTTGACTCAAGCTAGGGTTTGGGGGGTTTAGGGGTTTGGGGTTTAGGGACTGAGGGTTCAGGGATTTAGGGTTTAGGGGTTGAGAGATTAGGGATTAGGGATTAGGGCTTAGGGTTTGTTGGTTTCCGTACGTCTGTCTATAAGGGTTCCTACAACGGTTCCTTCAAGGGTTCCTTTAGTGGTTCGGTAAGAGTTTCTTGAAAGGGGTGTTTGGGGTTCTGATTACGGGGATCACCCAGAGGTTTAGGGACTTAGTAGGTATATAGGGATATAAGAAGTGTAGCCATAGTCGTACTTCCAATTAAGGTAGTTACAACCCTGGTTACTAAGTCCTTGGTGTCGAGGAAGGGTTGAGGCTTCTATGGCCTCCTGCTACACAACGTGTTTAGGGTTTAGGCTCGAGGATGCTATAAGGCCCAGGATTTGGTACTGTCTTCAGGCAACATTGGCCTGTGTTGCTTTTTTTACAGAATCTTTCCTAACTTGGCTTGAGTGAAAGAATTCTGGAACTTCCGTGTCGAGGGGTTTGCATTGTTTGGGCACGCTTGACTTCTGCTTGCGGGAGTTCTCACGCAGTCCTTCTCCCTGGTTGGTACATCGGGTCCCCGTCGGTTCTGTCGAACCGACCGATAGTAATGCATGTATAGGCTGTATAGGTATATGTGTATATACCTATACAGTATACAACACATATGTATATATATATATACATATATATATGCATATGTGTATATACATATATATATGTATAAATATGTAAATATTTGTACATATATATATATGTATGTACACACGTATGTACCGATGTATGCATGTATGTATGTAGCTATGTGCGTTGGTACGTACGTAAGTAGGTAAGTACGTGTGCATGTATGTATGCACTTAGGTATGTATGTATGTCATGTATGTATGCATGACATGTATATATGTATGTATGTATGTGTGTATGTATGTATGTACGTACGTATGTATGTATGTATATGTCGAGTCGACACATTGTCCCGCTATAGCGGCCCCTGTGTGAAGCCATCGATGGATTTGATCCGGGCCTTGGCGTTAAGCGGAGTTGCATGTGCAGCTTTGGTGCTTGGGGTTTTGCACGGTATCTTAATTTGAAGCAAGCTGTGTGTGTTTGAGCGTATTCCTGCTCCTATAGCCGCAGATACCTACATCTAATCCGCATGTGTGTCTACATCTCTCTTCACATGCTTTCCTGTCCTTATCTCTATCTCCATCTTTTTTTGTAATTATCTCCTTCTCCATCTGTAAATCTCTATCTCCATCTGTACATCTATCGCTATCTTTATCTCTATTTCTGTTTGTATCTCTGGCTTTGTATATACACAGACCTACCTACATGCATACACACATGCATATTTTACATATATGTATTGTTTATTCATTTGTACGCAAATACATGTACATACCAGAGACTCATAGTGCCTACAGGGAAGCAGTGGCCGGTTTGGACGGCCTTGTTGCTTCATCCAGCCTTTTCCACCCTGGGCGGCAGATGGAATGAACGTTTCCGATCCTGGATCTCCATATGGGGGCAGAGGGGCCTTAATAATTAGAATACGTGGGGTTTTAGGGTATATGATTCTATACTGACAGTAGGGAGCCCCCAAAATAGTATAGGCAACTATTAAGGCACCTAAATCAGCCGACCTACTGTAAAAGTTGGGACAAGCGCGCAATACTGTGCCGATTACAATCAGATTCACAGCACTGCCAGCTGCTACTACAACACCAAAATGAGAATTTTCGGGTTTAGGGTTTTGCAGCAATCGGAAGCATGAATGAAACACGGTCCTGGGGGGGATAAAAGCTTGGAATTCTGATGACAAGACTGAACCAAGGAGATACCAGAAGCCACAGCTGAGCACTTGCGACGCTACGTGCAGCAGGCATCTGGCCAAGAGTGTAGCCAGTATGGGCACGTTGAGAACAATTTTCGATGAAGTCTCCAATCTTAAATCCCTGGCTGATCATTGAGGTTTCATGGTTTGGAGGATTTTTGCTGCAAGAGGGATGTATAGCAGCCGGATGGTACTGTACGATGCTCCTGTGCATAGCATCTTGTCGCTCAACTCAGCTGTGAAGCATGAAAGGGCCGAGGAGGGCCCTTCATCAAGCCTCCTTCGGGACAATTGGAATAGAGGAAAGTATCCGTCGGCAGGTACTTTAGGAGACATTCCCCTGTAGTCCCATATTGCAAGTAAAGTAGGCCCCCAAAACCTGGTTTTAATTATTGAGGCCCTATTTACGGCGTTGCTCTAGAAGCGTAGCCTTTTGCCCACAACTTGTGCCTGTATTCGTAATCTCAAATCGTGATCCTATGTGCACAGCCACCCCACAGCGGGCATTGCTTTCGCCGAAAAGCAGTAGTGCTATCCCACCCTAAAATGCGTTTGCATCCAGCAAAGCCCACCCAATCTCCCTCCGCGAAACCACAAACCCCCTCGCGTTTTAACCCTTAACCCTCAAGCCTCACTCCCTGCCCCAAGTGATCCGGTAGCCAAACCCTAAACCCTAAACCCCGGTTTGGGGTTTAGGGTTTTTTTAATCTACGTTGACAAGCTGGTAAAAAGGCGTGTCAACGTAGATCAAAAAAAACCCTAAACCCCAAACCGTATTTTGAAGATGTCTTCATGTCTTGGAGGTTTCGGAGGTTTCCCAGGCCGGCGGTTTCCCTGAACACCAAGCCCGTCATTTCTGAACCCAAGGCCTTTTTCAGTTTAGGCTTTAGTGTGGGTTTCCTGGCATTTTGGGTTTAGGGTTTAGGCTTTAGTGTGGGTTTCCTGGCATTCTGGGTTTAGGGTTTAGGGATTTTTTTAGTGTGGGTTTCCTGGCATTTAGGGTTTAGGGTTTAGGGTTTTTTTAGTGTGGGTTTCCTGGCATTCTGGGTTTAAGGTTTAGGGTTTTTCTAGTGTGGGTTTCCTGGCATTTTGTGTTTGGGGTTTAGGGTTTTTCTAGTGTGGGTTTCCTGGCATTTAGGGTTTAGGGTTTAGGTTTTAGTGTGGGTTTCCTGGCATTCTGGGTTTAGGGTTTAGGGTTTTGTAGTGTGGGTTTCCTGGCATTCTGGGTTTAGGGTTTTAGGGTTTTTTTAGTGTGGGTTTCCTGGCATTTTGGGCTTAGGGCAAAGAGATTGCAACATCCAGGTAGGTTGTCACTCAGTGAGTTTCTTTGAGACTAGCCTGGCCAGACTGTGTGGCAAGCCTAGAGAATCTCAAACTCCGAAAAGGTTTGGGGGCCGTTGCAGTTGCACAGCACCCACTGCCCGCCGTGCCAGGCGCGAAAGCTTGGTGTGATCACGGCCATTGCTGTGAACAGCCACGTCGACAAGGCCGTTGGCTTAAAGTTTTCGGGCTTGGTTGTTCTGGGTGACTTCGGGCCTAGTGTTGTAATTTCCGGTTTCGGGTTCAGGGTTTAGGTAGTGGATGGGAGGTCTATATAAATAAATAAATAAATGCAGAAATAAATAGATACATATATATATATATATATATACACATGTATGTATGCCTCAATCGGGTTCTTCGGCCGCGTGGCTAGATGCTGCTGCACACCCGGTGTACGAAGCTTTGCTTTGCGACTATTCAACGCACTGCTCGCCCCGGAACCCCAAACCCTACCTTAACTCACCAGAACCTACTTTTTTGTAGGGTCCCTGTAAATTCCATAATAGGATTTATAATTGGAACCTACAAAAAAGTAGGTTTTGGTAGGTTCAGGTAGAACCCAAATCCTTTCAATTCTGAACCATACCTATAGTCTCCATTGTAGTTCTTTTTTTGGTTTAACCAAATATATACTAAGGATCCTATAAGGTAACCCCCAAAAGGAACTACAAAGGAGACTATAGGTAAAGCCCTAAGCCCCTGAACTCTGGACTCTTCGGTTCATATCTGAAGCCCTTCGAGCCCAAAGAGCCAACTACCTGAAAGCCTTTTTCGACACCCTAAACCTCAACCCCCTTGATCCTACACCCTAAGCCCTAAACCCTGAAGCCTGAACCCTAAAGGCACAATCAAACTTTTATACAAAGCCAACATTCCCAAAAACCCTCGAAGTTCAGAGCCCTGCTTGACCGCAGGTGAAGCAGATCGCAGAGGAGGCATCGGCTCTTGGGGCGAAGTGCAGGGTCTCATGAACCTAAACCCCTACACCCCAAACCCCTAAACCCTAAACCCCTAAACCCTTAAACTCCTAAACCCTAAACCCCTAAACCCCTAAACCCCTAAACCCTAAACCCCTAAACCCCTAAACCCCTAAACCCTAAACCCGGTTGCTCTGAGGGGTCTCGTTTATAGGATTTGGGGATTTGGGTCTAGGGCTTCATTAGTTAGGGATAGCCTCGCCCAGTTTGGGTAGTTACATCACCATCAACCAACTAGTGCTCAATAATCCCTAAAACACAGTACCATATGGAAAACATCCTATTTATCAGGTGATGTAACATCCGAAAACGGGCAAGGTTAGGTTGTTTCAATTTATGGGGCATAGTATGGGTAGTAGGGTGGGGCATTCAATGCGCCACAGCGGCGAGACATCATCAGGGAAGGCGGCTTCGGAGTCTACAACTTTCAGAAGGTGCGCCTTGCCTGTTTTGGAGTCGGGCCTTGCACTTATCATGCATTCTGCGAATGTTTCTTGCATTTCTGCACATCTTGCCCAGCAATCTGGAAACCTGAAGCTTCTTGTGTCAAATTTCGTAGCCATGAGTGATAGCCATGAGCCCGTTCCACCGGAACGGGCGAATGGTGGGCTTGGCGCTTGTCATGTGGCAAGTTCACGTCACTCTCTTCGCCAGTTGGGGCAACCGCTTCGAGGCACAACGACGTCCTGCAGAGCGCCGTGTTGATGACCAAGGAATGCCCATGACAGAAACACGCCTGGACGTGTTATGTCTGAACTCTTGCCTACATCCTCCAGCAAACAGTCGCTACTTGGCAGAAGTGAAGCAGTTTTATGTCAGTAGGATGCACACTTTTTGGGGGGAAGTGTTGGCAACTACGCACCTTGCGAAGCAGCAGCGGTACGCGCCACATTGTCCCCATCATTGTCAGCACGGGCGGCTCGGCCTACAACATGCCAATCTTCAACGAGCGTGTGCGCAGCCTCTTCTTGCCAGATTACAACAAGCGCAAGGACATGGATGGTGATTGGAGGGGACGCAGGACAACGGATGCTGTCCAATTCCCGACACCTCTGGGCGATGGCATCTCTATAACGTCTGGAGAGTGGGACACTGAGCGCGCGCAGGACTCTTCCGCAAAGCACTGCTTCGTCGTAGCCCCATCCCATTTGCTGTTCGAGCAAGTTTGTGAAGTATTGCCTGTGCCCAATTGGCAGGAGATTTACATGCGCGAGGAGGGCGTCATCTACAACCTGGTCGGGCACGAGCTGGCGAAGGTTGTCGATGAGTGTGACGGCTTGGCCAGAGACCTCAAAGGTCTGGCCGACAAGGGAAAGTCTCAGTCCTTCATCCAAGAGTTCCGAGAGGAGGCGATCGAGGCAAAGGCAAAGGGCTTCGAAGCACAGGGCGCGACAGTGAGAGCCATTGAGCGCGAGGTGAGCTCCATGCTGATGGACAACATGATGCCGTGGGATGGAAGCGCCCTCCCAGTCCCAGACCATCTTTGGGTGAATGAGCTTTCCGTTCCAGTTCTGTGAGGAGAGATTCCAATCTCCTAACCTTGGGACTCGAATCCCCGAATCCCCTAATTCTGGGACTCCAATCCCCGAATCCCCAGACGATAGAACTCCAATCCCCTAACCTTGGGACTTCTCTCTTCTTCGAAAGCGTCAGAGAGCACCAGATGCCGGAATGCACAGAGGCACGGTGCATCGCAGACAGAACCACCGACAGAGCACCCGATGCCACAAGTGCAGAAGCAGGGTGCGCACAGAACCAAATCTCAAGATTCTCGGGCAAGAACAGGCGCTTGTTGCATCACCATTCTGAAGCCCAGCCTTTCAGCATTCAGCCTGAATGAGCCCTTAAGCCCTTAACTTGGCAGGTGATGGAGGAAGGCGAGTTCCGCCTTGCCCATTTCGGGGAGTTACATCACCTGATAAATAGGATGTTTTCTATATGGTAATGTGTTTTGGGGATTATTGAGCACTAGTTGGTTGACGGTGATGTAACTACCCAAACTGGGCGAGGCTATCCCTAACTTCATTACGGTTTGGGGTGTAGGGCTTTGGCCTGCAAGGGAGGTGTTCATGTAGGGGTCGCTTTAAGAGCCCCGTTAAGGGTGCGATAAGCGTACCCGTCTGCTTGAGGGCGCGAGAACGGGTCCCCATTCAGAGTACTAGAGAGGTGTTTCTTTAAGGGGGGCGGTGCTGTGGTTTGCCGGTTTCCGGGATTCCTATGATGTTGCGCCCGGTGTGGGATGATGCATGTACCCAGAAAAGGGTTGCTTCCTAGACGGGGTTATCTTTAATTGTATCTGTTGGCAGGGTTTGAGGGTTCCTTTTGGGGTGTTACCTGATTTTCGCGGGTTTTTGATTGGGTCGGTAAGTCGGTTGGCCCAGAAGCAGTTTCCATAATCCCAAAGTTTAGCAGTTAACATCTCCACGGGATCGGAACATAGGTGATGCTATGCCGTTATAGGTTCTAAGCAACTGGGCTGTGACGTTCTACCGTGTAACACCGAGTGCACAGAGGTCAAACCAAGTTTCCGCTCTGATTGAGACTTATGACTGAAACCCGAAACATGGAGGCTGAGCCGGACCTCACGCTTCATGTTCTTCATGTGCCATGCTGGGGAGCGCCTTGGGTGAATGCTTCCAGCAGATTGCTGTTGCGTCAAGTGTCGCAGTATAGGTTACAATGTTCACATTTTGCTGTTTAGGCTTAGGGCTTGAGGGTAGACAGTTCCGGGTTTGACGTGAACGTTGCAGGCTATAAAGATGTGGTGAGACATGAAGTCTCGACTTGGGGATTATAAGCATGCGCCATGGGGTGGCATCTCACGTTTGCCCTACGCTTGAAGACTGCTACATCATACAGTCATACAGGGGTCACAATACTTAGAAATATTGTTCTTACGGTACGGTTCCCAATTGTATTTGTAGTGTTTGCTTACAGTAAGTGGCCTTTATTTTTACCCCCAATTCCTGGTTAACCTTCCATTATGATCCAGACCCAGATCTCCTGACTGTTATCCCGAAGCCCCAAACCCTAAACTCCCAAACCCTCAGCCCCCAAAAAAACACAAAACACACACACGCACACATACACGCCCCGGACCGTTCAGTTTTCGAGCCCCCACCCATATCGATTCGAGCTCGATCCCAGGCATTCGTCCCTGCGCTGAATGCGCTCCTGAACTTCGCCCAGCGATTCTTGTCTGCCAGTTTAGGGTTCAGGGTTTAGGGTTTGGCATGGGGATGATTGGGGTCGTGTGTTTTAGGGCTTTAGGGGTTCAGGTAGTACCTATACGGGTTCCCGCAAGGGCTTCCATGAGGGTACTGTACGTGTAGAAGGACTGCTTGGGCTTTCAGGTCTTTTGGGGTTTAGGGTTTACCTGGACACTATAAAACCTTCCTTTTTTAGGTTTCCCTATTATGATTTCCTCTTATAAGTCCTTCAAAAGGTATTCCCTTTTATGATTTCCTTACATACCTGAACCCACCAGAACCTACTTTTTTTGTCGGGTCCCTATAAATTCCATACTAGGGTTTATAATAAGAACCGACAAAAAAGTAGGGTTTGGTAGGTTAAGGTAAGTCTTTAAAAAGGCAGCTGGGGCTTCAGATCCGGGCGTTGGGACTTTGGGAGTTGTAGGTTTAGGGTTTAGGGTTCAGGGTTTAGGGTTTAGGGGATAGTTGTCAAAATAGGGGTCCCTTTGTGGGTGCCTAAATAATAGGTGCCGTAGTATAGTAGGGACCCAAAAAGGGACCATAATTTTGACAACCACTCATATATCCTAAACCCTGAACCCAAATCCCTAGGCGCTGAAATATGGGTTTTGGGTAGGCTATAGGACACAGGCCTCCGCTCTTGAGGATTTAGCCCAGGGAAATAGAGACAGGGAGAGGGTTGCGGGTTTAGGGTTCATGAGACGTGGCAGGTCTGTTGGTGCCTGCCAGTTCTCCAAGGAACCTCGATGAAATGCTGGCCAAGAAAGACTTGAGCCTGGCAACATCTGTCTGGTTCTTAGTTGGGAATGGGGGAATGGATTATGGAGACTATTGTTGGGGATTATATCGGGACTACTATAGGGATCCATTCCCCCATTCCCTACTAAGCACCAGACAGACATCGCCGTGCAGTGGTGGCCCAGAACGAAGGCATACTCAGAAACATCACAGGCCTGCGATCCGTGAACCAGCTTCTCTGGCCGAGCCAAGACCTAGCCCGGAAGGAGCACCAGAGTGAAGCGTAGAATATAGCATAGAGGGGTCTTAGACTTATGATTTGGTTTAAACGACGTAACCCTAAACCCTAAGCCCAAACCGTACTGGTAAGATCAGTGCGGCTTGGACTTTCAGGTCAGAGCGGCTGTTGTTCTAGGCTCCTCACTAGTATCCTTCTCTAGGTATCGATTTGGGATAACTGTTAATTTCCCTTGTTGTCTAATGTAGAGCCCGAATTATAGGCAATTTTTAAGATTGTTGAATTCGACACTTAGGTGTGATTTCGGGATTCCCCGTCACAAGACTTCGAACCCAGATCCCTGAGCTCCAAAACCTGAGCTTAGTAGTAGAATAGGTAACATGTAGCTTCTTTGGGGTGCTACAACCACTATATCATACCACACGCTAACCTTGAGTTCCCAATGGATACTGCACAAGTAAGCTGAAGCTTCGAGGAAAGGGGGCCAAGTACATCTTGTACCAGTCTCTCGAGGTCTGTTGCACTCGCCGCTCTCTCAGATCAAGATAGTCTTGCTAAACCTAGAGCCACAGTGCCACTCTTGGTGTGCTCACGAGATCAACATTGATACGTTGCTGTCCTTAATATGTCCATGGTATGAGCAGCGGCAGCGATAGGACGATCCATCATGAGATGAACGGAATCATCATCGATCAGCGCAGCCCTTTTCAGGAAGTGTGTCGTCATTAATGTGTTCCTATTTCTGTTTGCAGTCGTCAGAGTCTTTGTGTGGTGGGCGGCAGCAGGCAGCAACCTACAGTGCTAGCAGCAGCGTTTCAGGGGTATTGCAGCCCGTGCCTTCGGGAGTTCGGCGTCGTTTTCCTTGAAGCATGTGGGTCTCAGGTTGCATCGTTCATTTGTGGCTTGGCCAGTAGTGCGTGCTTTCGGGGTTCATGGCATTATTCGGATTCGCCTCTGCACTTACGTTTTTGTCAGGGTTGGCCCGGCGTTATCCGAGGGGTATTATTGATCAACCCTTCTTGGCAAGTCCCTATCTTCCAAGCACCTGTGGCTCCAACTTCCGCCGGAGGTCTGTATACTATTCCTAAATCCAAGTGCCCAAGTTTTGGCGGCATGTTGAACCCTTAGGCAGCTTTCAATTCTAAAAACCTCCCTAAGCCCTGCATCCTAAGCCCAAACTCTGAACCCTAAACCCTAAAGCCTGAGCCTTCCAGGCGATGTCCTCCAGAGGGTGCTGGATCACCACGGTTCGGACTGCTTGGTGGTCGGGCCCGTCTTCGAGGGCCACAACTTCCGACCAGGACGTGTGGTTTTAGGGTTTAGGGTTTGGGGTTTAGGGTTTGGGGATAGCAGTTTGTCTGGAATTGTTGAGTGTGCTTTGTAAAGGTTGCTGCAAGTAGAGGTGTAGTGTTGTTAGTTGTCTTTTGTTGTGCTATTTGTTTCGCGTTGTTTTTGGATGGGGTCGTTACACCACGGATCCTACTGCTTAAGGCTTGTGGTCATTGGGTCTTACTGGGTCGTTCCCGAGCTGTGTCGGAGGCTACTATTCAGGTGTTGAGGTTTACATCCTATGCAGGGTTTAGGCGATCATGGTTTAGGTTTAGGGTTTAGGGATGTGGCTAGGGTTTGCAGCTTCAGGTTTAGAGTTCCGGGTCTTGCAGTGCAGAGACTTTTAGATTGCGTCTCTGGGTCTCGGTAGCTTAGCAGTGGCCTCCGTGCAGGGATTCATGTCTGTTTAACGGGCACGCATCTTATCTTACATTGAGCCGAGCAAGGTCCCTAATTTAGGTCAAGGATGTTCAAGGCCCCCTTTCCAAAGAGACTTACATGGTGTACAAGACGGAAGGGAAAGCCTCAGGTGCAGTTCGTTTAGCTCCTTCCTGGGTTGTGCATCTCTGAGCTTGAAACGTTTAATGTAGGAACCTGATTAAGAAACCCTGGGCCTATAACCCCAAAATAGTAGGGCTCATATAAGGAACCCTAATAAATAAAGGCCCAAGGTTTCTTAATCAGGTTCCTACATTAGCCCTGAGCCCTGAAGGCCCTAAACCCCAAAGCAGAGGAGAGCAGATTCTCGATGGCCGCAGCTCCCCCTGGAACACCCTGGCGCTGTGGTCGGTCAGAAAACTCGCACTTTCGCCGGCAGCCGTGGGGTCGTCGTTTCTTGTGTACATATTGAGGTTTGTGACAAGAAGCTTCCTATAAGGTGTTCCTTTAATTTTGTTAAGACAAGAAGCTTCCTATAAGGTGTTCCTTTAATTTTGTTAAGACAAGAAGCTTCCTATAAGGTGTTCCTTTAATTTTGTTAAGACAAGAAGCTTCCTATAAGGTGTTCCTTTAATTTTGTTAAGACAAGAAGCTTCCTATAAGGTGTTCCTTTAGACAAGAAGCTTCCTATAAGGTGTTCCTTTAATTTTGTTAAGACAAGAAGCTTCCTATAAGGTGTTCCTTTAATTTTGTTAAGACAAGAAGCTTGCTATAAGGTGTTCCTTTAATTTTGTTAAGACAAGAAGCTTCCTATATGGTGTTCCTTTAATTTTGTTAAGACAAGAAGCTTCCTATAAGGTGTTCCTTTAGACAAGAAGCTTCCTATAAGGTGTTCCTGTAATTTTGTTAAGACAAGAAGCTTCCTATAAGGTGTTCCTTTAATTTTGTTAAGACAAGAAGCTTCCTAGAAGGTGTTCCTTTAATTTTGTTAAGACAAGAAGCTTCCTATAAGGTGTTCCTTTAATTTTGTTAAGACAAGAAGCTTCCTATAAGATGTTCCTTTAATTTTGTTAAGACAAGAAGCTTCCTATAAGGTGTTCCTTTAATTTTGTTAAGACAAGAAGCTTCCTATAAGGTGTTCCTTTAATTTTGTTAAGACAAGAAGCTTCCTATAAGGTGTTCCTTTAATTTTGTTAAGACAAGAAGCTTCCTATAAGGTGTTCCTTTAATTTTGTTAAGACAAGAAGCTTCCTATAAGGTGTTCCTTTAATTTTGTTCAGGGGTTTCTTTAAGGGCTCCTGGAACGGGCTTGAGACCGGGCCTGGACTTTTTAGGGCGCAACCACATCAGACCCTAAAACAGCCTGCGACCCCGGCAAACGAGCAAAAACACAATCCAACATCCTGGATCCTGAAACCCGCAGCCTCTCTGACGTTTCTAATGATAACTGGAGCGCGCATGAGCTGTCGCTGGCATCGGCTAGTATCAGAACATGTGTGAATAGTACTACCA
This sequence comes from Symbiodinium sp. clade A Y106, assembly GCA_003297005.1. NCBI lineage: Eukaryota > Dinophyceae > Suessiales > Symbiodiniaceae > Symbiodinium > Symbiodinium sp. clade A. The sequence continues at coordinate 494,386 of BGNK01000160.1, forward strand.
GCAATGATACTGTGAGTCACCCAAAACCCTGAACCCATAGTCGCTCTTGTCGTGGAAGAGTGAGGCACTGACAGGCTTCCTGTGCATTGCAGACGGCCTGCCGGACGTTCCGCCCTCCATGAACAGAGAGATGGGACCGTGGTTTATGGCGCAGTCTTTTCGGGTTTCGTCCATATTTTTTGCTGATTTGCAGGACCCAGTAGGGTCGGCGATCCAGCGCTTTGAATCAGTGGGTCCAGTTTCTGGAGCTTTACGTGGTAGCAAGATCGTGAACAGAAAGTTCCCAGAAAAAAAGGAGATCCCATCCGGACCACGGGATTGACTTTGAAATGAAAGCCACCCGCATTCGCAGACGCTGCTTCTTCATAATGCAGAACCCTGAGTACTAAAGCTCTCCCCTTCGTATGGATTACAATCGGGACTGACTTATATACACAACTACGTAGTCATCAATCAGGGACCTACTTTACTCGCTCTCCAGAACGCTATAGCAGATTTCTGTAGATATGTATATGTAGATGCATATGCTGCCACCTGTGTCTGTCTGTCGGTCTGTCTGTATGTATGTACGTGCATATGTATGTATGTATGTATGTATGTATGTATGTATGTGTCTGTACCTGTGTACATATATACATAAATTATACACATGTATGCATGCATGTATACGCGTATATAGGTCTGTAAGCATGCATATTCGTACATGCATCGCGCACAAAGCTAAGATGCGTCCTGATGTTCCCGACACGCACCGTGAAGCCCACGCCCGAAAGGCTATAGTAGACAGCAGGACAGAACGTGCTCCAGACCATGGACTTGGGCAGCAACCGGGCGTCTTTAGGGGTCAGTGTTTAGGGGTTTAGGTTCAGGGGTAGAATCGTGCATGCTGTATGATTCAGAATCTAATATAGGGGCTTTGATAGGTAGACCAAGGGTAGTGGGGAGCCCTCTGCTTTCAATTCCTCAGCTTCGAGCCCCAATTTCCTCATAAGAACCCTAGTAACTCAGAAACGGTGTTGGGGTATATCAATCATAGTTGTAGTACATTTATTGGAGCACGTTTTTTCCCCAAGCCAGCGTGAACTGCGTGAACTGCAGGATCGCACACCCGGAAACTCAACATAGAGGGTTTGGGGTTTCGGGTTTGTTTTGGGACTGTGTCTAGGACTTTCGAACAATACTATTGGCATTTCTTCCGACCCCTATTTTACAGACAGGCCCTAATCCCTAAACCCTAATCCCTAATCCCTAAACTCTAATCCCTAATCCCTAAACTCTAATTCCTAAACCCTAAACCCTAATCCCTAATCCCTAAACTCCAATCCCTAAACCCTAAACCCTAATCCCTAAACCCTAGTCCCTTATCCCTAAACTCTAACCCCTAAACCCTAAACCCTAATCCCTAAACCCCAAAACCTAAGCCCTCGAGGTCCGATAAACGGGCCGATGGGCAGCGACAGCTGGTGGAGTGGCGATGACCCCATCAACTTCGAGACTCCTAGCAGCACTACCGTCTTAAGGACTTACATAACTGGGCTTTGGAGTGCCATACTTTAATACTTTTTTTCTTAAAGGAAGCCTTATGAAATAAAAGTTTATACTTTTTTCTCCCTGGTTAGAAACTACCGTCTTCCTTAACCTACCAAAACCTACCTTTTTTTGTAGGGTCCCTATAAATTCCATATTAGGGTTTTATAATAAGAACCTACAAAAAAGTAGGGTTTGGTAGTTTAAGGTTAAGGACTTACAGTAGAAGCTAGAAAGTTGGAACATCATTAGCCTCATGCCCTTAAAGTAAAGTATAGGGAATCCCAGCATGAATCCTCCTACAACGATGTTCCAACTTTCTGGGGTTCACTATAAGGACTTACATAAGCTAGGTGCTCCAGTAGTTTTGGGTTCCCTTATTAAAACCGAATAGCAGGAAAAAGGGTACCCTTATTATTAAGGGCCTACTGGGGAACCTAGGAAGGACAGCCTTGCAAGGAACCCTAAAAAAGGTCTACCGTCTTAAGGACTTACAGAAGGACAGCCTTGTAAGGAGCACTTAAAAAAGGTCTACCGTCTTAAGGACTTACAGAAGGACAGCCTTGCAAGGAACCCTTAAAACAGCTCTACCGTGTTTAGGACTTACATAAGGACAGCATGGTGAGGAGCCCTCAAAAAGGTGGGGTTCTTTAGGGTCCGGAGAACGATCTCGAGATCTTCGGTCCCTGAACGCTTGGCCCCAAATCCGCCGGTTGAGTATGTGAAGGCGCCAGATGACTCAGAAGAATGCGGTTCCAGCTGGTGTCGAGGAGGCCTGAAATCAGAAGGGGCTGCTTAGAGGATTAGAGTTTACAGGTTTGGGATTTCGAATATCTAGAGTCCCCCCCCCCTCCCTCGCCCCCCTCACGCCCAAACCCCATTCATCTTTGTAAAGGCTCCGACAGCACGAAGCTGTCTGAGATCCAGGGAACTCACCCACAGGAAAAAGCAGGGATAGACTTGACTCCCTAAACCTAAACCCTAAACCCTAAACCCTAAACCTAAACTCTAGACCCTAAACCCTAAACACTCCTTAAACCTGAAGCCCCCAAGCCCCATGAGCCCTAAAGTTTAAAGACCCTGAAGCTGTATAGGTTCTGGACCCGAAATGATGCCACATCGAGGTTTTGGGGTACCCATATGGGCAGTTCTCTAAACAGTTAGACTCCCTTTATAGTTCCCCAAAATGGCGAGTGGAACACATTACGGGCCCCATATTTTCCATCATTTTCCAGCCAACACGCTGTTTTCTGTGATTTTCGTTATCAAAAAGCCACTTTCAAAACTTAAGCAAAAACTCTTTATCTCTGAGAAGCATCATTGTATATGTATGTGTCAGTGTATGTACATATAGTCTTCACATATCTATATATATATATATATACACCCAGAAAACTGTAGTTGTCAAAATCTGTAAGAATGTCAAAAGCAGTAGTATGGCACCCTCATCAAAAAGGACCCCAGGGATCCTAATTTAGAGAACTCCCCATGCCAGGTTGTGGTCTGAGATGTTGTGATGTTCGGTGCGCGGACGTACCTAGATCCGCAGCAGACCTGTATTACGAAGCATGTGAGTGCCCCCTAAACCCTAAACCCTAAACCACTGTAACTTGTTTCACCCCTCGAAACCCTAAATCTGAACATCCAAGCTCTTCAAAGCTCTATACCCCAGCATCCCAGAGCCCTACGCTCCTAAACAGGGCCCAAGACCCCCCAAAGCGAAAGCTCTATGCAGGTCACCGCCATTGCGCTCCTACAGTCGCTTCGGCTTGCAATTCGTAGCGGTTCCAACGGGTTTAGCGGCTGCTGCCTCAAGCTACCTGACAAGGGTTTAGCATCGGTTTATAGGGGGATCATACGAGGTTTGGTCGGGATGCTATTAGTTGTAAGCTATTCAACAGGGGTGTAAGAGGTTCTCAGAAACGGTTTTGAGAAGGGCTCAATAAGGGGTTCCAGAATGTCTGTTTGTTTGTTTGTTTGTCTGTCTGTCTGTCTGTCTGTGGACCTGTATGTCCGTCCGTCTCTCCGACTGTCCGTCTGTCCGTCTGTCGGTCTGTCTGTCTGTCTTTCTGGCTGTCAGTCTGTCTGTCTGTCGGTCTTTTTATCTCTTTATCTGACTATCCAAATCAAACCATCTATCTAGCTCTCCCGCTGTTTTTTTGTATTTGTCTCACTATCTTGTTATGTCATTATCTATCATTATGTCTTCCTGCCCGTCTGTCCATCTATCTATCTATCTCTCTGTCTATGTATCTACCTATCCATCTATCCATCTACCTATCTATTCATCTATCTATCTATTCATCTATCCATCCATCTACTTATCTATCTATCTATCCACGGTATCGATGGTTTGTATTGATAGAGCTATGTTACTAACCTAAACCTTAAACCCTAATCTTTAAACCCTAAACCCCAAACCCTGAATCCCAAACCCTAAACCCCAGCTTTCCCAGGCATTTGCATGGATCAGATCGATCCCGCGCCGTTTTGCTCCAATTGCCCCCGCATCTCGAGGCCTGAAGTGAGGTTTGGAGTGTATCGGCCGTTCTCGTTGTTTGTTAAGGGGGGGGTATAGGGTTTAGGGTTTAAGATTCAGGGTTTAGGGCTTTTTGGGGCTTACGGGCTTCAAGTTTTATTGTTAAGGGTTCAGATTCCTTCGGGTGCACTCGTGTTTTGTCGGTTCAGGGTTCCGGGTTCAGAAATTAGGATGCCGTGGTGTGAGGTCCCCAAACGTGATTGAGGATCCCACGATTCAGAGTGCATATTGGGGTGTTCGACTTTTCCAAGGCATCCGTCCGGCGGCCAGCGTTTTATGCTTGAAGGCACTGAGCCTGTGGGGCTTTCTCTGGGTGCGTCAGAGCTGGATTTACTCTTGTGGGCTTTGGGGTCCAAGAGCATAAGGATCGTGAGTAAACCCTAAACCCTAAGCCCTAAACCCTAAACCCTAAACCCTACCCACTTGACGAAGCTTGTGGATGAAGTACCAGGAGGATCGGGGTGGCTCCGCGAGCTACAGTAAGGTCGGAAGTGGGTCCCACAGATGTTCCCTCAAGCCTAGACCGAAAAGCCTCAAACACGACCTCAAGTCTACAGCCCCAAAGTATATATATATAATATAATATATATATAATATATAATATATAATATATAATATATAATATAAAATATATAATATATATATATATGTATTTATATATATATATATATATATCAGCTCAGATTGGCACCCTTCTCGCCGCCCTACTTCTCCGTCCTCCCCATCCTCCAAGTTCCGGCATTTCATGTACCAGACTGTTGCCGGGGAAGGCTCGAGAGCCTTCTCTTCGGTGTTATCAACGTGTACTTGGAGGGCTAGTTGGGGTAACCATAATTAAAGGACATATAACCCCACTTATAACTAGACTACCCATGAACCTCCAAGTAGGACCAGCTAAGCGGTGCAATCTCTCACCACATAAAGATACGTAGTACCATCAGCGCCAAGTAGTTCACAAATCACTGAACCCTAAGCCCAAATTCCCATCTTTCAAAACTTGTCACTGCAGGCCCAGTTGTCCTGGGCAGCGAATTGGGGCAAGGCGAACGGAAATTTAGGAATTACAGGGTCTTGAGTATTTGCGAAACTATTTCCCTCTGTCCCTCTCGCGCTCTCCCTGTAACTCTCTTTCTCTGTCTCTCTCTCTCTCTCTGTCTCCCTCTCTCGTAGTCTTATAATTGTTCAACCTTATAACTAGTCAAAAAGATGCATGTATGTGTTCATATGTATGTAGTGTATATATACATATATATATGTGTATATACATACACACACACTTACGCAAAGGCTACTATGTATTTTGCCTGCGCCCTTTCGCTTGTGGTTTTCCCTCTCTCTCTCTCTATCCGTCGGTCTGTCTGTCTGTCCGTCCGTCTATTTGCCTGCCTGTCTGCCTGTCCACCCTCCTACGTACCCACCTACATAGCTGCCTGTCTGCCCGCCTGTCTACCCATTACGACCTATACTTACCTAGCTACCCACCTCCATCTAGAAGTGGGACAGGGTGCGGCAGGGGGCTGGGGTGTGGATGGTGGTGGGGGTTGGGGTGGGTGGGTGTGGCTCGTGTGGTATGTGCGGGTGGCGTGACGGTGAGTTGCTTGGCTTAATCCTCCGTGCTCCATCACCGAGACTAGACACGAAGTCTTGGGAAAAGCTGAATGGCCCTTCATCGGGACTCTTATATGCAGCTCTTTCCAGCTTTTAATGGATGGAGGCCCTCTTGGGGCTTTGGGGCGTTTGATGGTTTAGGGTTTAATGGGTTTTTGAATGCGTGCCCTAAGCCCTTTACGGCCTCCAGCCCTCCATTCCAGCCTGAGCCCCAGTCAGTTTAATACCACCTCGTAAGGTAGGGTTTAGGGTTTAGGTCAAACCTTCGGAGCCTGAAACCCGCCGAACTCGATGGCTTGAAGTCAAACTCAATCGTTTTGTCAGGAATAACCAGCATAAAAAGAAATGGCAGTACATAATCAATAACATCATTATCGTCGTCATCGCCATCGCCATCATCATCATCATCAGCATCATCATCATCATCATCATGGTGACGACCATCATCATCAAGCCCCCAAGCTACAAGTACAAGCCTACGAAGCAGCAGCAGGATGAAGCACGAAAGAAGTGGCACAAGTACAAGCAGCTTGCCAGGATTTAACTTTGGGTTGTGGTGCAACAGCGTTGTGTGTGTGTGTGTGCGCGAGTGTGTGTGTGTGTGCGAGTGTGTGTGTGTGTGTGTGTGTCTGTGTGTGTGTGCGCGGGTGTGTGTGTGTGTGCGTGCGTGTGTGTGTGTGTGGGGGTGTTACGCCTCTCTTGTTCAGAGTTGCCGGCGAATCCTAGCTTATAAGCTTGGGGTTGATGACATGATCAATCTTAGGGTGCGGGGGTGGGGGGGGGGAGGCGGGTGAGGTTTTCGTGCCCTCGGTGGTTTATAGGTTTATAGTGGGGGCAGATGACGGGTTTACCGAGAGCGTTCATGGGCTGCCTTTCTATACAGGGAGCTGACTAGACAGACAATGACGCACAAGAGACGGCATTCGGCTGACAGCAGACACACACACAGCTACCAAGCCGTATGAGCAACAAACTGTCGCCATTATTGAGGACTCCACATGATCATACTTTCGGGACTACTCGGTTTGGGAGAGGCGCCCTTAATCTCTGGATCTTGAGCCCTAAACCCTAAATGAAACGCTGAACCCTTACCCCCTAAACCCTAATCCCTCTCAGCCCCTAAACCCGAAACCTTTGTGCTGTAGTGGACTGCAGCGCAAGCTGGGAGTCGCCTCCACCGAGGATGGCATCCAAAGTTGCGCGCCCTGCTGCACAGCCTGGGACTCAGGAGTGGGGCTTGGGGTTATGCAGGGTTAGGCTTTAGGGTTTAGGGTTTAGGCTTGGGTTTAAGCTTTGGGGTTTAGGCTTTGGGGTTTAGGCTTTGGGTTTAGGGTTTAGGCTTTAGGGTTCAGGGTTTAGGATTTAGGGTTTAGGGTTTATGGAATCGGAACCCTACTTCTACTGCTTCGGGTTCTCCAGAATCTTTGTTTCAGGCTTTGAGGTTCAGGGTTTATAGTTTCCGAGATTTACAAGTTTTGGCCATTCAATTCTAGGGCTGATTGGGTCTGAGGGTGTTCAGGCACTGCCTTTATGGTCTTGTGGGGGCTCGGGTCGGTCAGCCTTCCAGAATGCAGATTTCTCCCCTTACACCTGCACCGCAGCCCCTTACTTACGAAGCGCTTTCATTCCAAAAGCATTGTACCTGCCACCCTAAAACCCTAAACCCTAAAGTCTTAAGCCCTACGCCCATGCTCTAGTCACCGTGACTCTACCGTCCCAAAGGACCAGCCTGGCAACCATTTGGCCTTCAAGTCTCAGTAAAGTCAAGCAGCTTTATACACCGTGAATCCCACTCTAGATTCCCCAGTAGTACCCTTTTTGGCCCACCGGAAAAAGGATACCCTTATTACTAAGGGGACACTGGGGAACCTAGTATTGCCTGGATCCTGAGAAACCTACCTTTTTAGGGGTTTCTTATTATGGTTTCTTTTAATTAGGGACCCAACAAGCACATAAGCATAAGCATTTTACAGGGATATCCCTACCTTATTGGGCTTCATTATAAGGGGATGTATATGGGATATCCCTATCCTAATTTTTGCTTATGTGCTTTTTTGGGGCCCTAGTGAAGGTAGTGCTTCTTGAACACCACCTTAGAGGGCCTCAAGCCCGAGCCCCATCACTACCTTAACCTACCAAAACCTATATACTTTTTTGTAGGGCACCTATAAATTCCATATTAAGGTTTATAATAAGAACCTACAAAAAAGTAGGGTTTGGTGGGTTAAGGTATTGCTCGGCCGTTGATAGCGTCACATCGAGTCAGTTTGGCTTAGTAGCTGAGTGGATACACTTTACACTTTTTGGGATAATATTACCCACTAAAAAACTGAAAGTGTACACTTTTTGGGGCTTATGAACTCAGCGACTAAGTTGGCCATGATCATGTAGAGTTCTTCCCACAGTAAACAGATTCTCGTTAATTGCTGCACTGTTGCTGCCACGGCCCGGCATTCTGAGTCTGAACGTAACTTGCCCATTTACTCTGACTCTACTACCAAGGCTTCAGGAGCTTTTCAAGCTCCTCGGCAAAAGCAGCGCTTGAGGACTTGTGATTCGGGGTTGAGGGTTTAGGTTTCATGGGTTTAGGGTTCAAGGACTGTAGATAGGTCTAGTGTCTAGAGCTTATCGGTCCAGGGTATCTTGGTTTAGATTCAGAGTTTCATTTAACTTTTGACTGCAAGAGCTGCCAATGATCACGAAGACCCGGGGGTATCGAGTCATGTAAGCAATGGCCAGCGCACTGAGATTAGATGGCATCGGCAATTCCAATACTGGCCCGATGTCTGCCTCGTCCGCAGGGCTGAACCCCAAACTCCAAGCCGTGCTCGTGGTGTAGGCAGGCTCAGTCAGATCTTGGATCTGTGTAGCTGCCAAGCATAAGCCTAGAGAGGTTAAGGTCAGTTTTTTGATTACATGGTGTTGAAGGTACGAAGTCCTATTTGGAGTAGCATCCAATGACCAGCCCTGAGCTTAAGCCTTGAATGTCTACCATCGCCCGCAACTTGAGCCGGGGTTTTGGTGGCGTTCTAAATCGTTCTAATGTCCAGCCTCAAACTGTCCGCTTCTGCTGGCCTCAGTCCATAGAAAGAGTTGGAGGCGAGGAAGTACAGGAGGGCTTTAGTCTATGATATGGGACTTCAGAATTGCCTATGCTATTTTGGGGGTTCCTTATTACAATTATAGTTTAATATACCCCCCCAAACCCTAGACTAATCATTAAGGCCCCTAAATTAGTCTTCTAGAGGGTGCTTCCAGACTTTCCTGTTTCAGTCTACAACTCCCAAACCCAAGAGCCCCACCGTGAAAATCACAACCCCTAAACCTTAAACCCAGACCCCAAGTACTTTCAAACCTGAAGCTTACCACGCCCTCAACCGCAAACCCTAAACCCTAAACCCCCGGAAACCCTGAGGTTTCAAAAGTCTCCCTCCGCCGGGTCCCTTGCCGGGCCCAAAAAAGTGGAGAAGGAGTTTGCAGGCGGGGGACTTAGTAAGAAAGGTCATAAGTCATATAGGTACCGTAGTTGGGGTTACCAGTAAACATAAGCGCGGTTGTTGTATTTGTATCCCGACTGACTACGTCCCCTGACACTCTAGGGAGAGCTCTGGGTATTGACCTTGAGGTGTTTGGGTTGGCGGCATAGCACTTAAAAGGAGCACTGTTTCAAGCCGCCTGCGGCCCCGCTTTCCTTTTTTGCTGCTGTCATGGGCATGACTAGCATGAATCCTGCGAAGCGTCTTGGTCCCAAGCGCAGACCCCCAGACCGTTCCGTATCACTTGCGATGAACAAACTCTTCGACAGGTAACCAATTTCATGTGTTTAATCGGCGGACAACAGCAACATGAGTAGTGGCGAACGGATCGTAAGGGTCTACTCAGATTCACAGAAGGAACCGTTTCAACCTCAAACCGTAAACCCTATGACTGGCTGCAAGTATAGGGTTGCGTGAACCCTAACCGCCGGCTGGACCCTAGCCTTAAACCGAGGGTACAGGGTTGGGGTGTCGGGTCGAGGGTGGAGGGAAGTTGGGCACGCTACAGGAACCTTGCGAAATTGCGTCATGTCGACACCTGCTTCATAGATTGGTCCAGAATATAGGGCGACGAACCTTTTAGGGTTTTGCTTCGGCAAGAGCGTCTTGCAGCACGACCCGTGTGTGCCATGCACATAGCAGGGTCTTTTTCTCCAGACGCTGCAGCCTAAATGCCCAAACCTTCTTAGGTTCCTGAGTAGCACCCTTCTGTCCTTTTCACTTGAGGGTCCCCGTATTAAGACTGAATATTAGGAAAAAGGATACCCTTATTTTTAAGGGGTTGCTCAGTAACCTAGCTTCCCTGCGAGGGGAAGCATCCGACTGCTTCAAAGTCCTGAGGAGGAGGAAGAGGCGCTCCATGTGTAGCAATCGCGGGGCCGTCGCGGGTTGGTGGTTGTTCGGAGCTTGATGCCTAGATTTGAAATTTGTAAAGAAGCAAGTTCAAGGACGAAGCATTTTGGATGCCTGCGATTTTCTCATAGAAATCATAATTACTAGGCATGAGGTGGAGAATAGAGTGAAAAAAACACACGGCACGTGCAAACCTGAAGCGTCTAAACTAACGGTTTGATGTGAGCCATTGCCGTGCTTATTGTGCGTCTTTAACTACCTATGTTCCAGTTTTCCTTACTGGGTCTCAGGGTTCTTAAATGCGAATACCGTCCGGACCGTTTCAACATGGATCCTCCCTCAAGAAAAAGCCGAGGCCCTTAACTTGTCGGCAGACACATATTATGCATTGGGATCATCGGCTTAGACCTACATAGAACCTGCAACGATGCTCCCAGCCCTTAACCCAGAGAACGCAATACCCATTAATTGCGGAATATACCTTAAATTATAGAGGCCTTAATATTCTGATTTAAGGTATATTCCTTAATTAAGGGGTATTGGGATCTCTGGGAACCCTCCTTAAAACCCTAAGTTCCTAAACCCTGAGCGACTTGGATGTCGAGCTGCTCGGGACAGGCCCAGCAACGACAACGAGGAGGAGGACGTGGCCCTCGTTTGTGGATCTGCACGGATGGCGGCTTTTTAGATCAGGGCTCTCTGTAGAGAATCAACCGGAATTTGGAGTTTTGTGAATCTCTTTAATAGGCACTGCACTAGCATCTAGCAGAACTTACGACAACTCCCATGCATTCACAGCAAGAGCTTCCCTGCTCTATCATGTCTACAAACTCCTGGGGGAGTTTGCGACGAGAGCTGGTTGGTCCCTCAGCTTCGTAGATGCACTGGCTCTGTCGAAAAGCATGCACACACCAAGTTCCAACCAAACCGATCAAGGTTTACGGTACAGTTTACTGCTTCAGGTCGGGTGTTGGGCTGTAGGGGCTTCAGGTTCACTTACGGGTGAAGGTTTTGGATGCCGCAGGACCAACTGGGCCCGCTGAACACGGAGCAGGCCATTCCAAGTGTTTCGATTCCTTAACCCTCGCTTAGCAAAAGGACCCAGTAATTGGGTTGAGGATAGTCAATGTCCAGATTCGTGTGTTGAGGAGGAGGATATGCTTACGAGGAAGGGGTACGTAGGAACTTTATAGGTTCAAAGCCCGAAATCTCAAGTACACCTCGAACTGCCAACTGGGAGTTTCCGAAAATTGGGGGTTACCTTTTTTTTGGGGGTCCTTATACTAAGGGTCCTATTATTTAGGGTGCTATAGTAGGGTCCCCTATTTTCGGAAACTCCCAACTGCTGCTTACCCTCAGATCGATCTCCAAATTTGTTGAAGAGTCGCATTGCTCCGTGTAGCCATGTATAGCCCGAGTGAGTACAGCATCTTGGCCCCATGGGGAGCGCAAGTCTTGCCCGACACTTCAGTAGCGGTGCCTTCGCACTCCTTGCTTTGGACCTTAACCCACCAGAACCTACTTTTTTGTAGGGTTCCTAAAAACTCCATCATAGGATTCATAATAGGAACCTACAAAACAGGTAGGTTTTGGTAGGTTAAGGCAGAGTCGGTACAACCCAGACCGATTCGGGTTTAGGGTTTTGGGGTTACAAAGGGCTCTGGGGTCTCGGGTAAGGGCCTGATATTGCCAGGATCCCTGTGATCCTTAACGGTTTAGGGTTTAGGGGTTTAGGGTTTAGGGTTTAGGGTTTAGGGGTTTAGGGTTTAGGGTTTAACTGGGACTGTTGGGACTACCCCTAGCGACTTAACGATTCTGGACCAAGGGCTGATGAGGCTCAGGAAAGACACGATGTACGAGATGTCCCAACGTAGACCCGAAGCTCTAACTTGCTTAAGCCCGACGCAAGACTCGCAACTCCCCGAAACACGAGAAAACCGACAACTCGGAGACCGTAAAGACTAATTTTAATCCCTGTGGCACCCTTTCTTAGGGTCTTCGGAGTCGTGTAGCTCTTGGGTTGGGCACCTCCCATTTGTTCCCAAAATGATCAAAACCCCAAGCATAAACCAGAACCCGAACCTGAAAAGCAAAACTCAGAAACCCCACAGCTTGAGCCTAAACCATATGTCTTCTGAGTGTAGCGATACATGATATCTCTCCAAACCCACCTGTCAACGGACGGTGCCCTCTTCCTGTTGCACCCTCCGCGCAGACGCCGAAAGCGCATTTGCGGGCACCCCCTGCGAGCACCTGCACCAGAGGGCCAGAGCACTACGACCCGGATGACCACACCACCGACCACTCGGCAAACCACCCAGCGGACCAGCAGGAAGCCACCCAAACAAACACAGCTCAGAGACCACCAGGACTCAGGACCGGGGCGGAATCGCTTCTCATTTCGTGTACTGGCGGGACATGGCGGCATGCAGAGAGACGACCAAAAATGCCTCGCCGAATGTACTGGTGGCATTCAGACTCCAGACATTTCGAGGCCAGCATGAGGCCAACGTATTGATACCACGAATCGCGGTTTCGGGAGGACACGGCCGCGCGGATCGTGTGTAAATAATTCTAGGTGAGTGTAAGGGACCCATGGCGGGTGCCATGCTGTTTGGGAAACTAGGTTCTTGAGTAGTACCCTTTTGCCTTTTTTATTTTTGGGTCCCCTTATTAAAACAGAATAGTAGGAAAAAGGGTACCCTTCTCAGGAACCTAGTTAAAACTACACTGACATCCGAAGGATGACATGGACAGTGGCCGCGGACCCATCCACGTGGGAAAGGCCTTGATGAGGGTTTAGGGAATTTTTGGGATGTAGTTTTTTCGTTCGGTTTTAAGTCGAAAGGGATGTTCCGGTGTCTCTTAGAGTGGGTCTTCAGTTTTCGTGTCGAAGGCTATTTAGCGAGAATGGTTTGCTGTTCAAGGGGCGCTGTGCATGAGGCATAGTCTTTGCTCTCCGTGAAGCCTTTCAGTTTCTAGCTTCTGCGCTGCCTGACACCAGCACCCCACCATAGATTTGCATTTCGCCCTTTGGTGTTTGCATGATTAGTAGACGGCTTTGGTTCCTATCAGTCCTGTTCTACATGTGCTATACGTGTGTGGGGTTTGGGGTTTGGTGTCGGGATGCTGTCGTGTCTGACAGGTCGAACATAGTCGCTCAACGGGAGAACAGGAGAAGGCTCGAGATGCACGCTGCAAGGTTCTGCACTACGGCGAGTCCATCATGCCGCCGCACAACGTCAAGTGGATCTGCTGGGCGCCTGGCATTGCTCTTTGGGGTCTCGTAATCAAGGCATTCGTGACTGCATCTGCATGAAGCGACTTGGAATTTTGCAGGCAGTTGAGATGTGAGCTTTCTGCAGCGTGGTGTTGCCAACAGGGTTGGTCTCAATATTAGCAGAGAAATCGCAACTTATTGCAGCAACCCTCCAAAGTCTCCAAAGAAGAACCTCATCACGAACATGAATGCGCGCTAAGCAGCTTTGCAGGCTCGCTTCCGCTGCTCCCCCGGTAACCTGGGGCCTACATCCCTTGCAGAGCAAGAGACTCTGGCGCTCTTGTTTTAGGCCTCGGTCTTTGCCTGATGTTCTATGCCAACTCCACGGCGGTGTTCTCGACAGCCTTCAGGAGCATCAATAACAAAGGCCCAATGCCCAGAGTGTTTCGGCAGATTTTGAGACCCTGCACCCTAAACCCTACGCGTTTAAGGGGGTTGGGGTTTAGTGTTCCGGTTGGAGGTGTTTTGGTAGAGTTTCAGGAGCGTTTCGGGCTGAGCCTCAAGCCCCTTCGGGGGTGTTCAGTTTTCGGGTGTTTCCTGGGCTCAAACTTGAAGAAACCGGGCTTATTGTTCCGAATTTAGAGTAGTGATTCGTGGCAGAACGACTCATTCGGAAGGTGTTTGGAGAAGGGTTGTCGCTTTGGGGGTTTAGGGTTTCGGGAAGGTGTGGGTCACTGAACTGTCAAAATGCTCAACCTCGTTCAACGATGGTTCGATCACCAGTTAGCAGTTGAGCGTTCGGGGAGTAAGGTATATTGAGGTATTACGGGTACCAGAAGGGTTTCTACTCTTGGAGTCATTCCTTCAGTTCGCTCGCCGCCATGAGATGGCTGCCTCGCCTTGCCCGCTTCAGCGGAGCGACACTGACTGTGTCATTTTGAGTAGTAAAGTTCGCCTTTGATGCCAGTAAGAGTTGTATCGCAAGGACAGAGCTTCACGAGCTGCGATGGACGATGTTCCGAAAAGGGAGAGGACTCTTGGAGACAAAGACTCCTTGGGGGACAACTCAGTTCGTATCGGGGTTTGAAGAACTGTCGATCCTGTTCCTCAGGCTTCCCATTACATGTATGCTCTCATAATCCCCTAAACCCTAAACCGTATGTTCCCACTCTAAGGGTAAAGGCCCCTTTGATATGATTGAATGGCAGATGACCATATACTTCCCACCCAGGCCCTGAGCCGCAAAGCCATAGCCCGAAGCTCCAACCGTCCTGTTTGAACCTTATTGGCTGTAAACTGAACTTTTCAACTTTTGCGGTGTTCTTATAAGGCAGTCGATAATGAAAGTTTCATCTTTTATATTCCTTTGGGTTTTGGGCCAGTGAGGAACGCTGAACCTATACCCGTAGGCTCCATAGTAGTTCCTTTTTGGGGGTTTCATATGTAGAATCCTATAAGATAATCCCAAAAAGGAGCTAGTATGGAGCCTATGGGTAGTCATAGTCTGCTTAGGAATTATTCTGTATTCTTGTGCATATAAAGCTCAAGAGAATATTTACAATATTAAGTATTTATTAGGGTTCTAAGGAGGGTATAGAAGCCCCGGCCCATCCCCAAACCCAGGCCCCAGTCCCCAAGCTCTAAACCCTAGAGCTCAAGCCATCTGTCAGACTTGACGCGGGACAGGTCCCGGCAAACTTGGCCACCAGGAGGTTGCCTTTGTGGCGCTGCTCATGGGAGGCCCACCCGGTCGTCAAGGGCCTCGAAATCTGGGATCAAGGAGTTGCTGGACTTTTTACTTGGGATTCCCCACCTACTATACGGGCTTTAATAATTGAATTGCCTATACTATTTTGGGGGGTTCTTTATTAGAACTATACGATATACGATAATGGGCCCCAAAACCTTATTCTAATTATCAGTATATTTGTATATTATTATTATTTAGGCCCCTACGTTACTTTCATCCCGCCTTTGGACCCCCTTGAGGTTTGGGATTCATAGTTTTGGCGGTTTAGGTTTAGGCTTGGCGGTTTAAGGTCTTACTGGATTTAAGGGGGTGCGGACAATGGCCACGGGGGCCAAGAGTGATTTCGACCGCTGTGGTACCGCAAAAACATTGAGTGCAACTTCGAGCCAAAAAGCAGTTAATTTGAGCGAAGCCCCTCAAGTTCAACACCGGGTGTGAAACTTTTCGTGGCCCCCTATTGAATTGGTGGGTGGTGCAACCATGCAAAATGTAGGCCTATGCTGTCCGGGCAAGCCAAAGGCAACCTGAATACCAGGGCGAAACCACGGTGAAGCGAAGTGTGCAGAAGGTTTCCCAAATGGGAGTTTCCGAAAATAGGGGACCCAAATGTACTACCCTAAATAGTGGGATCCTTATTACAAAGACCCCCAAAATAAGGTAACCCTAATTTTCGGAAACTCTAAACCCTAAACCCTTTGTAGAACCCTTATAGATCCCTTTAAGGAACCCTTAAAGGATCCCTTTAAGGGAACCCCGAATGTTCGGAAACTCCCAAAAGAAAAAGAACCAAGCCCTGCGACCTCCCCCTAGATCCCCCCAACTACCCTTTATTGTTTTAGGCGTTTAGGGTTTAGGGTTTAGGGGTTTAGGGTTTAGGGGTTGCCTTAAACCTTATACTGGGCTTTGGAGTACCATACGTTTAATACTTTTTTCCTAAAGGAACCATTATGAAATAAAGGTGTATACTTTTTTCTCCCTGGTTACTTAAAAGCCCAGTTACCAGGTAACTGGTATTCCTGAATCAAGGGGTATTGGGATCTCTGGGTCCCCAATCCCTAAAGCCTCAAAACCCCAAATTCTAGTGGGAGTTTCCGAAAATTAGGGGTACCTTATTTTGGGGTCCTTGTAACAAGGATCCTACTGGTCCTACTATATAAATTTAGGGTACTAGATTAGGGTCCCCGATTTTCGGAAACGCCGAAATTTAAATCCTGAACTCCAAACCCCCGAGGCCCACCACGCCCTAACCGAAACCCCAGACTCCAGACCCCGAAGCCCCAAACCCGAAACTCCAAAATACAAACCCTTAAAAAAAAGGCCCCTTACAAACAAAGAAGCATAAACCCTGAACCCTAAACTCCAAATGAAGTCTAAAGCTTTCCTTCTCCAGGCATTTACTTGCCCATGCCTCTGTCACTCTGGCTGACACGAACTGTCCGACGCCTGGCCTTCTCTTCCGGAGCTTCTGGTGATAGCCCCGAGGTGTAGGGGTTGAGGTTTGGGGTTTAGATAGCCCCTGAGTTGTAGATTTTGAGGTTTAGGGTTTAGATAGCCCTGAAGTGGAGGGCTAGGGTTTGATGTTAGAAATTTCAGGGTTTTGGGGTGTAGCGGTTAAGGGGTTCAGGCTTAGGGAGAGTTTCCGGGGCTTTGGACCCCAAACCCTAAACTCTTAACCCCTAAACATACAAGGCTTTTAGTCAGCCTTAGGGCAAGGCTTTCCGACTCAAGATTCATGGAGGGCTTTCGGCGTTTGGATGGACATTATAGTGTTCAAAATACGCAGGGCGGCAGACGAAAAGTAAGGTGGAAAGGCAGAACCGACCATCAAGCTTGGAACGCGACTCTCTTTCCTGTCTAGACACTTCACCTGAAACTCAAACAACTCTAAAGCCCAAAACGCCTAAACCCTAAACCTTAAAGCCCTGAACCCGGTTAAAGCGTGTAGTGGTCGGGCACCGGTTTCGGGAGCAGCAGGAGAACTTCTCCTGCACAGGATGATAACTTTCAGGTGAACTTTCTTCGAGCATCATACCCAAAGGCTTTCAGGACTCATAGCATAAGTCTGTTGGGCACAGAAACCATACGGCTCTGCAAGATTTTCTCTGCCATGGGACTAGTGTGTCTCATTCGCCCTGGCTCATCTCGATGAGTTTGAGGGTCTCAATGTATCATTGGTAGCAGTCCCTATTATCATTCTAGTAGAATATGACCCAAAAACCCTGATCTTATGATTCCGGCCCCTACTCGATGTTATTAGTGGCGAGCTTTCTTGATTTCTTTGTTTTTGAAAGTTCGTAGCCCGCCCAAAGGCCCCCGAAGCAATATCGCGAGGTCACCATGCGATTCGGCCATAGATACGGACTCCTTTTGTGCTGGCCCTACGCGGGGGATTTGCACTTGTTTGTCGTAAGCCCCACAGAAAAAGTTCCCTTGTCACAACATGTGCTGTGTCCCGAAAGTCACATGTGTTGTTCTACCTTTCAGCCAGAAAGAACTCTGACTGGTGAGTAGTTACCAATAATATTCCTTAAGGTTCCTTACACGACTTTTACCATAGTATACCCGGAAGCCCTATTTCACGACTTCGGGTTCCTTCTGTATTGCGCTACCCAGAGAACCCAATACCCCTTCATTAAGGAATATACCTTAAAGTATAGAGGCCTTAATTAATATATTCCTTAATTAAGGGGTATTGGGATCTCTGGGTATACCTTGATGGGAGCTTAACTTGGCGAAGCTCCGACCTGCAGCCTCAGTAGCCCGTCTTGAAAAGCCTTGCGGCCTGAGGATTGGGTTTAGGGCTTTAGGGCTTTTGGGTCTAGGGCTTAGGGCTTGGGGTTGGGGCTTTTAGGATTTTATGTGCGTTTTCGTTTGTTTATATGCTCTAGGCTTGAGAGTCTAGGGCTGGAGGTCTTCAGGGCTTTGAGGTTCAATTTCTTCGGGTTTGTAGTGCTTCTATTCGCGATTTAGGTCGTTGGCTTCGGAGCTTGTGGGTTTTAGCAGAGTTTAGGGCTTGCTTAAGGTTTGCGTCCAGTAGCCGGGTTAGTTACAGAATGTGCTACCATGCACGTACTGGCTGTCGGGAGCAGAACCTACTCATATACAGGCAATTGTGCTTCTAGACATAGCTCCAGTATTGCGGAAAGGTTCCTTGCCTTTCTCCTCTTGGGGCACCTGATTACCGTGCAGAGCTCGAACAGGGTGGGAGTTTGTCTTGTTCGGGATGTGGGGAGGTAAGGTGGAGATTGTAGGTCCGGCTTCAGGTACCTTGGGGTGTGTTGTTTGTTTTGCTTGAAGCTCTCATGTAGGAGTACCCGGGCAGCCTTCGATATCATGCGGCCAGATCAGGCTTATGTATTGGTATGGTTTCTGCAAACATCATACGATTCAGAATTGATTTAAAAGGTAATTGGAGCATATCACGGTTCTGGGTTGAGGACCTGGTCAGGGTGTTTAAGGCTTCCCTGCTTCAAGTAGACTCAGTTTGCTCTGAACTTGAGGTCCAGAAAAGATTGTGCCCCCGCAACACGCCCAGTCTAGCTGCTATTGTGATAAGCATTCACTTCATAGTCCCCCTTTTTCAGCAGGACGTCAGTAATACAAGCTTGCTTCCCCCGAAGCCACTAGCCCAAAAATCTAAACCCTAAACCCTAGAACCCTAAAACCCCAAAATCCAAAAGAGGCCGCTACAGTTCAGACTGGACCATCCCGCATGGTCCATGGACCAGATCGCAAGCATGGACTTAGACCGGAATCAACAAAGAGCACGTGCGTGCCCCTGGGGGGGATCAGGGACTCGGTAAGTAGGGTTATACGAAGTTATTACTAGAGACTTTCCTAAACCCTAAACCCTAAACCCTAAATCCTAAACCCTAAACCCTAAGCCCTAAATTCATTATTGGGGTTCTAAGTATGGCTAACTTATACTTAATTACGAGCCTGCGCTCGAAGTCCCCCCGTCCCCACGCTCCTCCCTGGCACATCGTGGCGCATAATGTCGAAGCCTACATTCTTAATAACCTTTTGCCGACGTGTTGACCATATAGTTGCACTAGAACTGATTCGCAAAACCCAAGCTTGATTTTTAAGGCCTTCAGATTAGTCGACGAGCGCCCAGGTGTGCGGGCAGGCGATTGTCCCCCACTTGGGCTGGCCCCTGGTCGTGGCACGGGTGGCCAACGCCTCGGCTTGTAATGGCGGCTTTGGGTTCAGGGTTTTAGGGGTGTAGGGTTTAGGGTTTAGGGTTTAGGGCTGTAGGGTTTAGGGTTTAGGGTTTAGTGGACTTCCCAAACCCGAAAGCCCAACCGCCCAAACCCGGCACAAGAACCCACAGCATGAGCTTTGCCAGCATGGAGGTCAGAATGATGAGTGATCTTATCCTTTTATAATATGTACGACTATCACTACATACCCAAGGCCCTATTCTCAGCAGTTTCGCCACAAAAACCCCAAAATTGTAACCCCTGTATCTAAACCTAAACCTATCCCTCAAATCCCCCAAACAGCTGTTCCCTAGACGGACACCCTCAAGGAACCCTCAAATGAACCGTAAATGGAACCCTCGAAGCCAACTTAGCTCTCCAAACCCAGAACCCCAAACCCTAAGCCCTAAACCCTAATCCCTAAACCCAAAACCTTTAAAACCAACAAAAAAGGAAACACCCTTTTTGGGTTGGTAAACCCTAAGCCCTAAACCCTTAAACCCTGAGAGGGTTGCTTTTCCAGCGGCCTGCCTCAATCGGGGCTCTCTAGACCATCCGCGGAATAGAAAGAGGCCCGTAAAAAAAAACTTAAACCCTCAAAGCAACTCAGCTCTATCCGAGGTCCAGGGTTTGGGGTCGGGTATCCTCTTCCAGGCCGGGAGAGCGATAGGGCTTAAGGTTTAGACTTTTGGTTTTCGGCTTAGAGTTTGGGGTTTAGGGGTTTTGGGCTTAAGGTTTGGGCTTAGAGTTTGGGGTTTCGGGTTTTTGTGGTTTAGGGATTCGGGTGTTTTTGGGGTTTTGGGCTTAGAGTTTGGGGTTGCGGGCTTTTGGGGTTTAGGCTTTCGGGGCTAGGGACTAGGGGTTTCATGGGTTTACGGGGTTTCGGGATTTAGGGCTTCGAGTATGGGGTTTCGGGTTTGGGGTTTGGGTTTTGGATTCAGGGTGCAGGGCGGCCGTTGGCTTCTCCACGTCCCAAAAGGAGAAGGAGGAGATGGGAAAGTTGCTGGAGACCATTTGGAACCCTCCGCCACGAACCTGACCTGCTCCTCGGATGACTGGTCCGTGGGCGGGTCAGGGCTGGTTACCCCGTACAAGATGTGTTGGACTTTGGGAAGCCCGAGCAGCTTTTGCTTGTCAAGGGGTGGGCTGGTCGGGACCTCAGAGCAACGCACATGGCGACCTTGCATCGGATGAGGAGGCGCATTGCTCTCATCGATGTCTGGGCTCTTGAGCAACAGCTCACGACCTTGCATGGTGGTACCACAATTGGGCCCGTGCCCTGTGGGCCTATGCGTACGCAGAGTTCGACTGTTTGTACGCTGTTGGCCAACAGGTGGTTGGCCAGAACTCTTACGGAGTGGTCCAGTCTGGGTGCGGCTGTACAACTTGGCTGGACCTCTTCAACAGGCTGTATTGGACCAACGTGACCACGGGGTAGCACGCCCCGGAGGGACAGCGACAAGCGATCACCACTGACGATAAGAAGAAATGGTGAGACATGCTGGAACAATACAACAGGGACCTGACCAATAAGCATTGACATAGATCGAGAGCTATTTTGCTAAGAAAGCCCAATGGAAGGAGCTGAGGTTGCAGCGCCAAATGCCGAACCTTGTGGGGTTGGTTGCTGAGCCTGGGTTTTACATTTCGAAGCCCTAGCCGCCCCCATCTCCACAGCCTTTGCCTCACACTCTCAACTACTACTACTACTACTACTATAACTACTATACTACTACTACTACTACTACTACTACTACTACTACTACTACTACTACTACTACTGCTACTACTACTACTACTACTCCTGCTGCTGCTGCTCCTACTCCTACTCCTGCTACTACTACTGCTACTACTGCTACTACTGCTGCTACTACTACTACTACTACAGAGAGCTGAATACTTACTTGTACCAAGAGGATTGAATAGTCCCGAAAATGTCATGCCGCAATCTTACATCCCACCAAACCCTGTTCAATTTATCCGAGCCTTTTTTAAGCCCGACCGAAAATAGCGGGACCCTTATATAGCACCCTAAATAGTAGGATCCTTATTCTGAGGACCCCAAATAAAATATTGTAGCACTAATTTTCGGAAACTCCTATTTATAAGCTCTAGACCATCGACCCTAGGTTCTACACCCTGTACACCCTATACACCCTATACACCCTACGGCTGCACACAGCGTTGGCGTCGTTGAACCCAAAGTCTGGGAGATCTCCCCCTTGCACCCCAGAGCCAAGAAATCCAAACCTTAAAACCTTAAGGCTGTCAAGGATGTCTTCATATCATGTTCTATTATAGTCTATATAATTCTGTTATATTCTATCCTATTATATTATGCTATTATATATATATGTGTACATACGTTACTAATTGTATGTATACATACACACCGAGGACCCAAATCGTCGAGGGCTTCACGACTTTGATGGGCTTTATGGGTTTCAGGGTTTAGGACGTTGGAGGGTCCCACCCTACAACACCTCCCATGTCAAGTCGGTAAATGTTCTGATGCTCGCATCCAGATGCCTGCAGAATTCACGGGTTCTCCCGCACCCCTGATCCTAAACCCTACACCCTGAATCCTAAACCCTAAACCCTGAACCCTAAACCCAGGCCTCAATCGAGGCTCTCTAGACCATCTGCGGAATAGCAAGAGGCCCTTAAACAAAACAAAAAAACCCTAAACCCTAAACCCTCAAACAAAACTGAACTCCAAACCCCAAGCCCAAACTTTGAAGCTGAACCCCCGCCCTGAAAGCTGAAGCCATCCGAGCGCCGGATCCTCTTTACGGATCGGTTTAGGATTTAGGGGTTTCGGGGGTTTGGGGGTTTACGGATCGGTTTAGGATTTAGGGGTTTCGGGGGTTTGAGGGTTTAGGGATCGGTTTAGGATTTAGGGGTTTCGGGTTCGGTGTAGAGATGAAGGGGTCTTGAACACTCGCAGACGCGGCACATCCTGGCCATCATGAGCACCAACGACCGGAGCTTACTTGCTGGAGTCATTCTAATCTAGGAAGATGGTTTAAGGGTTCCTTTTAAAGGGGTGCTTTCAGGGTTCCTTCAAAGGGGTCTAAGGCTACCATAGTTATAGGAAAAATGTAGGAACCTGATTAAGAAACCTTGGGCCTTTATTAGGGTTCCTTTTCTGAATCCTACTATTTTGGGGTTATAAGGCCAGGGTTTCTTGATCAAATTCCTACATCAGGGGCTCTGGGGGTCCTAAGGCCCTGCACCCTAAGCCCTAAACCGTACCCAGAGATCCCAATACCCCTTATTTAAGGAGTATACCTTAATTAAGGAGTATACCTTAAACCATAATAGTAAGGCCTCTATAATTTAAGGCATACTCCTTAATTAAGGGGTATTGGGTTCTCTGGGTAACCCTATAACCCGGACCCCGCAGGGGGGCTTGATAGGATGTTCTGGATGCGACGTTGGGCTAAAGCTGCATAAAGCACAGATTTATACAATATCGTGGTGATGGACATTGATGTCTCCGGCTGCCTGGGTTGCCTGTAGAGACCTATCGGACATACTCAGGATCCTAATTTTGGCAATAAGAGAGAACTAGCCTCCCCCTTGCACCCCTGTACAATGCAACTTTGCCTACGACTCGAAAGCATGACGCTGCATACCTCTAACTCCTAGCAAGAATATCAGATGACAGCCCTGGCATGTGCAGAAGGCGTTGCGGTCTTCTGCTGTCTTAATGCTGCTGATTTGTACCCATGTGCGTCCATGCTTCCATACATCTATGTCCGCAACCCAAAACCCTGCAGTCAGCTCTTCGCACGGACTCTTTCTCCCAAAGACAGGACCAGCTGACCAGCTCGTCCTGCCTTCTGAATTAAAACTTGAAAGGACTCTCCCTGAGCCCGAGACCGTAAAACCCAAGTAACAAGCCCACAGCGGTTTGGGTCTCGCGGTTCAGGGGGTTAGGACATCCACCCAGCTGGCATAGTTGAGGAAGCACCCCGACAGCCACCCAGCCCTAACCCCCAAAACCCTAAACCCTAAATCCGAAACGGTTGAGCCGCAAGGACAACCACACGGACATTCAGTCCTGGATCTTTTTCGCGTCCGATCTCGGCCTGGCCATCGGCGCCCGTGTCCTCAGAAGTGCTTTGGAGAATTCCGAACTTAGGTCTTTGGGCGTTTGTAGGGAATGAGTGTAGGGCAGGTTGTTAACGTTGAGCGATTAGATTGAGGGGCCAGGGATTAATACGACTGTGTTCGTGTAAAGCGGTTTTCAGGCCTATGGTTAATTTGCTGTGGGTGTGGCTTGCATGTGTTTGCGATCAATGTCGTCTTCGTCGTCAGGATAGTCATGGTCATCATGTCCATGGTTCTTGTCGCCTGCACATGAAATTTCGGCACATGCGTTTCTCGTTTCGGGATGTGTGGCCAGATCTGTCGTCGGGTTGAGGGTTGAGAGTGGAGCTTGGGTTGAAGGCTGTGGTGCCTTCTGCACCAGGAGCTTCTCTAAGGATAGGAGGGGGGGCCCCCTTCCTGGTGTCTGAACCATCGAAGCGACAGTTGTCAAACCCTGTGCACATGCCCGTGAAGCCTTGACGCAGAACGCCTGAACCTTCACGGACAGTCTGCACAACGCAACATGTTTTAGGGCTGTTAGGAGCTTAGTAACAGGCACCCATATATATATATATATAAGGAGGGCCTACAATGAAGGAAGCTCCAGGACCTGTCGTCTTTCTGAGGTGGCGGGTTGGGTTCAGGGTTTTAGTCTGAGGGTGATGATCAATATTGCTGTTGGGCTCTTGAGAAGAAGGACCATCCTACCTCCTCCCCCCCGAATCTGCAATCGCACTCTGGATCCAAACCTAAAGACGAACCTGGATTAGGGAACATCCCTAGCGCCCCTTGGCAGCAAGCCGCGTCAGAATGTTTAGTTTATTCTTCTTTCCAGCTGTACCGGGTCTAGGGTTGGGGTTGAGTACCCTAAACCCTTACGGCCTAAAGACCTAAACACCCAACCCCAAACCTTCAAGCCTAAACCACGAAAAGCCACCCTAAAAGCCCCAAGCTCTAACCCCTAAACCAGTAAGTTTTTCACACCAACTTAAGAAAATCAAAACTCCCTTCAGTTAGCTCTTCAGGTTTTCTTATAAGAATTCTAAACATAAGCCCTAGAGCCCTCCAAGGCCCTGTTCCCTTGGCTGCTTTTCACCGTCACCGGGGGTGCCCTTCCCTGGGAGGCCGGCCCCGTGCGGTTCGGTAAGGGGAGATCCCCTTGGGAGACTTAAAGGATCATGGGACTTAGTAACTTAGGGTTTATGGTTTAGGGGTTTAGGCTTAGGGTGATGGGACTTACCTACAGTCTCCATTGTAGTTCCTTTTTTGGTTTAACCAAATATATAATTAGGATCCTATAAGGTAACCCCAAAAAGGAACTACAATGGAGACTCTAGGCAGTAACTAGGGTTACACATGAGGTATGTATACTTATAGTTACTTCAACCCCAATTAAGGTACTTATAATTTTAGTTACGAAGTCCCATGATCCTCCAAGCAATATAGGAACCCGAGTTCGGGTGCAGGGGTTAATGGGTTGCAGGGGTTCAGGGTTTAGGGTCCAGGGGTTAAGGGCTTAGAGTTTGGGGTCGGGAGGGGGGGGGGGGGNTGGCAACGGACAGTGGGAGTGTCTCGATAACGGAGGTACCCTTCGGGCCGTTCTGACTGCGAGGGTGGGGCAATGAATACAGGAACCTGAATGGGTCTTTGTGAGGGTTCCTTGTTTGAGTCCTAATTTTCTGGCCTATATGACCAGGGCTTTGCATCTTTTATCAGGTTCCGACATTAGGAAACCGCAGAATCCCTCTATCTAGGATTTGGGGTTCGGGGTTTAGGATTTAGGGCTTAAGGCTTTTAGGGTTGAGGCTCCAGGAGGTAGAAGTTGAGGACTCGGGTTCGGGTTTAGGGTTTAGGCCGCCAGTAATCCTGCTGCAGCGCTTAGACTTTTGCCCCAAAATGGGTGGTTGTCAAAATTATGGTCCCTTTTTTGGGGTCCCAAATATAGTACGGCACCTATTATTTAGGGTGCCCCAAAAGGGACCCTAATTTTGACAACCACCCAAATGGGCGGTGGGATCGGTCCAGGATTACAGCCGGCGTTAAACCAGAATCCCAAGACTTTATGGTTCAGATTCACAGTCTGAAGAGCTTCCACTCCTAGTTCTTGAAACCCCATGTCTTGAAGTGCAGTGTAGTTAACAGCTCAGACTGCGAAAGCAGAGAGAGCTTCCAATCGTCTAGAAGCTTCGGAAGCCACAACCACGAAGAGCCCCCAAGCCCAACCCGCACAAAGCCATGAACACCGAAACACATTCCAAGAGCCATGGCGCCTCAACCTCAGACCACAAGACAGTAGCTTTGCGGTAGCTTGGGAACATAGAACTTAGACATCTTGCACGCTAAACCCTAAGCCCTCACTCCGAAAGACCTGAGTTGTAGACTTCTACAGCCAAGGCCCTATTCGTGCCAATTCGTGCGAGCCAAAGTGCTTTGCACTGTAGACAAAGATCCTACGATCCCAAACCCCCTAAAGCCCCTTCCTTCATAGATCTCGTATAACAACCCTTTCAAGACTTGTAATGGAAAGCCTTAGATTAAACATTAAACCCTAAACCCTCACCCTCGCACCGCCGTGGCAGACGCCGGAGCTCATACCTTCGGCAGTGTCGCTTTGCATCGAGCCGGGAACTTTGAGTTCCGGGATTTTAGAGTTTAGGATTTAAGGTTTGTCGGGGTTTGGGGTTTAGGGTTTAAGTTTTAGGGTTTGGAGACTGCCGGGTTTAGGGTTCAGGGGTTGATGCCGGGAAGGTGGGTTAGGGTTTCCGATTGAAGGCCCTCAACTCACCCAGAGCCTCCTCGAGACCTGACGCCCTAAGTTTAGGGCTTACAGGCACGTATTGCGGTTTGCAGGGTTCCAGGTTTTGCTATTCTTAATAGCTGAGTGGATACACTTTACACTTTTTGGGATAATATTGCCCACTATAAAACTAAAAGTGTACACTTTTTGGGCCTTATGAACTCAGCAACTAAGTATTTGGGGTGCCATGACAACTTGTAGAAGACATTACATGGGCGAGGAAAGCTTCCCGGACTGCGGCTTCGGGATGTTTTGGGTTAAGGGTACTCTATGTAGGGTATATAGGGTTGGGTTTAGGCTTCCAGGGAGTAGGGTTGGGCAACATCCTAGAGTTGATTACAAACAGGCCCCTTGCCTCTCCTAGAAGCTTGAAGAATTTTCCCGGAGGGTCCATCTACACTACCACTATTGAATTAGGTCCCAACAGACCATCCTTATTATGGCTTTGGGGACCTAATTCCAAAATTGTTGTGTACGGACCCTCTGGGCTTGTAAAGAACCTGAACGCCTCAGTCGGGATAGCTATTGTAAGGCCACGTTGACTGAAGTCGTGCGGTAGATTGTGAGAGACGGCATTCTGGATAAAGGTGCTTTTCGTCCCAGCTGCCTGAACCCATAACCCCAAACTCCAAACTCTAAACCCTTACACCCTAAACCCCGAAACTTCATCCTACCCTAATGCTCCATAGTAGTTCCTTTTGGGGTTCATCTATAGACTCCTAAGGTAGTCCCAAAAAGGAACTGCTATGGAGCCTCTGGGTAAACCCGAAAAAAATGCCGGAAGCCGAGACCCAGAAAGCCGGTGAAAGGGTTGCTTCGCAGTAGATCAGGTTGGCAGTGATGCTTTGGGTCGCATCCTGAGCAGAATCACGCAGATCTCAAGGGCTACGGCAGTGTTTTGCTAGATTTCTGTTTCTGGGAATTCGATTCCTCGAGGTTCCTTTTCCTTTTCGGGTTTAGGATCTAGGCTTCAGGTTTCGGGGCGGTAGTTTTTGCAATGCCATGGCTTTCGGACTGGCGTTGTTCGTGTTTCGGACTTCGGATGTCGTTTGGGGCTCTTCTGAGAGCCGTGGTGGCGTCCGGTCCCGACGCTTCGAGCCGACAAGTGTTGGCTCCAGAGCCACCTCTTGGCGAGTGGAGCTTTCATTCAGGGAGTAGGATTTAGGGTGTAGAGATGGCACGCAAGATGTTACCTGTGAATCTGCAGCAGATCGAGATCGGGGTTGATCCCCCGGGTTCCTCGACATAGACAGAGGCATTCCACGGTTGTGCCGCATTCTGAGCTCTTTGCCTTGTGGCACTGCGTCCGTACCTAGCAGTGGCGGTGGGAAAGCACCGCTTGTACTGATGGCTAAGGACTCGGGATATATGGAATCGTAGGGCTAAAGCACTTCCAACATTACTCCGTAGAGCTCCTAATGATAATCATGTGTATAACGTTATATAGAATCAGAAATAACAATGCAAATAATTGAAATAATGACATTCATTCAAACACATGAGCTAAACCTTAAGTACTGTATATACATTTAAATAGATAAATGAACAAACATATGCATATATGTATCTATATGTAAATTGCATTCATATATTGGTTTATGCCCCGAAAACCCTTTTCTATTTATTACGGTAACCTTCCATAACCCTAAACCCTAAACCCTAAACCCTTACGGTCCTTGTTTTAGGTCGTCTTCTTCAGTCAGAGGTCTGTGGAGAGGTCTGCGTCCCACTTCTGATAAGCCTACATCTGGTTGTCGTATGAAAGCTACCTTAACCCACCAGAACCTACTTTTTTTGTAGGATCCCTATAAAATTCCATTGTAAGGTTTAGAAAAAGAACCAACAAAGACATAGGTTTTGGTAGGTTAAGTTTAGGGTTTAAGGCTTCCCACTGTGGCGCCCCTGCGGATCTACCGACAAGAGAACGATGACATGGTGACCAAGAGTGCCACCTGTTGCACAAACCCTGTTTTTGTAACCTTTACCTTAACCTACCAAAACCTACTTTTTGTTGTGGGTTCTTTTGATAAAGCCCAAAAAAGTAGGTTTTGGCAGGTTGAGGTATTGTAACACTTGTCGTACCCTTATAGCCAGCCTTGAGCCCATAAACAAGATACATTATAGGGCCAGCATTTTGTGCCTATAGTTCAAGGCAGATTCCTCAATTAATGGTGGTGATTCTTGATTGCGGCTTGTTTTTGCGAGTAATCGCCTAGTTGAGGTGGGCACGACCTTTCCCTCTCGTCTCATAGGACTTCCAGAAGGCGCGCCAGCCCAGGAGTTGTTGCTTCCGGTGATCGCCTTTGCCCAGCTTCACTCAAGCACTTGCTTGTCAGTACAGAGCTTGAAAGGCTAGCTAATTAGGGTTTTTGGGAAATAACCATAATGTACCATACGGTACTATAACATACTATAATAGGATTGGGAGTTTCGAAGTTCCGAGCACCCGGTGCCATGCGTCCTTTTGACAAACCCTGGGCCTGCTGGCAGAGCTTTCACGTCGCAACTTGCACTTCCTACTACCTGGACCCCAAAAGTATGTAGAATAGGGCTTCCGGATATACTATGGTAGAAGTCGTGTAAGGAACCTTAAGGAATATTACCTGGACCCCAACAGTATATGTATAATAATGGCCTTTTATAGGTGTTGGGCCATTATTTTGCCTACTTTTGAGGCCAAAACAATCAGACCCTTGACCCAATCGCGAAAGACAGATGGTAGGCACCCTGACACAGTGAAGCCCGATCTTCAAGCTTCGCAAGAACGAGCGGCCACATATTCACATCAGTCTGCATCTGTAAACTAGATGGTGCAGATCAAGTCGAGGCAAGGACAAGATGCTGGCATAAACACCGGAACCCAAGCTTCGAGCATAGAAGCTACAGAGATTCTGATGTCCTACGTATCAGGTCTAGGGTTCGGGGCGGTGAGCGGTCCAGTTGAGATCCCTGGCAACGCCCCTCGGAGTCCGACAGTCTTCAGCCCCATTTGCAGAGTCTGTGGTGGTGTTTGAGCACTGAGAATCGTGTCAAATCCCCACCGGCAAAGTTGGGTTGTTGTATGTGCGGTGCTTCGGGATGTCAGGCTCCACTTGCTGAGTTTTTAACCCGATGTGAAAACCTCTTTCTGACAGGATGCAATGCGAGTGGTTAGTGCAGCTGCCGTTCCCGTTGCCTTTGTCAACAGTCTTCGAAGGAGCAAAAGCAAAGGACAACCGTGTTAAGCTTTCCATGCCCGATATGAAACCAGATGCCAAACTAGAAACACTGAAATTGAGCTGGCAAGTTCTGACAGCCACGGAGTCTAACAAGGCACCCGGCTGCCTTCAATTTCATTCAAAGCCTAAGCCCGTGGCAAACTACGACAGGAGTCCGCTTCACAGACTGGACAGCCAACGAGCGTCGCCGCCGCACCAAGCTGGCTCAGTCTGACAGGAGCAGTCCAGGGGACCCCAAGAGAAGGGCATAATGCAGCGGCCTGAATGACAATAGGGTTTATGGCGCACTGTAGTATATTTCTAATTCGAAACCCAAAGGAATAATAGTATTCTTAATTATTCAGGCTGCTGTTATTCGGTTCAGAGCTTCATGAATTAGGGCTCTGGTGAAAGGTTTTTGTTTCGAAGAAGAAAAAGAGATAAGTGTACTAAGTGTACTGTACGGTTTAACTGTAAACTCCGCACCCGAAAACCCGAAATACGATGGTCAAACCTTACTGTCCATTGGGTTACTACTCTTTCCTACTGTATCTCTTGCAAAATGCTTCTCTCGTTGACCTCATTAGACTGGGGTTTTGGGGAATAAATAATACAGTATGAGGTGTTAATGGCTTCTAAAGGGACGATGAGGGGACGCTACATATTTATTTGATTAATCACCCAGACTCAGTAAACCCTGAACTCTACAGACCTAGACACAGAACCCCTGAACCTTAAACGCTAAGCCCGGAAAGAATCCTGTAAACCTTTAACCTCCTGTAGACCCCGAGACCCACAATCCCTAAACTCTATAAACCTGCATCCCGAAACCCTCAAACCGTAATCCCCGAACCCGTAGACCTTCAGCCTCGCCCCAGTAGACCCTAAACCCTAGACCCGTAGAATTTTGGCAGGAAGTTCCGGCTCACAATCTGGCTGTCGGGCACAATGCGAATCTTTGTACAGTCCGACTCCCAAACAAATCCCTTGTCTTAGGATTTTGGAGATGTAGTCTAACCGTAGGCATAGGGTTCAGGGTTTGGGGTTGGGGGTTCGAAAGTTTTGGGTTGAGGGTTGACGGTTTCGGGTTTAGGGTTGAGGCTTTGGGGTTTGGGAGCTCCAGCCGCTTCCTAAACCTTGTAACGTTAAGTTCCCTAGCCCTAGACTCGTGAATGTCTAAGTCTTAAACCCATAGAAAACGCACCTCTAAACCCAAACCGTGTGATTACCAGCTACCGGGCACAGCTACCCTGGACAGCTAACCTTCCATGACCTGCGCTTGGAAGTGCCGAGCAATGCCTCGTCTATTCACAGGATTGGCATCACAATTCACGGGCTTCAGGCGTTTCGGGTTAAGTTGTCGCTCGCAGCAGGAGCAGTGTCATAGTGTCATATCGACTCTCAATAAACTCAGAGGTCAGCCGAAGATGGCACTGCTGCATTCTTTCTCCTGACTTTGCCCCCAGCTTTGAACCCGAGCACCGCCATCAAGACAGGGCGTGAACAAGTACAGAATGAAAGCCCTATAGGGTTCCGTTTGAATGATTGCAAACCGCCATTGATAGAGGTCGCTATCTTGTTACAACTACTATGGCAAAATACACCCCGCGACCCTGTTCGAAGCATGAGGGTCCCCACACGATCGCGCCCGAAAGCCCTTCACAGGAACTCCCCTAAACCTGAAACCCCAGACCCCTAAACCCCAAAACTGTAACCCATACCCTGAACCCTAAACCCCAAACCCTTGACCCAATACCCTAAACCCGAAACTCCAGANCCCCCCCCCAAGTACCCTCTACTATACCCCAAATATCCACTGTTAAGGGGTATAAGGACTCTACTAAAAGTTTTTTGGTAATATAATATACCTCAAATATTCAGTACTAAGGGGTATAAGGACTCTACTAAAAGGCCCTTGGGACTATACCCCAAATATCGACTATTAAGGGGTATAAGGACTCTACTAAAAGGCCCTTGGGACTATACCCCAAATATCCACTATTAAGGGCCATAAAAGGCCCTTGGTGGGTTCTGGTAAACCGCTATAAACCCTAAACCTGAACCCCCAAAGCCTCCCATCGTCCCTTTAAGGTCGGCGATTGTGCCCGTGCCGTACCCAGCTGCTCTTTCGGGCGTTAATATAGGGGCTTAAATAACTATATACCAAATACTATTATGGGAGTTCTTGAGAATAGTTGCTTAAATAACTACCAATACTATTTCTGGGGCGTTCTTTATTATACTTATAGTATAATGGGCTCCAAAACCCTATTCTAATCATTAAGGCCCGTACATTAGGGTCCCCGAACATGTACGTGTCAGGGCTTGAGGCTTAGGCGAAGCCTCAAACCCTGAACCCCGAAATTCTTAGCTCAGAATTTGCGGGTTTGGGGGCGCTCTTGGGTCCGACCGTCGGGTCTTGGCGCTTGTGGAGTTGGGTGCAATCGCTTCTAGGTTTAGGCCCCATGAATCGATGCCCTTTTTTCGAAAGCATTCGTAAATTTCGCCAGAGCTTGAGAAGGCGAGTCAAGTCAAGCACCACTGTACTCACACTGTTCCTAATGGTTCCTAGTCACTCTACTATAATTAACATACCACGAAACCCTCTTGAAAATATTGTTTAAGCCCCCGATGGTACACCACTCAAGAAGATCGACGGGAGAAGGCTCGGAACCAGACAAAGCGCCAAAGCGAGACGAGGCCCATGTTCGAGGAGCATGTTGCAAGATAGAGACCGGGCTTTGCCAGCTAGAACATGTCGTAGGGTTCAAAATGAGCATACCATGCCATGATTATCTAGGCATGGGAAAAGTCGGTTGATTTCCCTTCTGGCCTTATGGCCTCTTCGAGGTGCCCATTTAGTTGGGGGCTAGTGGCGTAATTATTTACTACCCAAACAATACGATTAGAGTTTACAGTTACCCTAAACCCTAAACCCCTGAACCCTCTAGCCAAATCCCAGTTGAGGCTTTTGTATCTGTGGTCTCAGGTCGTCGCCCTCTCCATGAGGGACGCGCAGTGGACCGGGAACTATCGACAGACCTTGGTGGGTCCCTCAGTGGGGTTTAGGGTTTCGGGCAGTTCAGGTTGGATGCTTCGGGTTTAGGAGGGTTTGTTTGGCATACATAGGGCTTGGAGTTTGTTTGAGGTGAGGTGTTTGGTCCCTAAGCCCAGTGGTTGCACTTGAGTTTTACAGTCACAGGCATTGTAGGACCACGACATTTCGAATCGTTCAGGTTGCTCTATTCTGGCCACATTACTTCAGACTTGGTTTAGTTGTGGAGCTTACGAGAGAGGGAGAGTGTTGTGGGTTTCTGTTGGGCCAGCTACTCAGCTGAAAGACGCCTTTACATTGCCCGGGTGTAGGTCGCTTAGCTTTGGCTGCTTGCGACAGACGGTGCGAGACCCCTAAATGCCTCACCTCTAAACCCCAACCCATCAACTCCCCAACCCTAAACACTACTGTTGATGGACAAAATCCTGCATGACCCTAAGGACCCTAAACTATGGGAATTATGGTATATTCCTTATTATGGATAGTGCAGGATTTTGTCCATCAGCCGTATGTCAACCCTGATCCGAAACTGTGTTTTGCCACAGGATTTCTTCCAGTTCCGGCCAGCATGTCTGAGGCAGTCGCAGCCATGTTTCTGATGCCGCTGCCCTTTGAGGTCTTCGCCAGAGCCTCGTGTCATGTGATAAGGTCTGATTCACAACCCTCTTATCTTGTTTCAGGACCGCCCTGTATCGTCGCTTCATTGGGGTGCTGAATGGATGAACTCCCAAGGCCTTAACCATGTAAACCCTAAAGCCTGAGTTCCTGCTTTGGCAGGGCACTGAGGGTTCAACAGGTCTTGCGGTTGACGATTCCCTAAACCCTCGGACTCATTGCGTGCAGACTCCAATGAGGCCTCCAGCGTGTCCTGCACGTGCAACTTCAGAACACTACGGGACACCGCCACATGCTCTTGTTGTCTTACGAAACTTGTGCTTCTGGTTGGAAGCCATTTCGTTTCTCGGGTATCTTTTTGGAGCTTGGGGATTTTCTAAGGTTCAGGGGTTTAGGGGTTTCAGGGCTTGGGGTTTGGGGATGAGGTAAAGTGCACTTTCTTGTAAAGATCTCATCCCTCAGCCCTTGGGTTCATGGTTTGGGGTTTAGCCTTGAGGGTGGCATAGTATAGTATGGGGTTCCGAATTTGTTCGTAACCCCTTACCAGTTTTAATCCTAGGTTATATCACCATAAAGGTAGGCTTTTACGGTGTAGGTGTTAAAGGGTTCAGGACTCAGCACTTCAGAGACACCTAGCCCAAAGCATCTATGACTTTCGGGAGCCTAATGCAGGCGCCTGCAGCTTAGACGGAGTCGCATTGATAGTCCTAGTATATCATACCGCACACCCCAAAAACCCTGGTCTAATTGACTATCAACCCCCTTTGTTAGGGACCCCTACGTTGTGGCTTTGTTGGGTCCTGCCCGAAGATACAGGACGGAACTCACCTCAGCAAGATCTTTTCGGGCGCTGTGGGTGGAGCGGCGCTTCTCGTTGCAGGCGAGGTCAGAGATGTTTCAGAAAGTCCGACTTTAGGGGCCTAAATAATTACCAATAATACTTTTGGGTTTTCCTTATTATTAATATAATATTACCAATAATACTTTCGGGTTTTCCTTATTATAAATATAATTATAGTGTAATGGGACCCCAGAACCCTATTCCAATTATTAAGGCGCCTATATTACAGCCCGTGAGCACCCGGAACCCTAAACTCCTTAATAATTTGAGCCCCCCATACGCGTACTTCTGAAGGGGTGCGTGTTAAAGATACATAGGGGTATATCTCCCAAACCTTGTCAAGAGATTCGATTGGTGAATTTCCTAGATCTGAAATCCTAAAAAATGCGCAGATTCCCTGTATTAGGGTCTCTTGTTGAGCTGAGTTGGGTTTTGCACTGAGGCCTTGGAGTTTGTAAGGTGTGTCAGGGTCTAAGGTTTTCGGAGTCGTATGGTGTACCTCAAGCTGCCGCGGCCTAATTTGTGTAGTACTGTGTAGTGTGTGTGTGTGTGTGTGCGTTGAGTACATAAATAGATGAATAAACATCGTGCCTGAATGTAGGGTTTTAGGTTTAGCATCTGTTTGATTTTCCACAGCATTAAGGAGACTTTGAGCTCATGGACGCCAGGTTCACTGGTGCAAGACCTAAGCGTAGACCACTCTTCGAAACATAAGGACCTTGGTGTTCAGGGTGGAGCATCTCTATTTTCCGCAACTCCCATTTGGGTTCACTCCAGGTCTGCAGCCCCGGAGCGTGCGAGACTCAGCGCTCACTGGGGGAAGATCGTGGTGGTCGGTTTAGGGTCTAGTTTTAGGTTGCCACCGAAAAAGCTTTCCAGAACATCACAGAGACTCGTTTATATGAGCCTAGACGCTACCGTAGGTTTCTTCTGTGGGTTGTGAGACTTAAGGTTGCGGATTTACTTTAAGGCTTCCAGTGTAGTTGAGGGTGCCTGCCTTGCAGGCCTACTGCCACAGAACCTGAAAGGTAGCATCCGTGTATCAAGGTTGCTACCAACAATGGGATCTCGTGTCGACGCTTGCGGAAGCTTATAGCTGGAGGTTTCAAATTTGGATGAACGGCTCACGAGAAGTCTTACGCTTCCCCTTTGTGGGGCTTTATAAGTAAAGCACCACGCCCAGCATGCCAGAAGGCTTTACTTAGTTCGGAGTTTGAGGGTTAGGCTCTTTGAAACCTTAGGCGGATTGTGATCTTCGGCGGTGCAGAGTTTGGGGAATGTTACGGAACCCTGGCATCAACCATAGACAACACCAGTACGGGACATGTAGACTTTTCATATCCGGGCAAACTCACCATCTGAAAACCCTTAGACCTCAAACCCTATAAGCAAATAGGTCCTAAATATAAGACGCGACCAGCCCGAAACACAAAAATAGATCCATAACACAGCAACCAGTGTTTGAACACACACACACTACAGCCCTGCCCTAAACCCAGAACCCAAAGCTACTTCAGAGAGCGCTCAGGTGGTGGGTGAGGATGGAGAGCTGATGACGTTGCTCACCAGGAGCCGAACGGTTTAGGGTTTAGGGTCTAGGGTTTAGGGTTTAGCTTTTCTTGGCCGGCTTAGGCTGTTTTTTTGTGGTTTTCAATGGAGGCCAAGCAGGGTCGTACAAGGTGAAGAACTGTCCTACTGTTCTATTCCATATGAAGGCCCCCATGCTCCAGAACCCTGATGGTAACATTTTCTAGCACCCTCTAAAGGAACCTAAGGGGGTTCCCTTTTGCACTTCTGGAAGGTTTGGAGGTTTCGGAACGTTTCACTGTGCAGGCGCGTATTTGTCAACCCAGTTGCAGGGTTTGGGATTTATTCGAGGCAGTACGGTTTCAGGTTTTCTCGATGTAAAGTTTCGTGACATTTAGGGTTTAGATTCCTCTAAACTTTTACAGGTTGTGGATTTCAGTACGAATGCGTGTAGAGCCACACTCTAGGCCCAGGGCCTTGTCCACCTTTGTCCGGCTAGTTTTTGAGAGACGGTGTTGCAGCAGGGGTGCTTCTTTCCAGTTTGCTTTTCGAGCTAGTAAAGTGGCTCGCTGTCAACAAGAAGCCTAGGAGACCGCACTCATGACCCTGCGTGCTGTAACCTTGTTGGAGTGCCATAAGACCATGTCTATTCAGTCCCTCGGATACTGGACAAGTACGTCAACCCTACCTGGGCCCTATAGAACACTCCCTTTTTTGGGAATCCCTGTTATGATTTCCTTGCATAAGTAGGTTTTTTTGGGGGGTGCAGGTGACAACCCTAAACCCTGTGAGGATTTTCGAGCTGGGCATCCTGATGATTGCACTAGGCATCTGCCTTGGAGTCGACACGAGGGCTTGGGGTCTGCTTCCCTTGGATTTATTACCCAGAGGGTCCATATACACTACCATTATGGAATTAGGTCCCCAAAACCATAATAGGGATGGTCTTTCGGTACCTAATTCCATAATGGTAGTATGCATGGACCCTCTGGGTTAAGGGCCCTTTTAAGTTTCACACCCTCAGCAGGAGTGAGAGACTCAGCGGGTTAGTAACGGTTAGTATGTCGGGGTGCAGCAGGGCCTTACAGGTTTATATCGCCTGAGTATCTTTGGGCTCCCACCCTACTTACTAAGAGCGCTTTCGGGTTCTGCAGGTACGGCTTTGGGGCATGTTGATATGGGTTTGGTGACATTTTCTTTGGGCCAGGTGCCGGATCTCACCGGTGACTTTTGGTTCAGGGTGTAGGATGGACTTCACCGCCCAGTGCCATTCAACCTGCCGCCGCCAAAAGCTTCTTTCCACTTGACACGGCACATCGCGAAGTGCTAAACCCTGAACTAACCCAGAAGCCAGTGTTCTTGGGTAGTTCGCTAAGGCGGCCAATTATTCTTTACAGTTGAACTCAGCAGGGGTGCAAGATTTAAGGACTGGGTGTTCGCCTTTACATCTTGAGCCCTCAACAGTATATAAGCGTTTTAGTGCATCTATCAAAGGCTCGAGGTGGGACTACCGTCACTGATCCCTCAACCCGAACAGCCGGTGTCAGAAAGCCCCAAGCGCCAACAAGACCTTCTCGTGGAGCCTGTTCTATGAACCCAAAATCCCGAAACCTTGAAGCGCAAAACGCGAAACCATAAAGCCCTAAAGCCCCGTAAATCCCCGACCCGAAGCCGAACGGAGCATGGCCGCGGCGGCAGCGTTGGAGGGCGGCGACAGCGCTCCCAGCCGCGGACCTCTGGCATTGTTTAGCGGAAGTTGAGCGTTGGGAGAGCATTATATTCGTCGGAATAGTCGCGCAAGAAAGTCACCATATAGCTATAATACAATATACCCCAGCTCCACCCGATTCTCCTTCAGTCTGAGGAAGGAGAAGTTAACAAATGTTTTTTGCGTGTGTCCTTGTTGTGTCGTCGTCTTTTGTCAGTCGGGGTCTGAGATATCAAAATGGCAGGCTCTATACGTAAACTGTTATAACTATGTGGTATACTCTTACCATTTACGGTGTAACATCACTCATTTCCCGAAAGCCCTGTTTCAACCGTGCAGGCCACAAATAGTAAGCTAAGGCAAGTGTTTCGGACTTCCAGAGGAGCCCTGCTAACCTTCCACACGACCCTATCCGTGCCCCGCAAGATATGGTAGTTTCCTAAAATTCTATACAGAGTCGTAAACCCTGAACGCCAAACTCAAAGCCCTAGAAAAGCCTGAAAGCCGGTTCGCCACAGGGCGTTGGGGCCGTGCACGCCGCGAAGCGAACTCAGAAGGCCAAGGCTTTTGAGATATGGGAGTTTCCGAAAATTCGGGGTACCTTATTTGGGGGTTCTTAAAATCAAGATCCTACTATTTAGGGTACTATATTAATTAGGGTCCCCTATTTCGAAAACTACGGGGTGTAGGATCGATGTTTTTTCGATGCAGGGTTCAGTCTTCAAACTCCGGAAATCCGGAGGGTATGTCCATGTGGGTTGCTTTCCAAATGTCGCGTGTCCGCTGAAGCCATCCTTTGCAGAGTGGGCTGCCCTAAACCCTGAACCCTAAAACCCTAAACCCTAAACCACTAGAACTAGAAATTGGGACCTCGACGACCCCAAGTT
Source organism: Symbiodinium sp. clade A Y106 (assembly GCA_003297005.1). Lineage (NCBI taxonomy): Eukaryota > Dinophyceae > Suessiales > Symbiodiniaceae > Symbiodinium > Symbiodinium sp. clade A. The sequence continues at coordinate 532,342 of BGNK01000160.1, forward strand.
GGTGTAGGGCTGCACATCTCCTTATAAATCTGTAGACCTTGATCGGAATGCGTTTCGTTGAACTCCGAAGCCCTACTTGCGGCGAAGGAAGCCCACGGAACCCCACGAAGGTCTGCACATGTCTATATCTAAGAAGATTCCGAGATGCAGGCTACCCTGGTCGCCAGAGTCGATGGGGCTCCGAAGCAAAGGCAGGATGTACTAGAAGGGTTGAGGCTTTAAGCTTAAGAGTTTAGGGTAAATTTAGGGTTTAGGAGAGCCATTCGCAACAATAATGCCCTCGATATAACCGCAGGGGTCGGCAAACTTTGCTTGTTCACATATTCCATTCAAAGTGCCTGTATATGTATCTATACATATATATATGTATAGAAATTGACTTATTCGGAAACATACCTTATTCTATTTGTTCATGCCTCCCATGCTCACCAAACAAATGAGTCTTTGAACGAGTCAGGAGTAAGGTAGCTTCTGTCAGTGGGAGGAAGTCACCATGTGTACGGCTCAACGCTGTAATGTAGAAGACCCCAGAGATAGTTATAGCTATAATTATAGCCTAGGCGTCCAAAAATTTCTCAGCACGGCACAATATTCCCGAACCTTATTCTAGTTGTTCATTCTTCGTACTAGTCTGGACATGCTGTGAGCCTTGAAATAAATCGGGTGGCCTTGCGACCCTCGTGCAGGTAATATATGGGCCTCAGGAATTACCAATATCATTCCCTTAGGTTTCCTTATTTTAGTTCTAGTGATTCTAGTATATTTGCCCCAAAACCCAAACCTGTACTAGTTTCGTAGATGCACAGGTGCAATCTGCTGCCTTGCCGGACAAGGCTTTAGCTCAAGACGAGGACACGGAAAGCGCTGCTTGTTTGGGGGTTCAGAGTTTAGGGGTTTAGAGTTTAGGGTCCACGGATCACGAATGAAGATGACTTCCGTCAACTCGGACTTTCCTCCCCAGCCCTGGCCCTTTAAACGAGCAGGTAACATCTCAGTAGATGAGCAAGAGCCGATCTTGAAAGTGCGGAAGAGAGATAATCATGGCACATACCTGCACATAGACATTGTCTACAGTCTGCCTTGATGGTTTTGGATATCCTCGTCTGGTGTAGCGATGCCAGGCCACGATGTTGAGGCTTGATGCGGAGATTCAGTTTGGGGGGTTTTACACAAAACGGATCCGTTACAATACAAGGATAAACAAAGCAAAACACCGGTAACACTATGTGTTAACTGCCAATAGCATTGATCAGCCTGTCTTTATGTTTGGTTTAACATCCGTGGTCAACCTTTGCTCCATCAGCTCTCACATAAGGGGTCAAGGTTGAGAGTTTCGGGCCAACTTGTCCAAACTTCGAGGTGAACATGCTTTCTGTCATAATTACCTCATAGCTGGGAGTTTCCGAAAATCAGGGGTACCTTATTTTGGGGTCCTTATAATCAGAATCCTACTATTTAGGGTACTATATTAGGGTCCCCTATTTTCGGAAACTCCCAGCTAGATTCGCTAACTCTCTTCCTCCCTCCAGAGCCGTGGTTGTGAGGACTTTCGCCCTCTTGCCCTGGAGGCCGCGCCTCGACCAGGGGTAGGCCCGCGCCGATTTTGGCCCAGGGGGTTCTATACTGATTTCTGTCAAGGGCTCGAGGAGGTTCCAAAGGGGTTTAGCAGCAGGAAGTGTCGGGTTTACCTGGACCCCAAAAGTATGTAGAATAATGGCCTTTTATAGGTTTGGGCCATTATTTTAACTACTTTTGAGGGTCTAGGTAAGGGGAAATACTCGTTCAACTATTGACAGATCCTTAGTACGATTTGCGGGACACTAGTTACATTAGTTCGTGCGCTGTGCCTTCGGTCAGTGTTTGGGTCTGAAGCTTCCGGAGTTTCGCGCTGCATTATCCCCAAATGAACCCATGACCCTACCAGGACTCCCCAAGTGCCCTTTAATATAGCCCTTATGTTCCTTTTTGGTTGGTATTTGAGGCATAATCGAGGGAAGTTGGGTGGTCTACGTAAAGCACCCTAGCTAGATCCGGCACTGGCTCTAGGGGGGTTGAAGTGTTGAGGATAGGGCGAACCGGATACTGAAGTCCCATCAGCTTGATGTATTTGGCCGTGCTGAAGCAGTCTTGGGGTGAAACGCCGCGTAGCTCGCGTATATAGTAAATTGTGTCGGGACATCTATGGGGGCATCATTACTAGTTATTCAAAGCTCTATATTTCCCAAAGGTCTCTGATGTTCCACGACTGGGTTTGCATGGTGAACGGCCGCTTAATTCATCTGCAGATCGTCGGGTGCCAGTCGGAAAAGCAATCGGCTTTTGTTGATTGAATTCCTGAAAAGGCTGCAGCATCCGACTGCGGCGGGGCGGGCTGATGCCACAGCTGGGCCTCGGCAGCGGGGGCCTGGAGGCACAGCCTCAATGCCCAACACATCGCAAGTCGTTTTCAGCGGGCTGGTAGAGGTTGGGGTCACTGCGTTGGTGAGTTAGAGTTCATGTGGGAGTTTCGGGTTTCGTGGTTTGGTGTGGAGGATGTATGCCTCAGGGTTTAAAGCTCAGTCGGCTTTCTGTTTCCGTGGTGTTGCCTACTTCTCGGTGTTGCAGCAGTTGCACTTCAGCTCTGAAAGTAGTGACGACTGAAGTTAAAGAGTGCCATGCAGCTGGAAATTGGCGGTGAGGGCATCTAGAACTTCATGGCTTCTTACTGGCATCTTGCGATTTCAGCACATGTCGGCCCGGTGTAATGAAGCTGTATATAGTGCCGGATTTAAGCCTCCCGACTTTGTCCTTTGGCCACTATAGGCTTAAGGCTGTTCGCAGCTGCCATCGTCCTGAAATCGTCAGGGACGGTAGAACCCGAAGCCTCGAAAATTAGCCGCTCACTTATTGGGCCCGGACCCTCCGAAACGGACCCTACCCCCTAAAACCCGAAGCCCTAAACCCAAACAACAGATGAACCTGATGGAGCCGTAAGCCTTCATGAGGGAACTGAGACACTCACTCTTACTGCCGAAGCCCCGAGCAATAGTTGAGGGTTGAATATTTGCATTCATGTCTTTGAACGATTGGGCATATACATAGGTCGAGATGGAGACAAGAAGTTTGGTTGTAAGCAATCATCGCCGCTTCGTTCGTTAGGGACTACCAAGGACCATAGTTCTGTCAGTTGCTCAAACAAACTCCTAGCGCGGCTCCATCTCGAACTCTCTCTAATCAGGGGCGCGAGGGGCGCGAGGCCATCGCCACAGCGCTGCGTGCAGGCCCAGCGGCAGCCGTGATTTTCCGACTTCTCTCATGATCAGCCCGGCCTAGCACACGGCCCTCAAATCATTAGACTATAGGGTCTTGGCCCCTAAACCCTAAACCCTAAACCCTAAATCCTAAACCCTAAACCCAAACTGTAAATCCTAAACCCTAAACCCTAAACCCTAAATCTTGCAAGGAGTTTGTTGGGATTCTCAAGCATTGTAGAGATGTGGCTACCCAGCGACCTTGCAGAGCTTGCAACACGACGAACAAACACCTTGATCCCTAGACCCATAAAGCCAAAGTTCTAAACGCCCAAGCGCCCAAGCAGTAAACAAGACCCCAAACCCCCAAACCCTTAGGCACCTCCTGCGTGACCTGCAGCCAGCAACCGAAACCTGAAACGAGTTTTCCTGTCCAGCTTCTGCCAACATTAAAGCCCCGATGCCCCGAACACCCTCCACCTTCCCCTGAAGATCTACAGCCTATAGCCCCTAAGCACCAAAGACTATGCCCAAAATCTAAGACAATAAAACATGTTATAACATAATAATATGACATCATATACAAAATGTTATTCAATGTAACACCCAAAGATTCCAACCCTCCACCCTAGCGCTCCTAGCACCAAGCGCCGGTTCAGCCCCACAGCAGTGTCCGGACGCCAGGCTACCGCCTCATCGATACAGCGCTCTACTACAGGACCTTTGAAAGAGAATCGGGAGAGTTCTGAAATGCAGTACCAGGGATTAGGGTCTACGGTAGTCGAAGCTACGGTGTAGACTTTCGAGGGTTTCACCAGCCCGTGCCACACGACAACCCGTGCTAACGCTGCTGGACTCCTTTCTTCAGAGTTCTCGGCACAACAGTTAGGCATGCAAAATGCTCTGCTTAAAAAGACGACAAATCCGTATTCATATTTGGATCCATCTTGTCATTTTTATTTTTGTTACTATTATCATTATTCTTAGTGTTGCTAATATTGTTACTACTTCAGCCCTAAACCCTAAACCCTAGAACCCTAAACCCCCAAACCCTCAGCCTTAAACCCCTCAGCCCCAAACCCCTAAACCCTCAACCACTAAAACCCTAAACCCCGAAACCCGTAAACCCCTAAACCCGAAACCCCTCAACCTCGAAACCCTCCGACCAGTTGACCTCAACTCTCTTCTTCAACAACCGCGCCCCAAAAGTTCGCCCTAAAGTTCCGAAAGGACTGAAAAAGAGATCGCGGCCGGAATTCGCCTTGCGGGGCTGTCGCGATCAGATGCGCCTTCGCTGGTTTGATTTCCAGACCCCTGGGAGGATCCAAACAGTAGATCCCTTAATGGGGGCTCCTATAAAGTACCCTTAGTAGTATAGGGCCCCAAATTAGGCGATCTACTTTCTAGATCCTCCCGAAGGTCTGGGTCTAGATAGTGAGCGAGGGAACTTTAAGCTTTTTGGCCTTATATATTAGCTCTATCTTAGAAAGTTTGAACTTTGTGGGGCGCGGTTGTTGAAGAAGAGAGTTGAGGTCAACTGGTCGGAGGGTTTCGAGGTTGAGGGGTTTCGGGTTTCGGGGTTTAGGGTTTTAGTGGTTTAGGGGTTTGGGGCTGAGGGGTTGAAGGCTGAGGGTTTGGGGGTTTAGGGTTCTAGGGTTTAGGGTTTAGGGGTTTAGGGTGTATAGTGGTTCAGGGATTGGGGTTTCGTGTTTCAGGCTTAGGGTTCGGGGTGAGGGATAAGGGCCTGTAGTTACCTGCAATTCGGAACTCGTATTCCTGATCATCCAAGTGGGTGGCTGTGAGAGCTTCTATTTGGGGTTTCGCTTAGGAAGCGTAGCATAGCACAGGCACCCCCCCCCTGATTCAGCAAGTTTTCTACGGGTGATGGGTACCATGTGGGTGGTTGTCAAAATTATGGTCCCTTTTTAGGTCCCTATTATAATACGGCACCTATTATTTAGGGTACCCAAAAAGGGACCCTGATTTTGACAACCACCCATGTAGACAAGCTGCTGTATGATCATTTAGGCGAGCAAGACGTAAGCACTGTGAGAGACGCGGAGATCGGGTTGCCGTCATACTGTGCCGTTGCATGCGCAGTTTACCCTAAACCCCTAAAACTACACTCTAAACCCATCCGAAGCCGTAGACCCCAAAGCTCGAAACCCTAAGCCCCTAAACCCCTGAAGCCCTGAACCCTAAACCCTTGAACCCCTAAACCCTAAACCCTATCCCCCTAAACCCCTAATCCCCTAAACCCTATCCCCCCTGAACCCTAAGCCCCTAAACCCCTGAAGCCCTGAACCCTAAACTCCAAACCAGGTGTTCATCTCCACGAAAGTTCTGCAGAAAGCTCACGCCAGCAACGCCCAGGTGCAGGGCTCAGGTCTAAAGCTCAAGGTTCTGGGCGGAAGGTTTGGAGTTTATGGTTTAGGGTTTATGGGTTTAGGGTTTAGGGGTTATGGTTTAGGGTTTAGGGTTTAGGGGTTTAGGGTTTAGGGTTTTTTACGCTTCAACGAGGCTTGGGGCTTAGGGCCTAAGCCACGCACGGCGTGAGGACCCGACCTTGGATTTCTTTCGAGACTTGAACCCCAGACTCCAGAACCGGAAGTCCCTTGTTCTTCCACCGGAGCGACCCCTAAACCCCTAAACCCCTAAACCCTAAACCCTAAACCATAACCCAGCGACTTACGAAGTAGCATCACCTTCCCAAAGTACCTGCGTCCAAGCTCTCTACGGCCAACGAGGTTTGTGGGGGATCTGTTGAGTTGAGTGTTTGGGGATGTTTGCAGTTGAAATCAAGGCTTAGGATCTAGTCTAGAAGCCTTCGGCCGTCTTCCGTGCTGCAAGCCTGCTGTTGCAGCTATTGTTGCGGGCACAGTGTCAGGAACCAAACTATGAAAAGATGTATGTACCTTTGCGTATTTGTTCGTACGTTGCAGAAATAGTCGAGATATTGATAGCGATAGAAGATTATTGATGTGCCTTAGACTGCTGTGCTGTCTCTCATGGTTTGTACACACTGGGGTTGAGGCTTTGGGCTTTCTTGGTAGTGTCTCCATCTTTCGCAGATGCTACCGTCCATCATCCCCGAAACTCCATGCAACACACAACGGTAAGCCTGAATGCCAGAATTCCCAAACATCCCAAACCCGGACTACACAGGCCTTGCCTTGAATTCCGAACACATCAGCCGTCACTCCCTCAGTGCCTTCCTGCAGAGGTCAGGGAGTCTTTGGCGGAGAGCTTGAAAAACTTGGGAAGTCGGGAACTGAGAGCACACGCCCTAGAATCCCTGGAAGCGTTGCCTGTATATAGGTGTTCACTGGTTTACTTATGGGTCTTGTACCCTAGCTGCCTCTGCATGAGGGTCCACGTATTTGCATCATATACAACACTTAAAACTAGACTAATCTTCATCTGTACAATTGTCCCACATGCGAATGCGCAATTATTGCGTACTTTGACCCTTGTAGAGTACAGTCTATATAATTAGTGGGGTTTTAGGAGCAATATCACTGCTAAACCCTTGAACCCTAATTGGGCTCCGGAGGTCGGCTTTGAGTCGACGAAAGGAGGATTTCCGAAAATTGAGGGCCCCTTTTGGCGGTCCACAGATTGAGGATCCCAGTACCAGGTTATGGGTCCCTCGGATCCTACTGTTTGGAGGTTCCTGTGAGGGTTCTATGTGTAGGGTTTTCGCAGGGTTCTGTGCGACAGGTGTCTGAAACGTTAGTAGTAATACGGGGTACTATAGAGGCCTGAGCGATTAGCAGTAGTATCCTCGTACAATCCCATTATATCTGCAAGAGAAATTTTCCCTATTCTATTTATTCAGTTCTCTATATTGGACCTGAATGTGAGGCCGTCAGCTCAAAACTGGGATCTGCGACCCTTATGTGCCACCCCTTTCAACCCTGTGCAGATCTTTATTTACGTGAGCTCAGAGTAGGATGTCGATGTTTTTATCATTTCTCACAGTCAATGAAATGCCTACATTGTGGCCCCCGTTGTAATACAGGGGCCTTAAAATTACCTGTGCAGCGTGCAACTTTAGGGGCTCCTTAAAATGATGATGGTTTAATGGGCCCCAAAACCCTGTTCTAATTATTAAGACGCTTATATTCTTCATTCCTGACATTCTCAGATGGGAGTTGCCGAAAATAGGGGACCCTAATAAAGTACCCTAAATAGTAGGATCCTTGTCACAAGGACCCCCAAATAAGGTATCCCTAATTTTCGGAAACTCCCAGATCTGCAGGTCTCATTGCTTTGGTTTTGGGCTCCAGACTCCAGTCATCAGGTTGAGATCTTCGGTCATGTCAGCTGGGTGTCGAAAATATATAAATATACCATAGTTGCCATACTTATAATGTAGAGGCCTTAATAAGTACAATACGGTTTGGGGGTATATTATACTATAGTTATATAATAAGGAAGCCCCGAATCCCTATTCTAATCATTATAAGGCAGCTACATTACCGGCTGTTGCACTACTAGAACATTGATGCCATAGCAATGCGATGGTAATGCGATCAAGGGCGTGGACTTGGCAACAGTATTCCTCAGCTTCCAGAATGCATCCCTATACCGTAAGGCTTGACCCTACATGCACCAAAACCACACCCACAGTAGCCTTGCTCGCTTAGCCAACTACGTGGATCTCTACCTTATCCACAATCCGCGCGCGGGCCGCATCAAGGAGCCTCTATCCCAACTAGCGCAACCAGGGTTTGTGCAAGGCTTCTGAGTTCTATGGGGTTGAAACTACGCTTTCCAGGATCCTTGCTGTTGGAGATCTTGTAGGCTGGTTCACAGAATGCCACCACCCAATACACTCTAGAAGTACACTGTGTTCAGTATGAGCGAATAGGGTGTTGTCTTTGAGAACCGGCCTCTTCACCGCCAGGATCCCCAGCTTTGAATCTACTGTATCATAAATAGCTATTAAGGAAGGAAGTTTGGTATTGCCGTTTGCCATAGTATGTGTCATAGTCGTTTGCTTTGTCTTCGATTCCTTCCTTGCTTTGTAAAGTAATGGATGTTGAAGCCGTATGTGAGTGCACCGGGACTCCCTTACTCAGTCGTTGTGCAACAAAAAGCTGTATACCTACAATCTCCAGTGTTTTCGTTTGTTTGCGTAATCCGTGTTATGGTTAGGACGGGTTTTGGGGTACATTAAAGTATATCTATTTTCCTGACCCTATGCCCTAAACTAAACCCCAAAAGGACCATTTAATAGGGAGACAACGTAACCAGCAACAGAAACCGTGAGTCAGCGTGTGGGAGTTCTTTCGCATAGTTCAAGTCTCGCATGGGGACGGACATCAAGCTATACTCGGTCAGATCGCACCCATGTAGGTGAGACGGCGTCGAAGACTCAGAGCACCTGGAATTGCAGAAAATGCACCTCAGAGCATCCATTACCATGATGTGTTCATTGCACTGTGTACTGCAGGATTTGAGCAACCAAGAGAGTGTCCAAACTTAGGGGGGGCAGTAATATGGAGGCCTTAGCAATTATACTGTGGGGGTTCCCTTATTATAACTACAGTATACTATGCCCGCAAACCCCAATTCTAATTACTAAGGCCTGATGTGAAAGCCCTGCAGTTCGAAGCCAAAGTTCCCCACACCCGGATCCATATACCCAAAATCAATCCTAAACCCAGAAACCCCAAACCCAGAAACCCAAAAACCCCCCAAGCCAGAAAGCTTAAACCCCTAAGCCCCGAAGCCCGAAGCAACGAAGCTCAGAAACTCTAAACCCAGAAACCTCCTAAACATAAACCCCCCAAACCCTAAATCCAGACCCAGAACCCTGCACCCCAAAAATCTCGGGCCCGAGATCTTTCGCAGGAAGTCTGGGCATTGCTCCTCCAACTGCGGGACGAAGGTCTCGCCCGGGCTGTCCCGCGACCGCACTATGCCATTCAGGATATGAGAGTTTCCTTTCCGAAAATAGGGGACCCTAATATAGTACCCTAAACAATAGGATCCTTGTTCTAAGGACCCCCAAATAGGGTACCGCTAATTTTCGGAAACTCCCATATTCAGCTTGACATGGTTTGTGAGGATGTTAGATTGTTGATGAGTCTTTAGAGTTTAGTTAAGGCTTGTGGTTCACTGCAGAGGCACCAGCATAGTTCTGATGGTTTCTGTAGGGGTCCATTGCTTATGACCCAGGTACGACCATTATATCTTAAACGATCTTGAGGGGGTTCTTCCGAGATGGGTTTCTTTAGTTGCGGGGCGCGCAGCATGCGACAGCATTACTCAGAAAAGTAATCAGAAAATCTCAGATCCATTCCGAGGGACAGAATGCTCAGACTTCCAAGTATTGCCATGAGGTATTCTAGGATTCTAGGCTCGTGGTACCCAAATTTGCTTTTCCTCTGCTGTAAATGAGCAAAACTGGAGCCCTGCACAACCAAGTCGGAAAAGGAGACTTGCCGTAAGCATTTTGTGCCGCATGTCCCGCTAAAATCCATTCGTGACAAAAACAGTTAAGCGCGATGCTTTTTGTTTTGGGTATTTATAGTTTTTCCTATGTTTGCTGCTTGGTTCTGTTAGCCCAAGTTTTCCTAATGTTCATCTTTTTTGCTAAGTGTCCTGTGAATTTCATCTTCGTTTTGTCGAAACTGGCCGACACTTTGGAAGAACTGCGTCAGATGACGGCACGTGGTGGGAAAAAACTGTCGACAACTCTAAACCCACCCCAAACCCTGTACGCCTATAAGCCCTACACCCTAAATCCTGGCATAGCTTCAGATCACACCGATGGTTCCAGACAGAAGGGGGTTGCACAACCCTAACATCCAACCCCCTACCCCTACATAGCAGCCTGAAAAGCCCTAAAAGTCCTCATTTCTAAGAGTTTGCATATATATCCGAAACCCTGTTCTCATAATTGAATCCTTGCAGTGATCTCTTTAAAGAACCTCTAACTCCTCCGCTAGGTTGGCGTTTCGAACTTCGGAATCGCCCAGCTCGAAGGCCTCTTTGTAGGACTTGTATAGGTGGAATTGGGGCCTATAGGGTTTAGGGTAATTTCGGGAGGTTTGGGGTTCAGGGTTTTGAGTTTAGGAGGGTTTAGGGTTTAGGGAGGTTTTGGGGTTTAGGGCTGAAGGTTTAGGTGGGTTGTGGGGTTTAGTATTATACGGGGCTTGTGCGGTTTCTGAAGTGTAGGGGTCTGCAAGGTTTATTGTGGCTCAGGCTTTGTATAGTATATCCATATTATGGATCTTCCGGATGTTGGCCCGCTTTCGTTGAAAGGCACATCTAGGTTTCTCTTGATGAAGATGTGGGTTGCACTGTTGCGCTCGTGTCATATAGAGATTACACTTTATGGCTTGGGGCTAGCGTATAGTGTAGATGCACAAGCCTTTGGAACGATCCTCAGCTCACATTCCCCTTTCTTGCTTCGGCGCAACATGACAAATCAAAGGTGAAGGGTTCAGTCTTCGTGTTTAGGTTTCGAAATTTACTTCAGTGATGTAGGCGACTTTGGAACGATTCTTATTCCAGGTGGGCTGCCGGGCTCCGGAGCGAACTCAGCAGTAGGTGCGTAAGCGCTCGAAGCCTCAATTGCACCGTACTCGGAGGTTCATGGGGAGTTAGATCGGTTTTAAGTAAATCCCCTGGGATATAACTATACTTATACCCTACTTATAACTCACTTGTTAACTTATGGCTACCCATGAACCTCCAAGTAAGAACCGACTCGCCTAAAGTCACAAGCCTGTGCTCACAGACTCAAAAGTCCGGACGCCTAACAAGACAACCTCAACGCTTAAGACCTTTTGAGAGTCCGGGGGGGACCCATGAAGCCTTAGTCATCAGACTCCGGACGAAAGGAGAAGGAAGGCCTCAAGCCCCTAGCCCCTAAACTATACTTCAAGATCCGCGAAACCCGGCCCAGGATTGCGGGAAGCGGGTCTTGAGTTGCCAGAGGTGAACCAAATCGAGGCACCGGCAACCTTGCACCAAAATCCCGCGAGGTTTTGTTCTCTATGCTTTACCTTCCTCTCTCTCTCGCTCTCTCTCTCTCTCTCCCTCCTTCCTCCTCTCCTAGGCAGGGGAAGTTACATGTTTGTACGCATACCATATGCTGGGTGAGAGAGGGCGAGCAAAAGAGAGAGCGAGAGAGAGAGAGAGAGAAAAGTACGGCGCAGTACCCATGACTACACTTAGGCTAAGCAAGCGGTTACAGAGACAAGCCAATATTGTAGCTGAACAGAGCTATGGCTGCATACATCGACGGTCTCCACACGGGAGTTTCCGAAAGTAGCCCTAATATAGTACCCTGAATAGTAGGACCCTTAGTATAAGGACCTCAAAATAAAGTACCACCCCAGTTTTCGGAAACTCTAAGCCGTCATAGAGCCCTTTAAAGTGACCTTTATAGTAGCCTTATAGTAACCCTTTAAAGGAACGCTTAGGTACCCCTAATTTTCGGAAACTCCCAACCCTAAACTCCCATAACCCCATGATATAACCTTTGTAGCTAAGGACCCCAAAAGAAGGTACCCCTAATTTTCGGAAACTCCAGGTGCATTGCTGGCGCCAACTGCCTGAGGCTTCTTCTCTTGCTCTCTTGGAGTTTGTGTTTGGGCTCGGGTCTTAGGGATTGGGGTGAAGGTGGAATAGGGTTTAGGGATTCGGGTTCAGGGTTGAGGGTGGAATAGGTCCTGTAGGGTTAAGGGATTAGAGTTGGGGGTTTTATAGGGGTTCGGGGGGATTCCGAATCCACGCATGGCGCTGTCTGAGAGGTGACCGCCAGAAGCCGCAGCTCCTAAACCGGGCTTGAACCCGATGCCAACACGTCCCAGAGATCCCAATACCCCTTAATTAAGGGAATATGTCATTAGTATTAAGGCCTCTATAATTTAAGGTATCTTCCTTAATTAAGGGGTATTGGGTTCTCAGGGGTCACACCATCTCGTCCTAAGCCCTGGGCAACTGGTTAGGCTCTGGTAGGACCTTGTACTAATTGCGTGCGATGTGTGCGTGAAAGTCCAAACCCCCTCTATACATTCTGTGGACCTTGGACCCTAAACTCCAAACCCCTGCCCGGACGCGACAATTGATCCGAAAACTTTCGTAAGCAAGATTGGGCTGCACACTGACGGTCTAAAGCTTTAAGCCTTTGCGGCTTACTGTTCCGGGTCCGGATCCATCGCGATTTGCGTTTGATAATGTAGGAACCTGATTAAGAAACCCTGGGCCTACAACCCCTTAATGGGATTCAGAATAGGGAGCCCTAGTAAATCAAGGCCCAAGGTTTCTTAATCAGGTTCCTACATCAAACCCCCCCCAAAACCCTTATAGTACTCTTTAAAGGAACCCTTTATAGAACCCTAATCAAGGCCCAAGGTTTCTTAATCAGGTTCCTACACATTATACCGCAAAGCCCCTGCCCCGATCCGTATTGGAACTTGCAGCGGCGGATTTTCGACTTACCTTTGGTTACAGTAGAAGCCAGAAAGTTGGAACATGGCTTTAGGAGGATTCATGCTGGGATGCCCTATACTTTACTGTAAGGGCATGAGGCCAATGATGTTCCAACTTTATGGCTTCTACTATAGTAGGGAATGGAGGAATGGGGTACAATTATAGCTACTATTACTACCATTCTTCCATTCCCTACTAACCAAAGGTAGGTCGAGAGTCGCTTGGAGCCGTCGGTTCCTACGCCGAAGTTTCCATGACAACTGCCCTGAGCCCACAAGATAATAAGATGTAGTCCGTATATATATATATATATATATATATATATACAGATATAATACAACAAGCCATGAGCAATACAGAGTTTAACATAGTTTGATAAAAAAATGCAGTTCCTTTTGAAACCTGTGGAGCCTAAATCACCAGTAAACCGCCGTACGGTTAGGGATTTCGTAACACTACATGTGAGAGAGTACGGGAGGGTCTGGACTTCGACGCGCAGGGTAGGCATTCTACAACGCTTTCGGGTCTAGTGCTTGCCGGGTACAGCCAGGGAAATGAAGTACGGTAGGGGCCTCAATAATTAGAATAGGGTGTGGGGGGGGGGGGG
>BGNK01000161.1:1938-106025 GCA_003297005.1 Symbiodinium sp. clade A Y106
TCGTACGGAACCCTGCTCGTTGAATTTTGTACGGATCCGCGATCTAGCTTTGTAACTACGGGGTGTGACTACTCTGTCTTTGTTCTGCCAGTGACTTTGGAAGTCGACGGGACTTCGCCCGAGACCGTGGAGCGGCTCATCTCAGCCATGGATGTTGCGAGGAGCTGGGGAATGAAGGTTGTTCTTCGGAGCACCACGCCTTGTACTGGGGGTAGCCCTTGGCAAAGAAAACACTTGCACCACAACCCCCAACACCAAGAGCACTTGCAGGCCCTGTTCACAGTGCACAGAAAGCTTTGGAAATCGTGGTTGANGACCTCAAGGCTACACAGCACTATCCGAGAGCCTTTGCAGAGACTGCTTTGGCTGCACTACGGCTCGGATGAATTCACAAGCCGGCAGGTACAGCTTGAAGAGCTTTGCTGAGGGATCTGTTAGGATCGCCGTTGCTCCTGGACGCGCAGACTGAGGAACATACGCACAGGACTTCATCTGTGGCGTTGTCTTCGAAAGGAGGACAGGACCGGGTCTGGGAACCTTCGGTCAAGAGGGGNTGTGGCGTTGTCTTCGAAAGGAGGACAGGACCGGGTCTGGGAACCTTCGGTCAAGAGGGGGAGTTGATTTATGTGACCTCCCAAGGTTCCCAGCTGGCAGTGGAAGCACTTGAACTTGCATTGGAAAGTTTTGCACAGCCTTGTTTTGCATATCATGTGAGTGCGATTTCTTTTGGCATGGTGAGAGCATGGATCGAAACCATTCTGCATGTTTTCCAAACCCTTTTTTGTTGGTCTGTTGGTCGGTCGGTCGGTCCGCCTTTCGGTCGTACCGTCCGGACCTCTGGGTGAGCTTTGTGGACGCTTGGAGTGTTTGTAAAGTGACTCAAGCCTGTTTGCTTTCGCCAGAGCCACAGCGGGATGTCTAAGAGGCATCAGGAGCCAGTTCTAGTGTTTAGAGAGCTGAAGCCCAACTTCGCTGTTAGTGCTCACCAGCTGTGAAGTGTTTCAAGTCCAGGGAGCTGTGTACTGAAGGCTCAAGGCCGTGCCGGGTTTGGCTCAAGACTCGAACCGCTGAAGAACAGCGGAGTAAAAGGTGTGGAGCGTGCCCGCTCTGTGCGTTGTGCTGTGTGAGAGGCCCAGAGGCCCTGGGGTTCCCTAGAGGTCCCTCGGAAACTAACGGCACTTGTATTTCTGAAGCTTGTAGGAAAACAGTATGCAAGTTATTCCCAAGTGCCTTTCTACAGAAGGCTGCAAAGTCAGTGCGAGCGCAGAAGGTCAGAGAAATTGTCAAGAAATTTGGAAACCGCCGTGAAACAATTCATGTTGATCCATGGGAACACACTACAATCAGCGTCAGGTTCTTCTGGCATTTTTTTTTACTTCTTGTGCGCTCCAAAATCTCCAAACGTCTCAAGCCACCTTGGCGTGGTTCCACCTTTTGGTTGCTGTCTGGTTGCCTTGTTGATGCTGCCTTCTTCTAAGCTCTGAACCCTTTATTGTAGAGAGAAGAAAGTTCTGAAAGACACGACCCTAATGCGTGGATGGCTCTGACTAAAAAACTTCAACTCGGTGGTTTACTTTAAATCCACGATGTGGGTCTACAGAAGACCTCCACAGCGATGCGAAAATGCCATGGGAGATGGTTGGAGCTTAGAGTTTAGAATGTTTGGCAGTTTGCCTCAAAGACTTCAGCCCGAAACAACACAGTGTCTGCAAGGCAGCTGTTAAAAAAGGAGGCTGAGAGTGGAGCACACTGGAGATCGAGGCGCCAAGAAACCTGAACATGCGCACAGGCCCGCTTGAAGACATTGCAAACAAATCAAGTTGAAACTGGCTGCATTCTTACCAAGCGCAGTGCCAACAGGGGAGGCTCCTTGTGCACAGGTTTTCGACGAGTTTTTGGGTCTCGAAAAGCCATCAAAATCAGACAAAAGCCGAATGGATCATTGTCGCGTTTTAAGAAGAGAATCTACTGTGGAGGGTCCAAACCCTGTGGCGGGAGGTGTATGTTTTGGCGACCCCCATTCTGGGACCCAACAAAGCATGGGTTGCAGCTCTCGCGGCCGTGTTTTCTTGAAGCTCTGAGTTTGGTCTGATTGAAGACGTTTCAGGCTTTCCAACTGACCAAGACGTTCAAGAATCCAGACTCCCAGCAAAAAGACCGAGAAGAGGGATTGGAGCGCTGGTTGCAGCGCAGCACACACCGCAGCGAAGGTAGAGTGAACCAACATTTACTGTGTCCCCAGGAGATCGCAGCGCGGCGTGGCAGCGAGACAGCCGCTGCCGAGCTTCCCTGATGGCCCAGACGCCACTTTCTGCCCACAACCTCCAAACCAGCTAAACATGATTAAACATGAGATGGATGCCCCCCCGCCTACAGCTGGCTACGCCTCCAAAGCGACAAGAACGCAGGTATGCAAGGTGGAGTTTTTTTTTCCCCTTTTTTTTGTCTTTTTAAAATTAAATATAATTTAATATTTTACAAAGGACCGCAGATTAAATGTATTAAATTATGTAATTCCCAGGGCTTCAACAAATTAGAAGAATTATTAAATTTAATAAATTCAACAATAATATTAAATAGGTCTGGGTTCCAGGAGCTGCTGCGGGATTCAATAATTAATATTTTGTAAGAGGTCGCAGATTGAATTTGATAGATTATGCATTTCCCAGGGCCTGAATTCGATAAATTAGAAGAATTTAATAAATCCAATACGTTTGATATTAAATTGGTTTGGGTTCTAGGAATCAGTGCGGAATTTAATAATTAAATATAATTTCATATTTTTATAAAATGCCGCAGATTAAATATTATTTAATTCCAATTAAAAGAATTTGTTTTCATAAATTTGATCAATTTTATATATTTAATAATTAAATAGGTCTGGGTTCTAGGAATCGGTGCGGAATAAAATAATTGAATATATTTTAATATTTTCGAAAGGACCGTAGATTAAATTTAATTAAATAATTTAAATCCGAGGGCTTGAATTCAATATATTAGAAGAATTTAGTAAATTCAAAAATTAATATATTTCATGTTGAAAAGGTCTAAAGATTTAGAACTAAGGATACTATTTAGGTTCCAATTAAAACCTTCTAGAATCGAAAATTTTGGGGTGATCAGTAATTGGACACCATATATTGGAAATGGCGTATTGCAGGTCAACATACAAGGTGTTAAGGTATTTCTTTTGAAGATCAGTTAGGTGTATATGAATAAAATATTTACTGCTATTGATTATATCTTGACTCATAGATGATCGTAAAGAAATCAGTCGCTGCTGCTCTTTCTTGATGGAAATGTCGGTTAGCGGTGTTTGTTGCTGTTGCTTATTGGAAATGTAATCTCACACAAATCAATCGCAACAAGTTTTGCCAACCGATTATCGGTCCAAACTTGCTGCGCTTGACTTGTATGGGATTACATGAAACAATAGAAACAGCTAATAGTAGTAAATTTTGCCAACCGATTATCGACTAAAATTTGCCACGATTGACTTCTGTGTGATTATATGATAATCAAGAAGCAACCAATAACAACAAATTTGCTGACCGATTCTTGGGCAAGAATTGATACGGTTAACTTATAAAAAATTCATATGCGAATCACGACACGATCAATCGAAGCAAATTTTGCCAACCATTTCAGAGCCAATCGCAGCAAATATAATCCAAGAATCGGTTTTTAAAATCTGCTTCGATTAATTTATTCGTAGCTATACTTAAATGAAGAAATAACCAACCACAACAAATTTCGCCTTCGATTAATTTGTTCGTATTTATATATAAAGCAAGAAATAACCAATTATAGTAAATTTCGCCAGATAATTTCTTAACCAAAACTTACCACGATTAACTTATTAGGCGACATTTACTACGATTAATTTAATTTTTTTTTATATGAAGAAGTAACCAATCATAGCAAATTTTACTGAGAACAAGATTTCTTCTTTTAGAGATTTGAAAATTAAGAGAGCTCCGTACTTTTTCTTATTAACGAATTCTCTTCTATTTTTTGTGAAGAAAAAAAAGATAGTCAAGAATTCACACACTTATATCAAGAATGAAAGCGAAAAAATTTATAAAAGTCATAAAGAAAAAATAAAATAGAAAAAGAAATAAATAATTTTTAAAAAAATAAATATATAATTTATCTTTATAATCGAAAATACGAGAAACCATATCCTTTTATATTCAAAAATATATTTGCTCAAAGTGAAATTTATTATATATCTTTTTTGAGTTTCTAATTCCTTATATTTATAAATATCAATATCAACCTCTTCGTGATTCTTAAATCTTCCAATTCTATCAATAGATAAATTTTCACGGCCTACTATATTATTATTCTTATTAATTATAAAAATAGATGCTTCTTCATATTAATTCAAAGAGCCAACCAATTCCATATTCAAATCAATATATAAAAATTCCAAAACGCCACCTACGACAATATTTAATTCATCAATAATTATGAATATCAAATTCTTCGTGTAAAGGAGACATCAGGTTTGATGTTAGGCTCAAGATTGGAAACTGCCTTCCGAAAGGTGATATTCCTCCTCGCATCTCTTGAGGTGTTGCTCTATCATGCTGCAAGACTCGCTAGCGTGTTTCCTTTAATCATTTCTATTTCTAGCCGGGACATGCACGAAGAATCCCCACCGTAAACACTACACAGCACTCTTTTGGGGTCGATTCAGCGGTGGGAACGATTTGTCATGGCGCGACCTTTCCGAAGGACACGGGCTCGAGGACTTTGAGATTTGTAGGTTTCGGGCTCTGCATCCTTGCCTGGGATCTGCTGCTTCAGGCTCGCAAGCTCCCGTTCCAGTGCCTGAAACAAACCGAGGGATTTGTGCAGACCCGTAGGATACTATGGGAAAGCTTCCATTCCCAAGCAATTCGTGCACACTCACCGCACATTTGCATGCACATATTACGCGAAATGCGTGGGTCCTATCATCCGGTCTTCAAGTAACGATCAACATACAGACATACCGGTGAGTCCGACGGCACACCAAGACAGATTTGAGAAATGCAGCGGATGTGACAACAAAGGTATACTGACTTAGACACTTCAGCATTTGGAATACCTATGGGTTTGAGGGGCCCACTTGTAACCAACTCGTTACAGCCATAGCTATTGCAAATGCCTTGGCTGTGATCTCCAGGAGCTACGGTACTTCAAACACTCCCAGCACCCGTACATCTGTGCCCATCGAAACCCGTCATCTCTCCAAACACAGCAAGAGGGTGAAGCAGGAACCAAAAGATCCTCCTAGCGACACGAGCTTATGAGGTTCGACAATTTACATATTGGAGGGTCAAATGAAAACGGCTACAACCGGCATCCTTCGCGTCCCTGACATGCATGCTTTTGCGATGCTCCGCCAGGCATGTCCGCTACCCGCTACCTGCACCTTCTGCTCCGCGGCAGACGGCTCCATGCGGGCTTCTGATGCCTGGCTGAAAAACAGCAGGATGGCAAAGCATTCGGCAAGGCAATCTAAATTAAAGAGCACAACACTCCGTGCGTCTGAACTATGTCGGATGGGTACGCCTTCTTTAAGACATCCTGTCCTGGCTCAGCTGAGGCGGTAACGCAACTAAGGCCACAGCCCGTGTTGCTTCGTTGTAATCTCGCATCAGCAGCAAGTGCGCTGCATACACCTGTTCCGCCGGCTAGCATGAAGGATAGTACAGGTCTTCATTTCACGCCATGACAAGAACAGTGTTGCGCTATCCGTCATCATCTGTGAAAGTGGTTCGCGTTGAGGTGCACCGTCCGGATCGCTGTTGTTGTTGCTGTTGCTGCTGCTGCTGCTGCTGGTGCTGTTGGTGTTGTTGCTGTTGGTGTTTGTGTTGGAGCTGATGCTGTTGCTGCTGTTGTTGTTGATATTGTTGATGTGGTGGTGGTTGTCGTCGTAGTAGTGGTAGTAGTAGTTATTGTTGGTCATTGCCGTTGCAAGGACTTGACATTTCCAGTCCCTGGCATGCATTTCTGCTTCGGTGAAATATACAACACGTTTTAAGCTTCCCGCTGAAATCAGGCTTCCTGTCACCGTCAACTCTCGATAGTCGGCCTGACACGTGTGAACGCACTGTGAACAGTATGCTTGGTGGACGGATAGAATCGCAGGCATATGCAGGCGGCAGGAGTCCGGATCCTGGTTTTTCTTGGCCAGCTGCACGCTTGCCCCAGTCTTTCTTTCCACCTGCCAGAAGAGTGCAAAGCCATGAAGGAGAAGCATTCAGGAAGGCTACCTCGTTGATATTCTCGCCCCGACGACCAATCAGAGCTCCGCATCGTGCGCTTGGCAAGCTGCACCTCGCACCAAAGTATTCGATGTACAAGTCATTGGAGCGACGAAGGTCTAGGTCTTCGACTCTTCTTAGTGTGACTTGAGAGAATCATCGCACCAAAGAGAATGCGAGTCAGAGAGGGGAGCAGACGCAGGCTTCGAAGATCAGAAGACGTGCTGGCGACAGTGGCAAGGGCACGGGAGGGCTTCTTAGCCTTTTCTGAAGATAAAAGTGCCGCAATAAGCGCTGGACGAAATGCAATACTCTTCATTCAGGTACTCTGCTGGAACCTGGCAAACAGGATATCCTTTCATCATTCCCCTCATGCACAGAGCGTTGTGTAGTTTTGAGATCCATGCAGATTCGGCCAATCCGCTGAACCTGGGCATACGATAGCTAAACTTCTACTCATGAGACGATGCAGACTCTTCGTGCGTGTTGGAACTCTGAGCCTTGTGCCACTTAATGTCTGCCAGGACTGCACTTCTTGAAGCCTGGCCGGACCAGTTCACCCCGGCGCTTGTCGCAGCTTCCGTAGCTGTTGGCTGTCAGAGTCTTGGACTCCGGGAGGAAACAGGACAAACTCAAAGCGATCTGCAAGCAGGATCTTGATTCGGTGCTGTTTGGGACGACGCCTCCACTTGACTCGGAGCACCCGAGAAGTAGTCACGATCATCGCCAGAAGCTCCTCATTTTGTCAACTAGAATCTAACTAAACGCTTGCTGCACTTCGGCCCGTCTGCCGTGGCTCTAGAGGCCGAGTTAAGGATGCTCTCTCCCACGACTTCATTTTACGGGAGATCCATGCCGTGCAATGGGTGACGGCACTGCCTCGACACACCGTTAGCAAATCAGCATTGTCGGGCGAAAGCATCCGCATCTGCTGCCGTCCCTTTCACGAGCGCTTGCGGTTGCAGGATCGTCGGATGCGTCTCGAATTGAAGCTGTGAACGGGGTGTCTGCAAAGGTATTTTCAGAATCCGTGCATGCAGCTTGTGTCTGGCATTATCTGGCCCTCAGTGCCTCCTGTCAGCATTCCGTATAACGTGATCATTTTTACGGCATTCCCTGGCAGATGGGCTGGGAGGGCGGAGGGTTCGAGACTGGCAATTCGAATTCCAAGAAACAGTCAAAGCACATGTATAATTTATGACAGCCTTACATCTGCACTGAGACGTCTCACCAGGAGCGATGTAGGAGTTCGCTTGCTTGTGTCTTCTCTGTTAGGTTACGATTAGGTGAACTTGACTCAGAAGAGCACGCATGTCACAAGTTCAAAAGAGTCTCACAGGCTAAGGCTGGCGCGGATCCGACCAGACTCACCCTTAGCACCTCGACCTCGCGTCATTTTCCACTCACCACCTGGGACACCCTGACACATTATTGTCATGGCACCTTTGTGGCCAAGTCTCTCACCGCGGGGGTTGCTGCCATCTAGAGGCCTTGGTGTGGAAGCATCTGGCAGGACAAGCAGAACTGATAGCAAATAGCATGCTGACTGGGGATCTGCCTGGGGTACCATCAGGAACTTGCAGAATGCATAACATACCTGGGGCACCTGCGCCCGTTGTGCCTGTGACGGTTGCGTGCCTGTTGTCGGCTGTTCTGGTGCTTCTCACATCGCTCCGTGACTTCTTTCTGCCACTGGCTCATGCTCGGCCTCTCTGTGGGACACCCTCTGCCCGTCGCTCGCTTTGCGGTTGACCTTCAGACAGTTTAGAAGGATCCTCGCAAACAGCATTCCAATCTTCAAAGAGTCGCCTTAGCATGGAGGTGCTGCATTTAGCTTCACATTTCAGGTACTGCCCACTCGGCTTTACTTTTGCACTCGTTGTCCTGGGGCCTTCAGCTGTTCTGCAGGCATCTACGGATTGACTTGATGACGCTGCAATGCCTGAACCGGTTGTTTGTCTGACAGCATTCCGAATCGGATGACAATGACCATCAGCTACAAAGGTGATGTGAGCAACAGAGGTATGTACTCCTGTTTGCCAGCTTCCGACGGTCCGTTTCGCATCCTTAAAGCGAAGTGTTTGTTGGTTGGAAGCTTCAAGCCGAAGCAGAGAGAATGTGCAAAGACCAGACTGCTAGACGACATATCCCTGGCTTTGAAAGCACAAAGGACCAGCGAAGGACCAGCGAGGTGCGGTTTCTGGAGGCAGGGCGGCAAGGCGGCATCTCGGGAGTCAAGAGCGCAGTTTCAAAGGTGACCCGGCTGTTTTATTACTCCGTGCGCAGAAAAAGCTCCTTCCTCAACGCCAGAAACGACTCTGCCCCGTCTTATCTACCCTCCTACAAGGACATATGCTTATCAGCAAGGGGTCGAAAAAGAAACCTGCGGTGAACATGGAACGTTCTTGGGCAAGGCTGCTGTCTTCATTTGTGCAGATGCGCTGCGGCAGCGTTGCCTAATAGCGGTTCTGCTGTCTGGTTTACCTTGGCGGCGGGCCTTAGCAGGGGGGCCCCGGTCCCCCTCCTAAAAAGAGCTCAGCCTGCTTGAGCAATGTGGTGGGGGGCAGGAGACTGGCCCTGCTGACGCTTAGATCTCTGGCGTGTCAGGAGCTGGGGCCCCCTGAAGTCTCCCTGTAACACCAAGAACTCCCGCAAGCTCCACAAAGAAGCTGGCTTTCGTGAGACGTGCACAGGAAGGCGAGCCCTGGGCGAACCTGCTCCAGACTCCGTGCTTCCATATCGCTTGACGTCAATGCGCTTGCCGTCAAGGACATGGCCCTGACAGCATCGGAAGAATCCCAGAATCTCCCAGTTTCAGGCTCCGTAAACCCGAGGACAGCTTCGGCAACTTTCCTTCGGATCCGCCAGGCAAGCTTCAGCCAACGCCCTCAGCTTTGGATTGGCCAGTGGCAGAGCTCTCACAGCATTTGATGCAACGATGTATCTGAGGTTCCAGCTCGTTTGCAAACGCCACGAAGCCAAACCCTTTGGAACGCTTTGTGTGCGTGTCCTGGCTTTGGCACGCTCATTCACGTGCGCTCACCTGGGAAAAAGATAAGCGAAACAAAGTGTAGCGCATGCTTGCTGCCCTTTTTATACAACAAACAAAGGCACGACACATTCCTTTCTTCTTGTGGATGCTGTTCTAAATTAAAGGAGCCATGCCCACGCATTAGGACAGAGCTTGCACCCGCCCTTGCGCGCGCAGGGTTTTCACTCATGTCAAAATAATCCCTTGACAAACCGTAAATTACCATGCATTTCGACTTAGTTAGTATGTTATGTATCTTGCACCCGCCCTTTCGCGAGCTTGCGCGCGCACGGTTTTTTAACTATGTTTGACCACCATGGAAACCCTAATCCTACAAGAGGCGGGGGTTTAGAACGGCATCCTTGTGAATTTTAGTGAAAGAAAGTAATGTAATGTAAGCACGTTTCTTTACAGTAGAATACAGCACAGGCAGGCACCACACTTTCTTTCCTTTAGAATAGTGGAAACTCAAAAATTTTGTAATCTACAACTTTTTTTGCATTTTCTTGACATCCTGTGGTTACTTATCTTTCTAGTCTTTTACGTCTTGTTCGGGCGCTTGGGTGAATTTCAATTAAGCAAAACAAACGCATTACACTCATTACGTTCTGTTTCATTTGCTCTCAGCTTTACATTTCCTTCAAACTCACAGCGAGCCGGTCCATCTTCACGTCGGCCTCCATGACTTCGCCGAACCTGCCGTGAAACTGCTCGTTATGACGCTGCACCTTGCGAGCTGCCCATGTGGCATTGGGCTTTTTTGTTCAGACTTGGGCTGCCAGCTGCTTTCGAACGGGGCGGCTGTCTCCTCCACTTAGCGGATGCCCCCATGTGATAACGGCGCCGTCTGCTCGCACGGCTGCAAAGGCGCCGCTTGACGCGTGAACTTCCAGGATGTCGTAAAGCTGCTCTTGTACCTTCACTCAGGCCACTCCACCGAACGGAGCAGCGACTTGACTGAAAAGTCTTGCGAGCGGCTTCGCTTGCTTTCAGATTTGGTTGCTTGTGCATGCAAGGATGCGAAACCATTGTCCTGTTTCTTGCGTTGTCTTGACCCGCTTCCGAATCTCACATCATCTCACTTCGCCTTGTTTCGCTGATTATTTTGCGGGCACCGGAAGCCAGAAATGCCGAGTGAACTTGTGCGGCTAGTCTTGACAGGTACTGTAGGTAGCTCAACAAGGCTTAAGTACCTTGCGGCGGATGCTTCACAGGCAGCGGACGCAAACTTGACTGGACAATTCAACCCCCTGTTCCGGCAATGCTCACTCATCTGATGCATTCAGTCTCCCTTTCACTGCCTACTGTACCACTGAAGATTCAAAGACAGGTTGGCACCAATCCAGCCAACTTTGGACGATTTCAGCAAAGCTGCTGCACTACTGTCACCGCCGTATGCGGGATGACCCCAAGTGGCGACTTTTCCTCTCGATGTGAGGGCAACGAATGCGCCCAAAGAGGCATGAATGTTCTGGACGTCTCCTTAGCGGACCATGCCATACTCATGTCATGCAAGCAAGGCCATCACTATAAGTGTAATATATGTGTGTTCGCATGGGGCTTGTGTCTAAAGCCCTGATCTGATCCAGGTTCATTCCGAGCATCTCAGCTGGCTCTGTGCTGCGTGGCTGAAGCCGCCGTATTCTGGATGACCCCAGGTTACAACTGTCCCATCGTCCCGGACTGCGGCAAAGGCCGTCTCCGCAGAGTGCACAGTGTGAACGTTGACAAGCTGTTTCTGAACCGATCGGCTGTCACCCCCATAGAGCGGATGACCCCACGTAACCTGGCAAGCATCAGGGAGGCAAGGGGACACACACAGACACACACACCAGTAAGATAGCCGTTCAACGCATGAAAGGACTCTGCATCCTCCCAGACAGTTTAACCAGAGAGAACGGTGCAACGAATGCAACAACGGTGGCAAGGATTCAGATCATATGGGGAGACAGGAAACACTTTCCTTCTGAATGCTGCTTGATGAGTGCGTGTGTCATGCTAAATACGAGGCAGCGATGTCGATGTATACGGTTATGTAGTGCGATTCACTGCCAAGAAAATAAGAGCCAACAGCTGAATGTGCTTCGAAGGCGCGACGGTGCCGTTCGTGGTAAGGGCAGCGAATGCCTTGTTGGAGGAATAGATATGGCTTACAATGCTTAAAGGGCCCGCATCCAGCTGTGCTTCCACCGGCCGGCAGTCGCCTCCACTCAAGGCGTGGCCCCAAGTTATCACAGACCCGTTCGTCTTGATGGCCGCAAATGCACCACTGGAGCTGTGGATGGACTCCACATTCACAAGCTGCTCCTTGCTTTCAGCCAGACGTGAGCAACTAGAACTGTTCAGAGTTGGACAGAATGAAACAGTGGCTCAATGTCAATGACATTGGGTACAACACGTGATGAAGGATGCAAACACCTGACGTGAGAATGGACTGCTTGGATACCTGAAGAAAGGTTCCGAAGTCAGAAATCCCCGCACACACCCGGACAAATCCTAACATCTGCGAAGAGATGAAGGAGTCGGGTAGCCCTCCACAGCAACCAGGTTGTGTCAGAGGCCCAAACCCTCGCAACCGCGGAAGTCAAAAGGGTCGGGCGGGAGGGGAAAGAAACGAATCCCTCAGCTGAAAGGTCTCGGGCCTGGGGCTACGGGATTCGACAACATCTGCAAAGTTCAAGCCGCAAACGGGCCCTACCCAACCAGCCTACGTTTTGTGAAGCAAGATCTGTTCAGAGTTGGACAGAATGAAACAGTGGACCAATGTCCATGACATTGGGTACAACAGGTGATGAAGGATGCAAACACCTGACGTGCGAATGGACTGCTTGGATACCTGAAGAAGGGTTCCGAAGTCAGAAATCCAGTGCTCCCCCCGTCCCACTGTTTCATGCTTGCAGCAGGTCGCAGCGAATCTGTGATGGACGGGCGGCCGCTGGAAAACTAAAGCTCTGCAGGAACCAGTTCTGTGCACGAGTCCAGTCGTCATCGAGGCCATCCCTGGAGAGGCCGTCAGCAGGGTTTGAATCCGAATCCACCCACTCGAACCAGCAACGACAACACAGTCGTGTCCTGAGGACACTAGACATATGAGCAATCTCGAAAACATCTTCTTCGGATGACGAGGCCTTCACAGCTGCTGCCACCGTCGCCTGGTTGTCGATAAACCAGAGTAGGTCCCGGGACTGAAACATTGTTGGATATAGCAATGGCAGTACGAGAAGGCACAATGCTTCGCCAGGAAAGATCTGCTGGCGACGCGGAATCCACTCCTGTACTACCTCAGGCGGCACATCACAAGTACCACCGTGAGGGAGAAAAGGAGGATAGGCGAAAAGCGAAGCTGCCCATTCTCGAAGGAAGCATCCGAATATATCAGATTGCATGGCGCGTGAGCGGCCCAAAAGTTTATGTCGCGAGGCTGTGAGTTGCAAGCCATGGCCCGCATGGCTGCCGACCCCGACCAGCTGGCAAAATGCCACTGCACATCGCCGCGAAGTTTGCCTGCATCGTCGCGAGCAAGGCATCCTAACTCCAGGGCGCGGTCGATCTTTTCGCAAACTTTGAATACAGAAGAGAGGCCTTAGGCTGAACACGAATGACGCCAAGCGAATGCGCCATGCCAGCATGAACAGAAGTTCCCAAGTAGCATCTGTCAGGAGCCGCCCAAAAACGCTTACGGGGCTGAGGAGGGCATCCCATCAGCGAAAACACCAAATGGAGGCCAGTCTGGGACACATCAGCATCCCGGATGAACTCTAAGGAGAGCTCATCGTCGAAGTAAGCCGCAAAGGCCGAGGAGACCATACACCGACAAACGGCAATCCCAAGCAAAGGCAGCCTGTTAAAGGCCACCACAAAAGCCTGAAGGCCGTAGGCCAAGCCCCAAAGGACAGTGAACTTCCATCCGACCTTGGGTACCCAAATAGCGACTGCTCGTCCTGGACTGGGTGCCCCCTGTAAGCATCAGGAAGATCGTCGGTACCCAGACGCATGCAAAGCCAGTCACACTCTGGAGGCGGGCCTTGCTCGCATGGCGGAAAAACTGCATGAAAGACATCCCGAGCACAGTTGGCCACAAAATCTACACTGACAGTATGTATTGTCTCCAACATCTGAGTGTGTGCATTGTGGCCTGTCAGGCGGGCGTTGTCGATCACCCGCTGCTTCCCGTCTGGCTGGGTTATCACGAATCTTTCAAGTAGTCTCCATTTGCCACTACACTCCTCGACAAAAGTGGACTGCAGAACCCTTTCTTGATCTCATCTTCAGTGACTTGAAGAATGATGTCCGAGTCACGTGGCGGCCCCTTGCACATGAGGTCGTCCACGACAGAACGGCCTTCGCGTTGAAGCCAACATTCAGAATCCTCTTTGTCATCAAGGGACTCAGCGAGGGTCGAAGTGGGAACAGGGCCTACAATGGGGAACCCCAAGATGAAGGCCTGAGCCTGTCCCAGATCAGGCCACCGGAGTAAGGCAGATACAAGAGCAATGAAAGCAGCATTCTTTGAGCTCGCAACCTTGCGAGCCGAGGTGCAACGCTGTTGTGCTAAGATACTCTGTAGCGGCTGAACTGCACGGGCGATGGCCTTGAGTGTGTCACGTTGTTTCTGAGCAAGGAGCGGTAAATCCACCCCCCAAACACGGATGGTTTCAGCAAGGAAAGTGATATCATCCTCTGGCCAAGGCTTTGCAGTGAAAGGTGACTGCAGCTCCAAAGCCTGAGACATGTGCCCAGCTTTTCCCAAGCCAGGCGGCAGAAGGTGATCAAGCCCTTTGCTCGAGTCTGAGGAGTAGCGTTGGCCCGTGTTTCCAGCAAAGATCTGCGCTCGGTCCCGAGCCCGCAAAGGCAATGGAGCCAGGACCTGCCAAGGCTTACCTCGCCCCCGCTGAAAGGCAAAGAAGGCCTGAGGCAAACTCAGATTGCAAAGCTCAAGGTTGCGATGGACTGCATCCCACACCTGATCCCGAACCTGAAGCTCCTGAAACTGAAAACGCATCGAGTCAACAAGCTCAGCTGGGCCGAAGAGGTCGGAGAACCTCTCCAGGAAGCCCGGCTCCCAGAGTGGATGTTGAACCTTAGCGGCTAGCACATCCTTCGGGCAGAACCGGGACAGTGTCGGCTTTGCCTCACACAGGCTGAGAAGCATGCACATCAGGCACATAATGCACGGCAAATGGAATCCACTGCCAAGCAAGGAGTTGCGCACCTGGGTACGCCTTGGCTCAGGGTCCGGGACAGCTGCTGTGGCCGAGAGGGGTATACCCAGCATCATCGATAGCTCCCCAGTCGAGGGGACTCTCCACTCATTCTGGCGCCAAACCAAGCTACCCTCCTCATAGGCCTGAGCGGGGAAACGCCTGGAGTCAGCTCGGAAGCGGTCAATGGCAGCTGGCGTTGCCCCTTTCATGTTGTCACACGGGTGGAAGAATTCTCGACTGAAAACGAAGAAGGCATTGGCCGACCCTTGCATAACATCCGAGGGACTCCAGAGGGGCCGAAAGCCCTGCTCAAAGAAGATTCGTTGGGGCACAGGCTTGGAACTCCGATACTGCAAGCGGCCGCAGACTCCGGGTTCACCGGGTTCCCAACTCCAATCTTCAGGAGGCTGGCTTTCACGACTAGAGACCCAAAAAGCCCTCCTACGAGACACCCAACCACACGCAGCAGCATCCATGAGAATCGGGGGCACTTGCATCCACTGACTATAGCGCGCAAGCACATCAGGCGGTGAGGATGCCACATTCTCAAGGAAAGCAAACACATGTAGCACACCACTGGCTCAGGCACTTTCCATGCCTGGACATAGCCTAGCTTGTCTTAGCTCTTTCCAGATCCAGGGGGCGAGTCTAGCTGGGACTTCAAAGTCAGAACCGGCGGCATGTAAGGAACAGAGAAACTGAAAAGGAGCTGACGACGACAGGCAGAAAATCCAAAGACATACACGATTCTAGCGCGAATACAAAACGGCATTGTAATGTGCAAAAGGTTTGATACTTCAGAATCGAACGGAACATCGCTTGCCCAGAGATGCAGCTAGATTGATCGACTCGCACCGTGTTAACTGTTAACCGGACTGAGTTTGCAAGCCTCCAGCAACACAAAATCCTGCTCCGCACGAGCTGTAAATGCGCTCTCTGACTCGGTCCTTCACCGCCGAACTATCTCCTCCATATTCAGGATGTCCCCAAGACACTACCGTGCCGTTGTGACGCACAGCCGCAAAGGCCTTTCCAGAAGCAGCAATGTCTCGAACATGGAGAAGTTCATGCGAGATCGCTGTGCTTTCGCCGCCTTGCTCTTCATGCCCCCATGTCACCACAGACCGGTCCCCTCTCACTGCTGCAAATGCAGCCTCCGTAGAATAGATCTCTCTTACGTCCTCAAGCTGCCCTGCCAGCCGTTGGCTGTCCCCACCATGGGACGCATTTCCCCAGGTGACAACTCTTCCGTCACTCCTCAAGGCTGCAAAAGCCTGCATGGAGGCAAATACTTGCCTGACCATCTGGAGATCTTCTTGCACGCCCGAATTGTCACCACCATGATCGGCGTGGCCCCATGCGACAACAGAGCCATCTGTCTTCACAGCTGCCAGGGCCTTGTGTGTGGCATAGATCTCATGCACATTCAGCAGCTGATCGCGCACGGCATGGCTGTCACCGCCATGAAATCGATGCCCCCAGGTCACAACTGAACCATCAGCACGAATAGCAGCGAAGGTGCTGGCCTTCCGATGAGACTGCACTTTCGGGCCCGCTTTTGCGATGGCGCCGATGACAGCTCCGTCTTGCAAGCCACTTTGGGCCACGCTGCTGATCGGATCCAGTTGCATGCCATTTGGTGACAGCAAGGCAATCAGAGTGCGACCCATCTTTGCCTGTGCCGTCTGTCTCACTTCGCTCATGGTCATCTCGCCTGTGACTTCAAAGGACACGCACTGCCCACTTAGCAAAGCCACCGTCACAGCCAAAGCCATGGCTTCAAACTTCGTACACTGATGCTAACATGCTTGCAGGACATTGCCTGTTCATTTCTGCCTTTGTGCTACGACTGTAATTATATGGGTACAGATACCGCATATTCTGCTGTCCCAGCATCCCGGTGCGTCTTACTGTGTATGGCTGTGCGCTCTGGGGCACCGTGGCAAACCCTAGGTCTCGGAAGTACAGCTGCGAACATGCATTTTAGCTCCATCGGCCCGGCCAAGTCATCACTTTTGGGTTCGTTTGTGCCTCGAGAAGTAGCGCTCCAGGCTGGTGGGATCCGTCTGCCTTGCAGCTGCATGCGTTGCAATCTGCGAGGGTCTGACTGGGTTTGCAAACCAACTTCAATGTGCTGAAGAACGGCTGCTGCTATGCTGGTCCTAGCGAAAAGGCGCCGGCTGGGATAAGCCGCCCACGAAGAGAACTTTCTGATTGCCAGCTCCCTGCGCGGAGTGAAGAACCCCGGAAAGTTCCGCAGGCCAAGTCCAAAGCTCGACGACTCGACTCCCTTCTACCAGCACTTTTCCGGCGCCTCGGTGGCAGCGCCTCGAGACACTGTTGCATTCCCACACTGTAGGACGCACGAACCGGCCTTCCGTGCTGGGAGGCCAAGCCTGGATCTGGCACAGGCTTGAAGAATTTGATGTCGGCCCAGGCGACAAATTCTTCGTCGTCGACTTGTTCCTTGCAACTCCCGTAATCTTGCATGCGGGATTCAAAGATGCTTAAAGTGTCGCTTGCAGACGTGGTGCCTGCACCAGCGCGTTGAAGCACTCAAGGCCCTGATGGTGTCGCCAGGACTCCGACGACGCCGATTCGCTGAAATCGCTCTGCGACCGAGAGCCGGGCTCCCAGGAGTTGTTCTCGGGTGCCAGCCAGCACGGCAAGCTGAAACAGGGGCCCAAGTGTAGTCCTAGTGCCCTAAGAAAACTTGAAGGGACAGACTGCTCTCTTGTCGATTCAAGGGCAGGCTCAGCATCTCAGAATTGCATGGTCGTGCTCAGCGCATGGTCGGGAAGCTCTGACCTGATGGTTCTCGTGGATCATGTCGTCCACATAAAGCCGAACGCCGCTGTCCTCCAGAAGTCGTCGATTCGATAAGTTCAACAGAACGGCGTTTTGGACATACGGCCCTACTGCAGGTGCTGAACGGGCATGGGAGTCTGCGGTCGTGTGCCAGACGGAGACCGGCAAGGAGAAGTGAAATCACAGCTGTGATTTATGACGGTCGCGACTGGTCAGGTGACCCGATCGTGGCGTTTTCTGATGAGTCTATCCAGAGATGGCATTTGCACCTATGTCGGCGTGTCAGCCATGACGACCCGCCGTGGACGATTGCCGTGTATGCGGAGCTACCAGGATCCGCTGCGTGGAATAAAGCGGTCGCCTGAACTTCCTGGGCTGTAGCTACCCTTCGTAGTGTCAGAGGATCGGATGCTTGTAGAAGTGCGGAATCAAAGACGACAGCTACGCAGACAAGCATCTATGCACTGTGACGCAGTGCACGAGGCGATACCTACGCAGGAAACGTCGTCGGGCCTCCTGTAGCCTTGAGACAGCGCCATCGTGGCCTTGCAGGTCGGCGCTCTCTCAGCGCCATCAGAGAGCGCTTGTCGGGGCTACTGACCCGCTCGTTAAGAGCGCTGAAGGGTCGGGTGGATGGAAGCTCGCTCCAAGATACTGGTATTTCATGGACGATCCTGCAGAAGCACAGTGAGCATGAACACCCACACACAGATTCTAGTCAAACAAAGCTCTGGAAGAGACTATCCCCCTCCTTGGAACTGAGGCACCAGCCTCCTCCTGCCGCGAACGGGGTGAGAGCCACGCAGAG
The DNA here is from genome assembly GCA_003297005.1 of Symbiodinium sp. clade A Y106. Taxonomy (NCBI): domain Eukaryota; class Dinophyceae; order Suessiales; family Symbiodiniaceae; genus Symbiodinium; species Symbiodinium sp. clade A. The sequence goes on from BGNK01000161.1 coordinate 20,047, forward strand.
CCGCAAACTGGAGCAATTCTTCTACTAGCGCATGGGTTTCGGTAGTTCTGTGTAGAGTCTGAAAGGAAACCGACATCTCAATATAGTTTTTTGTCCTAGGGGGGCATCCAGCACGTATCAACGATGTCCCAAAAAGACACGGGTGCCGGGGGTTGCTGGGGTCGTAGATTGCAAAGGCAAGGGAGGATCCTTTTACGGTGTACAGAGCTAGCAGGGTTATCAAAGAAAGCTTGCCTGGCCTGTCACGGCGTTCGCAATACAAGCTTCAAGACATTGCGAAAAGAGTTCTACTGCTGGCCGCACGGCAATCTGAGGACGTGGCTCTCCGGTCGTATCCAGGAATTCGCCATCCTTCGTTCTCAACTCCGGTCCCTCTGAAATTCATGTCCATGGAGCACGAGATACTTTAGCATTCTACACATTGCCACGCAGATCCTCTTCTCCATAGGTGCCACTTGCCTCCATTTCCTGTCTCATTACGGCGCTGCTTTTGAACCGGCTCACACTAGCTGAGCACACCTTTGCTTCTTCGTCGGCACAGCTTATCACCTGCAGCAGTAATGGCATGGGCAGCCGGGCTGAACCATGGAAGCTACAGAAATACCACACAGGACGAAGTCGTCAAGTACACATATATGATGTAGTAAAAACGAACCAGAACCGTTGCTGTCTTTCCTACTACAACGACGACTGGTATACTGCTGATGCTACTGATGCTACTGCTTCTGCTGCTATTGTCACTCCTACTGCTACTACTACTACTACTACTGCTGCTGCTGCTGCTACTACTACTGCTTCTTCTTCTTCCGGACGCAGCAAGAATGGGTCTCGCTTAGCGGTCTTGGATGAAGGCAGGCTCCAAACCTGGCGCATAGCGCACCTGACTGTGTAAGTCAGGCCCGGAACTCATTGAAAANGCAGCAAGAATGGGTCTCGCTTAGCGGTCTTGGATGAAGGCAGGCTCCAAACCTGGCGCATAGCGCACCTGACTGTGTAAGTCAGGCCCGGAACTCATTGAAAAACCACAAGCACCCCCGGGTCCGAGGACAGAGACTACTACTGCTACTGCTGCTGCTACTGCTGCTACTACTACTGCTGCAACTACTACTACTACTACTACTACTACTACTACTAGGACTACGACTACGACGACGACGAAAACGACGACTACTACTACTAGTACTCCTACTACTACTAAGGGTCTCGGCTTGATTCAGCCTGTGTGTGTAGGGCCATTCCTGTGTGATGACGTTTTTCTGGCTTCTACTCGCTGCGCTTTTCTGGGTTGCGAACACTGGCTCCACATTGGTGCACCACGGTGCCAAGCCGCGTGGGTCCCAAATCCCACGGCAGGACATCATGCAGGCTTCATCTTCTGGATATGCCTGTCCTGTTGACCCGAGGGTTCAGGTGCCAGCCAGAAACACCTGGGGCTCCTTTGGGAGCGAAAATTTCTGGAAATGCAAATGGTTTCACCACCAAAGCGCGGAAGCGCGCCTTTCTGCGGGCACGATCTAGGGCCTATAGGGCTCAGCTCAAGGGCGGAACATGGCACCGAGGACAGTGGCGAACTGCGCAGTCACTTGGGGTCCCATGTGGCCAAACTTCAGCTACCTCAGCCGGGATGCCGACTAGCCAGCATCGCTGCCCTGTTGGCCAAGGCCGTCAGTCACGCATGCGTGTGCTGACGTACAACGTTGGGGGGCATGAGTGCAGATCTATACGATGTTTGCCTGGACTGGCTCGGCTCTCAGACACAGGCTGACATAGTGGTGCTATACAGGAGACCCACTGGGGAATGGGGAAGACTCCGAATACCTGGACAACGGCTAACTGGCACTTTGTTTCTGCCCCGTCACCGACGGAACGCTACGCGGGAGTGTGTGTTTGTATCTCCGGCCGCCTTGCGGCAGCCAGCGACTTGGGGTATCAGGTCTATGTACCGGGACGGCTCGTGCACGTGCGCCTGCATGGTCCCGAGCTCGCTGCTGATATCATAGGAGTGTACCAATGGGTGATACAATCTCGATCCTCGGATGGCAATGCAGTCGCCTATGGTCCCAGCTGGGCAAACTGCTCACGGCTCTGCCTCGGCGCAATTTTTGGCAGTGGCTGGGGGCCTGAATACGTCGGTGTGCCGCTTGGACGTCCATGTGGGATCTGGTGTTCTTCAGCATCGCAGGAATCCTGATGACGAACTTAATCATCTTTTGCGGGTCCATGACATATGTTTGCTGAATACGTGGGGAAGTGCTAGGGCTGGGCATTGCGCTACGTTCTGTAATGGTAGTATACGTAGTCAAATTGACTTCGTTGCAACCAGACGCACTATCACAGACGTGCATGCGCGCACTGCTAAGCCGCTTGACATCGATCTAGCACCATGGAGGCTGGGACCGAAGCACAAGCCAGTCCTGGGTAGCATACCTTGGATTGGAGCCTGGCAGCTCAGGCGCGCTTCTCGCCCCACGTCCTCACCCTATTCCCTCACTGCTCTTAGAGCCTGCCCTCGTGCTGACCCGGACAAGTGGTCCCAGTTTAGCCTTGCTGTCCGTCAGGTTGTGGCAGCCCAAGTGGGCGTGCCTACTGTGGCGCAACTGAATCAGCTAGTTCTGCCGATTTGCCGGCGCTACTTCCCGCCAAGGCCTGCCCAGTATCCCTTCTGGAATCCACTAGGCTTGCCATTTCGGAAATGTGGGCTGCTTTCAGGGCGTGGAAGTGTTCCTCCCGGATGACTCCCACTAGCCCTAAACTTTTCGGGGTTTGGCGACGGTACTCCCGGTTCAAGGCGGCCAGTAAAGCTCTACGGAAGGCCACAGTGTCCAGGCCAGGCGCAGGCGTCTGCATGAGTACATTGACCGCGCTGCACAGGCTGCTGCTAAAGATCAAATGACTGAACTCTTTCAAGTCACTCGAGCCTTGGCGCCAAAGCAGCGTGCAGAGCGGGTCGTGATTCGTTCGCCCGAAGGGAACATGCTCGCACCACGGGAGCAGTTTCAGGCCATACTGCAGTATTTTACCGATGCCTTCTCGGTTGATAACCTCTTTCGGTTTAGGTCTTCTGCCTCGGCCCCGGCCATAACTACTTCTGAACTTGAGCAGGCTATTGGTACCCTCAAGTCCAGGAAAGCTGTTCCCGTAGGAAGTGCTCCACCGGAGGTGTGGAAGGCGTGTCCTGATGTTTTTGCGGCCAGTCTGGCGGCCACATACGCTCAGGGTACGGCCTCGTCGCCGTCATGTCTTTCCTCGGAGATCACTGATTGCCACTTGATGTTGCTCCCGAAACCCCATAAGGTTAGTAGGCAGCCGAAGGACTTAAGGCCCACTGGGGTTCAAGATCCTGCCTCTAAGCTCATTGCGCGTGTGTTGCGTGACAGATTGTCCCCGCAGGTGACACAGCTCCTGCATGCATCTCCGCAATACGCGTACACCCAGGACCCAGGGCAAATCCATCGATAGTGCAATTCTCCGGGTCGTGCGTCACTGCAGAGAAATTCGCAGTCGGCTCCAAGCCGGGGCGCTGAGCGTTCACGCTCGTGCAGCGGGGGCTCAACCAAGTAACTGCTATGGAGGGATCATGCTGGGCATAGACCTTAGTAGGGCATTTGACAACTTGACCCGGGACGTCCTTCAGCGCTCCCTTGTACACGCACGGGTGGATGGGTCTCTGCAGCGCATCCTGCTGGAAATTCACTGCCAATGCACCTATCAGCTTAAGCACCAAACCCATACAGGTAGCTTCGCCATGCAGAAGGGCGTTAGGCGGGGTTGCTCTGTGTCACCCATGCTTTATAGTCTCTTCACGGTCTGGCTTATGGCTGAGCTAAAAGACAGGGTAACGCCGGAATGGGTAGAACGCATGATGACGTGCTTTGCTGATGACACGCATTTGGCGTGGAAGGTAGAGGGCACCGCGGATCTGGCCTTTGTGTGTAAGACGGTGAGAGCGGTTTTCGCACTGCTAGACGAGTGTGGGATGGTTGCCAATGCTGACAAATCTTCGGTGGTCATGGGTATCCGAGGTACCTCGGCCCGTAAGTGGATCAAATCACATCAGGTCGTACGCAATGGCCAGAAATTTGTGAATTTTGGCCTCCCGGGCGCGCCGCTGCTAGCTAGTTCCTATAGTGTTACGCAGTTCGGTTACCTAGGCGTGCAGGTTTCGTATGGTTCCTTCGAGACGCAGACCCTACAGTATAGGCAACAGGCCGCCTCTGCCAACAGGGCTCGTCTTGTCAGAATCCTACATTACCGGCAGCTGGCATTGCGCAGACGGGTCAGTCTTTATCTCTCCTGCGTGCGGAGCTCTTTGATTTTTGGCCTGCATGCCACGGGGCTCACTCCGGCCACCCTTCGCAAACTTGATGCGCTGGACTCTAGGCATCTTCGGGCCATTGCCAACTCGCCGTCCCATCTTACGCACGAGAGTACACTAGACCTCGCAGGTCTAAGATTAAGGGTCCAGAGTCCAGAGGAGGCCATCGTGGCCCTACTGCGCCGTCGCATTGCATGCTGTCAGGAGGAGGCAAGCGTTGTGGACATGCAATCACACCTGTCTGCCCTTCTTTCTTGCACCCATACTCCTGATGATGAACAGCCTCGGTCTGGCATTGTACCCTGCTATACTCAGAAGCAGATAGCCTGCCCCGTCTGTGGTGTGTACTTCGACAGCATGCGCCATATGCTGTCGCATCAGGCTCGCCAACACAAGCGTAGCCTTGCTCCCGAGCCGCAGCCCAAATCCACAGCCTACCCTGTACACACGATTAACGGCCTTCCGCAGTGTAAACATTGTTTTGGTGTTTTCACCCGCGTCGAAGCCCTGACGAAGCATTTGCAGCGGTCAAGGGATCGCTTGGGCACTCGTGCCGGCTCCCTCAGGCCGCCGTTGTAGAGTCTCCATCGGAGCCGGTATCGCAATCAACTGAGCCTCTCATAACAGATCCTTCATTCTTGCGGGCCCTTAGCTCGGGATGGAGACTCGCTGCCGCGTCTGCCGACTTTCAGCAAGTGCTTCGGAAACATTGCGTGTACTGTCACCAATGGGTTTCGCTCAGTCTGAAGCAGCACTGTAGGTTGACGCATCCTGAACACTGGCAGCATAAACATGCCGCCAACAGCCTGTGCTCAAGTGCTGGCCTGTCCTCTGCCTCTCCCTGCACGTACTGTGGTGTGCCGCACAAGGACCCGAGAGCGCATGTCAAGCACTGTCCTGTCCTCTTCCAGTTTGCTTTGGCCTTCACGACCCACGGCCAGGCTTCCCGCTCCGATGGCGATGACGGAGGCGGTTGCGCTGCAGGTGCGGCAGGTTTGGGGGAGGGGAGACCGCCGAAGAAGGAGGGCCACAACAAGCGGGGACATGGAGCCGAGGCCGACGAGCAGGAGCCGGAGAAATGGTCCAAACCGGGATCGAAAGGTTCTGGGGGAAGGGCCAAAGGTGGAGCGACAAATGGCAGTCCGACTCCATGGCTCACAAGGACGGGGCCCAGCTGGACGAGTCGACACTCCACCTGCTGCGCATCCTCACCAAGATGACGCTGAGGCTGGAGGAAGAGGTGGGGCGTTATCGGGCGGATACGGGCTTCATGCTGTTCGTGGACACGCTGACGGAGCAGAACACGCTTCAGCTGCTACGGGATGCAGCCCAAGAATGGCAGAAGAGCTTCGAAGAAGGCACGGTCAAATCCTCCCTTCGGATGCAGGTCAAGGACGATCGCCCGCCTCTCGCTCAGGACCAAGTGATGCACCATGTGGAGACCCTTATGCGGGTCGGAACCTCGCCTACGACCCTGCCACGGCTCAAGACGTTGCACAAGCTGGGAGTGGAAACTCCCAACACCAAGGTAGTGCCCTTCAAGATTTCTGTGAGCCTGCGAGGGCCGGAGGCGCAGAGCATGTTCGAGGCTCTGACAGCACTCAGCTGTGGAGCCCTGAAACTCCTCGGCCTTCGACTTCGCCCAGAACGTATGCAGAAGACAGCGCTGGCGACCGAGCTCGAGAACGCGTACTTGAACACAAGCTTCACGGATTGGACTCGACGCAGTCCACAGTGGGGGCGGAGCTCCAAGAAGGGCGGCTCGGACCAGTGATGCACAGGCCCTCTCCTTTACCAGTCGAACTATGCCTACAGCTTCTCACCTTCTGCGCACCGCGCATCGCCGCGGGAATGCTTTGGGGCGGCACAGCTCAAGCCTCTGATGCGTAGTGGTAGACCTTACTTGCCAAGCTGTCTGCCATGGCGACCGTTGCTACGGGGTTGGCGCCATCTGAGCACTCAGCACGATGCTTGTGAGTTCATGACGCACCTGCTAGACAGAGCCTCCCCAGTGGCGTTTGAGGGTTGCTGGCAATCGCGCCTGAGCCATCCCTTCACCATCACTGATGAAGGACCGCTGCGAGCTCCGATTTTGCTGGATCTTCGAGGCGAGACCCTTCAGGGATTGGTGGACTCTTGGTCCGCGCAAGCCTCTATCCACAGGCTCTAGCTGCGTGCTCCGGTGTAGTCACGCTCCAAATCAACGCTACGGTGTACAACATGGTGAACCCAGTAAGGATACCACACCCATTCCCATCCAGCCAGGTGAGCCAGTCGTGATGCCCATTTTTGAGGCCAGCAATGCTGTAACAGTGCGTCACCGTCAGTTCAGGGTAGCCTTCGTGGTGTACCATCATGGTCTAACGCCCACGGCAGGCCATTATCAGGCGGCTCTAAGTACTACTGCTGGCAGCACTGCTACGGCAAGTTGGCATTTTCAAATTTGCAACGATGATTGCCCTCCCCGAAACGCTAGGCCTGCTGACCTCAGAGATATACAACGCCTTGGATATTTGGTGGGCTTGGTTCGGGATATCACTGCCTAGCGTGCGGAATTTCAAGTGCATGCGGAGTGGCTTGCCGAAGCGCAATGCTGCCACTCTGTCAGTTATCGATCGGCCCAGCCGTGAGGAAAGACGCCACGGACACCATTCCTTTTGCGCCACTCTTCTTTCCCTCTCCTCGCCTTCTCTCACTCTCTCTCTCACTCTGCCGCATTTGTTAATGTCATGTGCTTTCTGCCACCAGTGAAGCCTATATCAGGCACTTTGCCTGCTTTTAGCTGAGGGCCTGCAGTTTCCTTCGTTGCCAGCTGACTTCTCAAAAGGGTAGGTGGTTCGGGTTGCCACCCGCCCTGGGACCGCTTGGGCACGCGTGCCGGGTCCCTTACTGCGGGCCGCTGAGTCCGATAACAGATCGTCTCTCTTGAGGTACTACTGATGATAGCATTGCTCTGTTGCAGATGTATCTGCCAACCTGCCCATCCACTGTGCGCAAGCAGGGCTTCTGATCATAGGTAGGCTCGCTGCTGCCCTAGGTGGTGTCTGCTAGACCTGAAATGGCTAGATCGCTTGAGCTGCCTCCGTCATTCTTTCAGATGGCCCTGGAAGAACGACTCTTGTTGCAGGCCCTTCGCCGATACCTGGGTGAGGAGGCTGATGCGGGTTTTCCTCCAGCACTGACAATGGCTGCCCGGAATGACATTGTAGAGTTTGCTCAACAGCGACTCTCGGCCCCGTCCTGGCAGCTGTTCCTGAACTACGTTGAGGGGCTTCCGATGGCCCTTGGGAATGATGAGAGCATTCACCTCCCGCCACCGGTGGGGTGCGTGCATCCTGAGATGGCGGAAGCTGAAACTCTTGCCTGGCATTATCTCAGCGCGGGTGCATGCCATCTTTGGACAGCGGTTAGAGCCACGGTGTCGGCACTGCCCTTTGCACCAGACCCTCGTCCACATGCGTCCGGGGTGTCCTTTACACTTGGACTCTACGGGAAGGGCGGCTTTCTGGGACTGAGTAGGCACACCCAGGCGTTTCGCAACAATTGTCGTTTGCTGAACCGTATGGTGTACATTACCTATCCTGGTCTGCGCTGGGCCTCGCTGATGCTTGGGGCTGACAATCAGGTCGCGCCCCACATCGACAAGTGGAACAGTGATGAGGACTCCCTTCCCACTACGCCTGTGGAGAGCGATGGGTTGCGACAGACAAGGGAAGTAGCTATGAGGAGCATGCTGGAGAGTTGATCGCAGGCGAGTTATTCCCTACATCGTGCCGAGCAGTCCTCTTCAACGGCCGGCGATGCCTGCACACGACCAGGGCATGGACAGGCGGCAACCGAGTGGTGCTCGTGGCGTATGCGCCCGCTCATGTGCAGAATGCGAGCCCTACGCCGCGGGCAGCTCTTGCAGAGCTTGGGTTCGTTGTGCCTACGGCCTACGGTGTGACCTCCTTAGGCCTTTGTCATGCGACATAGGTTTGGCGAGTGCTGGGGAAAGCGCGCAAAACAGGTGCCAGGCTCCCTGCTGCACTTCTCAGCTCCTGCACCCTGCACCCAAGTGCCTCCTTGCCTGCCTGCTGCCCCTAAAGTAGTTCCTCTCCCAGGCCAGTGTTCATGGCTTCGCAAGCTGCTGCTGCTGGCGGTGCCCCTCCGCCGGGACCCTGCCCGCGGCGAGGCTGCCTCCCTCAGTCAAGGGTTTGTGACTGCCTAAATTTGAGTTTTTTGGTTTAAAGGGCGGTTTTCTACCTCGCACTGTGCGACGGCCTGGTCCAGGCCAGCGGCATACTCCCGTGCTATGCAGATGCGGAACAGTTGGCTGTGGTCTGCAGTTTGTGGCGAGCGGCCACCGACATAGCTGCTCCACATGTCGCAGAACGGGCGGCCACTGGCACTCGCATCGCTGTGATCGCATGCAGCATGAGCTTTGGGCGCAGCTACTAGGGCCTGGTCCCTCGGCGCCGACTTCACGTCCATGCAGCACAGTTGGCTGTGGGCGATCGGCATCCTATGGCCATAGAACGTGTTGCTCGCGCTGTGGACTTTCCGGCGGGCACATTCACTCTGCTCGCTGTCACAGGCAGGTCAGTGCTTGGAGCGTGCAGAGGCCGACGCCTCTCGCCCACTTGCAACACGGTGATTCGATGGGGTCGGAACCTTCCGGTCCGGTTCAGGTCCAGCCTCCAGCGACCTCGACATCTGCGGAGCAGTTGATAAGCTCGGTGGCTATGCCTGGTCAGGAGACCTTATCCGTGATCTCTTCGGAGCCTACGGATGGGTCTGGAGAGCATGCCAGTGGAGGGGTCGAGATTGAGGCTCCACATTCAGGCATGCATCACTATGAGCCTCTCGACCTCGACGAGCTGGACTAAGGCTTTTCCGGTGGTCTTTGTAGTATGGTTTGTCTTGTTGCAAAAGGAGCCATAATATATGGTGCGATAACAGTTCGCCGGGCAATCGCCTGTCATCGCAGTGTATCGACCCGGATCCGATACGGCGTTCGAGTGAGTACTACTACTACTACTACCACTATGACACTATGACTACCAGTGACTACCAGTATCACTACCACTGCCACTACGACGACGACGGCTACCACCACCACCACCACCACTCCAACTGGTTACAACTTGTACAACAACAGCAACAACAACAGCACCAACAACAACACCAACACCAACACCACCAACACCGCCAACACCAACACCACCTACACCACCAACACCTACACCACCAACACCTACACCACCAACACCTGCACCTACACCACCAACACCTACACCACCAGCACCAGCACCAGCACCAGCCCCAACACCACCACCACCGCCGCCACCGCCACCGCCACCGCGACCACCACCACCACCACCAACAACACCAGCAGCAGCAGCAGCAGCAACAGCAACAACCCACAACCCACAAGCACCACCACCTCAACAACAACAACAACACCAACACCAACAACAACAACAACAACCACCACAAGAAGAATAACAATAACAAGAACAAGAAGAAGAAGAATAACAACAACAAACACAACCCACAACCCAACCCCAACCACAAGCACAGGCACAGCCGCAACCACAACAACAACAACAACAACCACAGCAACAATCACTACAACTACAATCACAACTATAACTGCTACTCCTGCTGCTGCTGCTACTACTACTACTACTACTACTACCACTACTACTACCTCAAGACACGACCACCACTACCACCGGGACTACTAGTGCCAGTGCCACTGCTGCTCCTCCTACTTGCTGCTACTGCTGCGACGTCGGCTACGACTACTACAGTAGGACTATAGCAACTGGTACTCGTTGCAGCTTCATTCTCAATCCTTCTCGGCTCAGGGTTAAGGACTTTCCGTTGGGGCTGACTTCGCTGAGCTTTGACTCGTCGCCTGGTCGAGCAGCAGCTCCAAGCAAGTGAGGATTTCTGCCGGGCCGGGGCCTGGCGGCTGCAGTGCGTTGCAAGCGCCAAGCGCGAGAGCTCTTAGCGTCCTGAGATGACCAGCAGGCGCAGATTGGTGTCTGGGAAGAACCTGCAAAACACGCGCTCAAGCAAGTGCACTGCTGCAGGATGATGGCTGGTGGCAAGTAGTCTCGGGCTCCAGCTCATTTCGCCGCGAGAAGTTGCAGTGGCAACCTTCTGATGGAAGCAGACTCGTTCAGGCGAGGCTGAATCGATGCAAGGTCTTGGGCCTGAATGTTCTTGGATCTTGGCGACCTCGGGAAGGCTCACAGAAACGGTCTTGAGAGCATATGAGTTTTCGGGCCGAGCCCCAAGCGGTCTGCCCACTTGATCCCAAAACCGCTGCCACGAGCCGATCTGGGCAAAGGACCTGCCCCAAGCCCAAGCGGCACAGGGCACAGCATTGGGCGTAGCAAGGACCAGGGGACCAGGGGCCAGAGGCAGCCAGGAGCCTTGAAGGCGAAGCGTCCTGCCACGGGCGGCCCTCTGCCGCGTTTCGCTGGAGGCCCAGAACCTCTACCTGAGAAAACAACGAGCCCCCGAAACTTTCTGAGACAATTCTTTGAGGCTGGGACCCTCCCGACCACGCTTCATAGCCAGAAGACGCTCTCACACAACGCCCCTAAACACCACTGGCGTAGTTCTGCAATGTGTTGCTTGGTTTCTTGTCTGATCTGTTGTATCCGCGCTTGAACCGCACTGGGCCATCTAGCTTTGTGCCACTTTCTTGCAGCAAAATCAAGACAGGGACAGTACTCGGACCAAGGACTTGACAACTGGAGGGGCCAGCAAGCAAAGCACGACTACAGCACTCCCAAAAAAGCAGCATGCATCGCGGTGGCAGCTTCACTCAGCGTATCCTACAAGTAGCAAGCCCCCAACCAAGGACAAAGTGGCAGGGTCTATCTGCAAGTAAGGTTTTGATGCCTCGTTGCTCGTCGGTCGCGCGAGCCGTAAGGCTCCAACTCTAGAAACGACGATGCATCTGCTGAGGTGTTTCAGACCTGTAACGGAAACTACAACTTGAGAAACGACAAATTGCAAGAACTGCACGAGTTGACGGATTCGTGTAGGGCGGAATAGGAACGCATACAGCCTGTGCAGGGAATTTCATGCAGGACATCATGCCATTGAGCTCCAACAAGCCCTCGTTGACACTCCTTTGAGCGCAGATCTTCTTCTTCGAGCTGGGTCACAGCGAAAGACACCGCAGACCACGAAGCGCTTCTCGTAAAGAGCTCCAACCCTTGGTGGGCCGAGTGAGCTCGTCTCATCAGCGTCCTTCTGAGTGGAGGTGTCTGCAAGCACCGTGAAGGCCGTGCAGACATCTCCAGGGATGAGCTGTGGTCCACGATAGCCGAACGAGTCACCAAAGGATGTGGCGCCAAATGATGTCGGCTGCCATCTCGAAGCTGCCCTGGGCCTGCTGCAGCGCAAGCAGCAGGTTTCTACAGGATGGCACGAACTGTTGAAAGTGTATGATGCTGAATAGTAGCACGGGATAGGCGTGCGCCTGGGCGTGCAGGCCTCTTTTGTTGTGTGTTGTGTGTGTGCACCCTGATTCTCCGGCTTACTTGACGCAAACCAGCATTTGTTCCACACCCAACATCATGTGATTTAATGCGCAGCATTGGATCCTTGCTCGACATCCATGGAACAGCAATGAGGTGCTGGACAGGACACCACCCAAAATCTCCTAATGGAAGGACGAGGTCTACGGCCCTGGCCACAGGATAGGGGTGACACTTTATGTTACGGGAGGGGCTAGCAATCACGAGCGTTACCCCTGCATGCTCTGTTGGCAACTTCGCTTGTCTTGCTACGGTTTTTTCCGCAACCGCCTTAACCTCTGGTTGCCGACTTGATACCTGCTCCTGCCAACAATTTTGGAATATCAAAGTATCTCACATCCAAGCGTTCCGCAGCTGCTCGTCTGATTACTTTCACACTTGTTGCGTCCACACGGTCGGTATACTCACAGCAATCCGAAGGCCAGGTATTGACACGCAGCTGGAGGTCTTCCGTGATCTCATGTGATTTCCGCACTTTAGCAGATGTTTCGTCCCGCGCAATTTTTTTGATATCCCGTGGACAGCAGAGCCGATGTGCGCGGCAAGAAATCTCGAGCTTTTTGACGCTTCCGGATATAATGTTCAACCTCTTGTCACACTTGTTGAACCAACATTTGATGCACGTGACTTGTCATTGAAAGGCTTCGGCTTCAGGGCGAGAATTGTGCTGCGAGCGGTTCAGAGCTAATCTGCAATCATGGTCGATCAACCGACAACTGTGTGCACGATTAAAGGCTAGGGGTCAGTGTCTAAGTTGACAGGATTTCGTCCTCCACGTGTGTTCAGCCAGCGAAGATCAGACATTTGTGTGTAAATGTACCCCTGCTGGCATGTCCAAAACCCCCACAGGCGGAATGATGGATCCCGGTGTGGAGCACGTGTGATGACGCGTGCATGCGCGGTGCTGGCGCGGTCCGGGCACACCGTCGAACACATCTGGCTTCATTGAACTGGCCTTGTAAAGGTAGGCCAAATTCCAAGCTGCTGATCTCCGGATTATCACCAAATCTGTCCTGGTCGAGGGCAATGCTAGCCAGCCGTCTGGCTGCAATTTTCACGGCATGTGGGTGGTGGTCGAATCTCAACTGTAAATGGTTCTCAGCCCAAGCTGACAAATCTGGCTCGACCCTCCCCCCCCAACCCATAGGGAGCAGGGATCCATCGCCCGATCCACGTGACCGCTACGATAACTTTAGATTAACCTTCAGCTGCAGTCTGGGTGCTGTGGATGTGGTAAGAAGTGCGTCACAGCATGAAACCCTGAATCTCAAGCTGCGAAAACCAAGGGTGGAGCATCAACCGATACAGTACTAATGGTGAATAAATTTTAGGCCATTTTAGGCATCAAGAAATGAACCGAGATCTTATGCAAGTCAAAAGGTATCCAACAGACAGCGGAGGATCAAATGCACAGTACAGGAACGTTTCAATGCATTTTTGTGCAAGAAGGTCGTTATCAGGTAAAGAACGCTCCACGAGAGAGGTCGCTTGCAATTTGGGTGTCGACGGTGGTGTGACAAGTTCAATGTTGAAACAAGTGGCCAGTCTGCTGAAATTGTTCACAGCTTTACACAAGATGAACCATCTTGTTGCCGCAATTTCCAAAGGGTAAAAATCGCTGCACATGCAAGTGTTTGGGCATACCCCTCGTCTCACCTCATCAAGCCTGAAGCCCCAGCAAACACCCAAAACATCGAAGGAGCAGCGGCACGTTGGCACAAGCTCTGGGGGAATTCCACTTTGACGGGGTCCCTCTTTTGGCCGAGTTGAGCCGTTGGACTTACACTTGCAGGGCAGCGTGGCTTTTGACAATTTTCGACAACCTGCCTGGGCTGAGGCGCCTTGCCACACGAGATTATTGACCATATTGTAAACCCGAGGCGACGGCCATCGATTGTGGATGGGCCCATTGGACCTCGTCCTACATCTTGATCCCGGCTCCTTGTTTAGCGCTCGCGGTTGATCCCATATGTTATGCTATATTACACCACCCTCCCTAGGCAATGGCAGTTGATCCTGTGGGGTTGATCTCATAGTCTAAACTCGAACCCTCCACAGGCCATGCCGTTTGATCCCACTTCAATCTTAAAACGTCCTCCGGATGATGCGATTGTGGGCTGATACCGCCCCCTCATGAGGCGATCGCGCTTGCTCCATGTTGATCATATATCTGAGACATGCCTCCTTATTGAGATGGCGGTTGATCCCGTAGCTTAAACCTAACACCTCATTTGGCGCTGGTGATGGATCTCCTAACATCTTAAACCACGATGGCGGTTGATCCCATCATTAGCCGATTGTTTGACTCCCTATCTCAAACCCGACGGATCATTAGGCGACTCTGGATGATCCACAATTTGAGTCCGCCTCTTTGAGGCAATCGTGGTTGACCGCATCTCTCATCTTCAAACCGACCCTTCATTTGGCAACGACCTCTGATTTCAGGCATTGAGGGTCCGGTTGACCGTCCGTAACATATCCTAAGCCCAACGCATCATTAGGAACCACGGTTGATCTCATATCTGAAGCCCGACACCTCATTAGGCCGTGGTGGTTGCTCCAATATCTTAAACCCGACCTGAAGACGGGTTGATCTCCTAGCTGAAAACCGACACATCATTAGGCATTGACGGTTGGCGTCATATCTTACACCCGAGACATCATTGGGCCACGGCGGTTGATCCCATATCTTGCGCCCGACCCAAATGACTGCGTTGATCTCGCACCTTGTACCCGATGCATGACAAAGTGATGGTAGTTGCTCTCACATAATGTCCTAAACACGACCTCTCATCAGGTCAGGGCGGTTGATCCCATATCTGAAAACCGAGTCCGAGTTAAGTGACGACGGTTGATCTTTTTTAAGTTAAGTTAAACCCGATGCATCATGGGTGATCTCACATCTTCAACCAGACGCTTCATCTGGCGACGGCAATTGGGCTTGCATCTTGAACCAAAGCCTATCATTAGGCGACTTCGATTAATCTCATATCTTAAGCTCGACGCATGAACAGGCGATGGTCGCTGCTCTCATACCATATCCTAAAGCCGACACCTCCTTCGGCTATGGCTGTTGATCCCATATCTTAAGCCCGACGCCTCACGAGGCGATTCTGGATGGTCCCACACTTTGAACCCGCCCCCTGGGCCCCTGGGCTCATGGCCTTGAACCCCACATCTTCACCAGGACCCCCACAAAGCGATGACTGCTGATTCCACGTCTTAAAGCCGACCCCTCAGCAAGCGATTACGGTTGATCGTACATCTTAAGCCCGACCTAAAGTGGTTCATCTCGTATCATCTCACATCCTAGGCCCGGCCGTGGCTTTTGATCCCAGTCAACGTGACCCCTCATTAGGCCAGGACGGATGATCTCAAATCTTAAACTCTTAAACCTGACGGAGCCAAGAAGCCAGGAGCTAGGAAGTGGTGCAGTCAGGACCGTGCAACACGTCGTCATACGTGATGTATTATTGTATTATGTTTTTGATCCTGAGTTCTACTTGATCCCTCTCTCCTGAAAACACACCTGAACCCACTCAGTAGAAAAGATGCCTGACCAATCCAACCTACGCAGAATCGGAGCAGGTAAGCTCCAAGGCTCAGGCAAGAGAAATGCAAGCTGAGTCTGTTGTGCGAAGTGAATGCCGCTCGGTCCTCTTGCTTTCGGACTGTGACAGACCTGGTGCTCCATAACACCGCGCACGCAAGTGTCTGCCAGTCTGCGCCGTCGTAAGGTGATGGCTTTCGAAGAGATCCAGCGCAGCCTCGTAAGCCTCGACTTTGAAAGTTTCCAACTCTCACTCCAAGCGCGTCGGCGGACCGTCGGCCTCGACTGCTGGGTTGAAGATGCTCAGCTGATGAAAGGCTCGGCCTGGGAGAAGGGCGAAGCCCCGGAAGTCTCTTCGAGCGAAAAAGGCACCTTTTGAGCCCGCCGCCGTAGTTGTAGGCGACCTCAGCCTGCATGGCCAATCGTTCCAGCCTGGCCGAGATGGTGCACAGGTGCTATCAGGTGCTGGTGTGAATCGCCGTGGCCCGTGGCTACTCTCCGAGTTCTTCCCGTTGCAAAACATGCGGAACCACGAATCGCGAAATGCCATTGCTCAGTCAAGCCACTGCTAGTAAATCCACATGCCCTAAGCACGGCAACCCCAAATGTCCGCTTGCTTGCTTCCTTCTGATGACGAAACACGACCAGGATGACGGGTCGTCCGTCACTGCATCTTCCCACATTTGCCGCCTGAATTTCACGCAATGATCCCACGGCACTTCATCGTCCTACAATGGTCACTGGGCATGCTGCTCTTTGGGCAGTCCATCCCAGCTGGAAGGATCCTGCGTTATGCAGTTTTAACTGCAGTGAACTCTACGGAGAAAGCGGGTGCATGTATGCAGAGACATTCTTTTCCCAAGTTGTGGCACTTGAGCCAAAATGGACGTTTCATGGCAGTTAAAGCCTGATACAAGTATGCATGTCATAAGGCCAGATCCGATAACGTCGCGGTGGTGCATCTAAGCTCAATTCAGGCTGTCGACCTTTGGCAGGCAGCAGTCGCTGGCACCAGGACATTACAGTGAAGGCACTAGGTCACTAGGTCTCCTCCTGTGATGTGTCGAGCGGAAGAAAACCTTCCCGCAGATGCAGATACTGGAGAAGCTCGGTCTTCGAATGCAACTGATTTGTGCCTGCGCTGCGAAGCCGCAGACGGCGGTAGCGTTGTAGGAAGGTAAGGCCCTTCAGAACAAGATCATGACCTTGGTGACTTGTGCCCCGAGTTTTATTCGGGCTTTGACAGATTAGCCAGTCATGCCGTGTTCCTCTGCTTTTGTGATGGACGTGGCTCGGCTGCAACCGAGACCGGATCAAACGCATGCTTCTGACACTCACAACTAAGAAAGGCTGCTTGCTCGGCATGAGTGGCCATGCGAACTGCCGCCGATGTTGTGCCGAATTCAGACTTGGGGCGTGGCGGCACACTGCAGCACGCGACATTGAGAAGGACAGATACGCCTTGAAAGATCAAGCAACTTCAGAGCAAGCTGACCGCATCCTAAACAGCCGCACGAGGTGAACGTGCACGCCACGACTGGCTGTAAAGTCTGCACCCCGTATCATGTGCTTAGCTATGGCAGGCTTAATGTGCCGGTGGCTACCTGAAACGGTGCTGCCTTAGCCTCGGGACAAGCTCTAGATCGGACTGTTTGCTCTCAACTGCATCTGCCAGAACTGAGGTGATGTCTGTAGCGGTGCAAAGAGCTGGCAGTGGTTCCTCACAGCTGACCAGTGTGTGCAGGCGCGCTTGCAGTATGCTATGCATCCAAGATTTGGGCAAAAGGTGCCAAACGATGTGCTCGAGAGTACTCGGCCACTGCAAAGGGGTACCTACTGCGGTGCCGTGGAGTTCTGCCAGAGCACAGTCTGTCGTTGTAGAGCGTAGTGCTAAAGTCGCTCAAGTTTCTCACACGCATGCGAAAACAGAAGTGAACTCTGATTCCTCTGATCGACTCTTTACTTGGGCGACTGGGGATCCCAGCTTGCACCATGGGCAGACTGGAGTTTACACCAAACAGAACTCATGTCAAGCTGCTGCGAGAATTCCTTGCAAAGCCTTCAAAGAGCGGCACTGCGAGGCGATGATGCAGAAGTGCGCGCACAGCAAAGTAAGTCCGAATGCGCGGGGCCTGCGGGAAACACCAAAGTCGAAAACTGCAGTCTGGTCATGGACTCCGGCGATGCCTTCTCAGCAGCTTCCGCAGTGCCCAGCCACGGACATCAGTGAACGCTGCCGCGTATGTGTTGCCTGTTTCGCTCAAGCATGCAACGGCCCTTGCAACGGCCCGTCCCAAGAATGTCGAAAGTGCGTTTGCCCACTGACATTCCGTTCCCATGAAGTCCGGCAAAGCAAGCCGGTTGGACGGTGCCCCCAGCTTGCATTGTGTGCTTTTTCGTGCTCCCACGGGGCCGCATCACCGCGGTCCTCGACTCATAGACAGGCAGGTGCCTGGGATGAACGTCTTCGAGAGGTCCTTGCCTTGTTTGCTCCTGGGCCCATCCCATCCACGTCTGCATGTGTGAACCTGGGGTGCATTGCAATTGCCACCATTCAGAATTCAGACATTCACATCCATTCGCTTTTCGGGCAGCTCGCTCTGGGTTGCAGGCAGCAGTCTGGAGCACAAAGCAACGACATGATCGCTTCCACTCCGGTCGCAAATGTTGCGAAGATGCCTGAACACCACCTGAAGTCAAGGAAAGTGTGGAGCATCGTTTCCTTCACAGATGTCGCTTAGCTTTGCACTCGCCATAGTCGTGCCTCGAAGCCTGCACAAAAACATGGAAATGGAAGTGCACATGATGCTAGGCGATTCCTTTGATTTCGCCAGGTCCGCGTGTCTTCGCTGAGGCAAATCACAGGCCTACGGAAAGCGACAGCATCGCCAAATCCCTCATCATGCGCCGCTTTACCTCCGTGTCCCGTGTCCAAACACTCTGCTGGTTGCTCGTGGCAGGTGACCTGGGGAGAGAGCCGGATTCCTCTGCGCCACGAGTTTGCGGTTGGAGAGGATCATCTCGCAAACTTCAACCGCCTCCAAGAGGCAAAACGGAGCCGAAGCTGCCCTCTAAGCCGCCGCTCAGAGCGCCTGCGCAGCTTGGACGGTCCCCTCGCGAGACTTGGACTCCTTTGTGGACCGCGCAAAGGCGCCTCGAGGAAGAGCACATCATGCATTGCAGAGCAGAGTGTCGGAAGAAGAGCGGAAACAACTAAGCCCGGCACGAATGATCACCACCCCGTGCTTGACCATGGTAAGGTAGGCTTCAAAACCAAACCTGTCAGAGTCAAGTGTAATCTGTTTGGAATTCTCGGTCCCTGAGACCATGCTGAGGCGTTGACATGTCCTCAATTGTCTGGATCCCCAGATGTCGTCTCTTGAACTTGTGGATCGTCGCGGCCTGTGCCGTCTTTACTTTTCCTGGTTCCCCGTGGCCGTAGAAGATTTCAGATGCAAACGATGCACCACATTGAACAACTTGAAAGCACGTAGCCTGCAGCACCTCGTCTGCCTCACTAATGCATTGAAGATGGATCACCTGCGTTTCCCTTGGCCTCTGAGCTTCGGACTGCTTTGGAGGCCGATGCCTTTCAGCACAGCAATCCACAGTGATTACGTGATTACGCTTGAAACGCGCCGCACAGCTCATTTCGGCCTTCGGAGCTTTTGCTGGAAGCAGCAGGCTGTCTGGACCTTGGCCTGACTTCCAAGGCGCCAAAGCATCGGAGCTATCGGGTACTGGGCCTGTGGGCCTGTGTCTGGAGCCTGACCGGTTTTACCTCCAGCGCCCTCCTGCTGGATTCGTGGCTCAGTTGCGCTCCGCTTGCATGGGCCTAAAAAGCCGGAAGCCTCATCTTCGGCATTGGGCTTCGAAGTGTTGGACTTTCCGTCCTCCGTACTCCGCTTTGGGTTGCTTACTTACTTCAGTGATTGCAGCTGTGCTCCTCGAGGGCCGGAGTCGGAGCTGAGCCCTCCTTCGCGCTGGTACTTCGGGCGACCAGTCGCTTGAAGTCAAGCTCACAGTCGTACCTGGGAGGGCGAGAGCGCAACAGCAAAATGCTTTCTCAAACTTGGACAGATCTCAGCGGCCAACACAAGATGACGGAACTTCGCAAAAAAACGCAACAGCTCCTGGTCATCGGTAGCAGCAACAACATGAAACAACCAGAGATCTCTTACAGTGGGCGAACACGGCCCACCTCCTTCGTCCCCACGTGTTCGTGAGCACGCTCCTGCCCCGACATCCGGGCAACAGTAGTGTGGAAACTTCAGTTTAAGGGGCATTCCATACCTTGACATGCGATCGAAGCTGCAGGAAATGCATTGACCAGGTCGGATGTCTGAGCTGCGGGCCATGTCTTTAGCAACTGCAGCGGCGCTCAGCGTCCGATCAATGGTTTCGGACAGCTCCTTCTTGGAGCATCTTGTCGACTGCTGGCTGCAGTCAACGATGTCGAGACGACCTGCCTTGTAGAGGGACTTGCGCTCTGCTGTGCTCAGTGGGGGTGGTAGAGCATTGCTGCGCTGTAGATCCTGTACAAAATCAGAAGGACAACACGAAGTTCTTGGGCTACGTCATGTGGAACCTCGTAGCTCAAGCAACTCAGCACTTGATCTGCTCGGCTGGAATTGCCAATTTCCTGGCAGCGGATGTGAAGCGCCACTACCGGTACCAAGCAGAAATCTCATTTTGGCCGAGACTCGATCCAAGCCTCTGCCGCACGAACCCTGCCGGCAGGGGTGAGGCATTGCATGCGGGGTACCGATAGTGAACTTCGCCATCTTGCCTCATGTTGCGCAGATCTGCCTCTGTTCTTTCCCCAGGGTCCTCACGGAATCGATCGACACTTGCAGCAAAAGCAAGCGATGCTTGCTCAATAGATCTATAGGCCTCCAGCAAGGCTTCCAATTGAAGTGCTGCTTCTTCCACCTGAGGCAGGCTTGGCGCCACTCTGTCTGTCCTTGATCCCAAACACTAAACAAGCCTAAACCTCGAGCTTCTGGTGTTCTGTCAGTCGTTTCAGCACGCGAAGCAAGTGGAATGTCCCTTCTACTCCAGGAATGTCGAAGGGCTACGAGCCGCTGTGGCTGCCTTGTTTGGGAATGTGTAGCAAGTCTGTTCTCAGAAACTTGTAGAAACGTGATTCCTGCGCTCCGCCTGTCCCAGTCGCCAGCGGCACATGGCTTGACGCTCACGCAGGTCCACTTCCAAGCTGGGGCAGTCTTCCAGCCTGTGCAGCTGCGCAGACATGTCCCAGATGCCGTCCAAACTATTTCGCCCAATCCGTCACCGGCATTCAAACAACTTACCCTTCCTGAACATTTGATTACTTGCGAAGCTGCTCAGCTTCTGCAGCCCTCCAAAAAATCACCGGTCTGGACGTGCATAGCTAGGTGCAATGCAATGTCAGGATTCGGTGAGCTTGCTCGGCAAACCAGCGCCGAACCTCAGAGCTTAGCGTCACGCCGCCACGCCACACTGCATGCTCACAAAGCTACAAGATGCCAAAAGTCCCAGCTAAGCCATTAGCATTTGCCCTTCGAAGCCATCGTCTGCTGACCGTGTCGGCTGTCGTGCCTTCGTCTGCTAGCATCGCCTCAGTTTTGATAGGAAGTCATGCCATATCGGTGGGGCGCGCAAGACCAACCGCAAAGGGACGGACTCGTATTGACTGTTTTGCCGACTCGAAACATCCACCAGAAGCAGGTGAAGGTCGGAGTGCGTTTCAGGTGGGTGTGTCAGAACCACCTGGCCACGTATGTACAGGTCAGCATTTTGCTTGCGAGAACATGAGCTCTTTGAATGCTTTCGTGTGAGCCGCCTCCAATGCAGAGTTGTACAGGGGATCCTCGCTGATGTTCTCGTTCCTCAAGGGCAGTACTTTTGATCCATTTCTGTATGCCCGACGTAGTGCATGCATGTCTTGACTGTCTATGATTGTTTCGCATGCTTGTGAGTGATTCCAAGAGACAAGCGAATGAATTGTGCAGGTCAGCCAAGCCGCAGTCAAATTGAGCGTCTTCTACTCAAGACTGGCACCTAACCATGCTGTGCAGGTCTCGATGCTGCTATGCAAACGGGCTCAAGATGTGGGAAACCAGATGACGCAGATGTGTAGCACATGCGTGGCAGCTGTCGATTGTCTGTCAGCTGCAGCGACTCCAACACCCGTGAGGGCTTGTCGTAACATGCCATTTGTTTCCGATCGCATCTGCGCTCTGCTGGATGTCGGGCTTTCCACGTGCTTCGACCCATCCTAGTTCGGACGGCGTGCTCGCCTTGATCTAAATCAGAGCGAATGTATGCGGCCCAACGGCAGCACATTCATGGCTGCTGCCAGCACTCACGATCACAGACTAGTAACGACAGGACCACACAAATAGAAATGATGCGCATGGTTGCCTTGTGCAACTTGACTGAAGAACGAAAAGGGCGAAAGCTGGGGTGACAGGGGACGGAGGGGGCAGCAGTGCATTGCAGATGGGAGCTGATGCTGAAGCGGATGCGAATGATACAGTGCTAGTTGTATGCTGTGTTGCGAAGTGGTAGGCACGCGGCCATCAAAGCAAACTTGACAGAAACAACTCATGCGTTGGCATGAAACCTAAAAATGCGCTGAACGTGCCTGAATGCAAGAAACATCCCTGAAACGTTTGTTTACCCTCCGTTCCCCAGCATAGGGTGGGAGGGGCGGTGTCCCCCGGCTGCTGATGCGTAGATCGTGATATATCAGGAGCAAGGTCCCCCTGAACTCTCTTCTGGCGCCAACAGCCGCAAGCTCCAAAGGAGCTAGATTCGTGACTGCTGTGAGCAAGAAGCACGGATTTCAAAGGCAGATCCTGTAGCATCGACGAGTGCTCCGGATAAGGGGCTCGATGCTGGTGCATTGGCAGTGTTGGTAGTGCAGTATAAGAAGTCTTGCTGCTATCAGCATTGCTGCGCTCGCTATTAGCACTCTCAATGTTGGGTTGCTTGGCAGCAGCCTCTTGGTTCCATTCCTCGTGACTGAGCTGCGGGCGGAATCTGGCACATGGCCACAGCCAGCATTGCAACAATATCGACTGGGCAGTTGTGGAGCTTCTTCAGCAGTACCTACATTGACATAGAAAAGAAGAGAGACAGTTGACGAATGTATTTCGTGACAATGATACGTGCAACCAGTGTCTCTGGAGCAGAGATATGCATGACGTGCCAGCACAACTTCTTGGGTGATTCACGTGCCTTGGGGTTCGACGGATGCAGAACCAGGTCAGTGGAACTGCTTGCGCCTGCCAGCTGTGCGCTGTGGAAACGTGGACAAGGCGTAACAGAAGGGTGGAGATTGCATCAGGCGAGAGCCGTAACGTCCGTAAGTGCCTGAAGACTGTGCCTTTTGCGGAGATGTCAGGTGCAGTAGCTCCTTCAATAGCCGAGCACACCTGCAGCACAAGCGTCACGACGCTGCATCTGAGATTGTAGCCCACTTCGACGCTCAAGAAACCGCAAAAGAAGCCCTGGTTCTGTTCCAGACGAGGGACTTCTCGAACTCCCGCATTTCTATCAAGACCTGATGTAGCTCACAATAAGATAGCTTTGAGTTTGCTTTATCGTGTAGAGGGGTAAGGTGTGGGAGCCGCAGCCTCGGCAAGGATGTTCAGGACGTTCAAGTCAACTCTAGGTGGATTCGCCTGCGTCAACTTGGGCTGACTGTCCTCCCTCGAACTTCATGCTGTCGCATGGCAGGGTTTTTTCCCCTCGCTTAGAACGAATGAGTCTATAGGCGTCTGCTTCAGACTTGCTCAGCAAGGATCAGAAGCTAAAGCACATCTGGAGACGGCGGCTTCGAAAGCTCGACCAGGCATGGCCACCCACGTGATGGGGTTTCGGCTCACAGCCCGGGGGTTCCAAGTCGGTGCAGATGACTTCTCCAGCAGTAGATGAGACGCTAGTCTTACTACGACGATGGCCAAAGCCATCTGCACCAACACACCAAACCTGTCACTAGATAGAGCGAGGCAGCGGTGGTAGCTGGCAGGCTGTCTATGTACATCCGTGTCTTCGTTAACACATAGATCGTCGACGTCCAATGAACGAGTCTGGGTCATGTGTGGCCGATGTGGTGCAACTTCGGGACTGACGATCTGCGCATGTCGTGCAATGCAGCCTCAAGCCATTCAATCGAATGGATCGGGCGATGGTGCGCGCAGTTCTTAGTTCCACAAGCTCTTATGGTGACGGGCTTTCTTCATGGATGAGTTGCCGTTCTTAGAGCCCATTCTTCCATCATTCACGAACTTTCAAGCCTGCCTATGGCCCTCTGCATCTGCGGCAAATGCTGAGTGTCCATGGGAGCGAGGTCATAACGGCCATGACATGCACCTTATCTTGCTGACATAGAGTCCTCGCTGGAGCTGTCGCTGCTTCCTGACCCGATGGCTGGCGCGCTTGGTCCTGGCAAGCTTTGTATGTCACAGCGGCACATATCCCAGAACCGGTCAGCTGGAAGGATTGTCACAACGACATGATAATCGGCTGGTGTGAGAGAGTGCTACATGTGTGTGCATGCGTCGATTCGCTGTATTTCAAGCCTCTTAAGTCACTCGTCCTCTGGTGCCCGTCCATGTGGCAGTAGAAGCAGGTCTCCGTGGTATCTCGGCATATCCCACCTGTGTGTGTACTCTGCGAGCAGCAGAGACACCACGTGTTGAGACATACATATGCGTGACACAAGTTTTGTGCGACTGAGATGCGAAGGTGGAAGACACAGGGTCGACAGGTGCCACTATTGTGGGCATCTTCGCCACGAAAGACACCCGTCTTGACCTTAAGTTGGCCGCAAGCCAAGTGCAGCAGATGCTGTCCAGGATAGTCGCTTTCAACCACGCGCTCTTGTCGAACTGTGGAGGATGACTTCCAATTCTTCTTTCTTGCTCCCAATGCCTCTGGGGGCTTTGCAATCGGTGGCAGTGAAGCCGAGCCCTGCAAAGCCTGAGCCACGGCACTCTAGTCACGTGCCTGCTTTCGACAGCAACCGGACGGCCTTCTGGGCAGCTTCCACCAGGCACGAGCTTCCAGTGCGGCCCAGCATCAAAAACCTTCATATCAAATTAAGTACATTGTGAGCATGCTCTCTGAAAACCTGCGAACCTACTGCGAACTGCGGCTCCGAAGCATTTGGCGCCACATATCTTGCACCAGCCCGTCAACTGTGTCGTAGGCGTCTTGGAACCTTTGCGTATGACATCTGACTTCGTGTAACCTAACAGCACAGGAAAGTTTTGATGCACCTTCGCAGGGTCGAAACTGCTGCCACGAGTCTGGTACAGATTCCTGCCCGTATTTTCCACAATGTGGCCTCCTTGAAGAACGGCGTGATCCACCAGCCTGTCCTCAGTCGACAACAAGCAGGCTTCACATGAAATACAGTTGGAGGCAAAAAGCTAGCAGATACATTGCAGATACGTTGATGCAGGAGGCGTCTCTACGCACAAGACCTTTTCTTGGTCTCTTGGTATCCGTTCAAGGACAAGGATGAACTGCTTCGCAATTCAAGCTGGGTTGCTCTGGACAAGGATGAACATGCGTCTGCCGGTCTGCGAAAGATCGAATCCACAACCCGATCCTTGTGGCAGCCACATCCGCGTCTGGCTAGATCGAAATACCAGGAGAGCAGCCACTGCCACATGAACATGTACTTGACGGCTGGAGTCTGCCCTGTCCGCTGGGATCATGAGGAAGTCTGCGATCTCGCGCCTGTGCTGGGCCAGTTCTTCACGGGGCGACTTTGAGCAGAGATCCCGGCAGTTTTCCCGCAAACAGTTGCTGCGACATGCTGCAAAAAAGATGTTCGAGTACCAATCGGCACCGGCAATAGGGCCCAGTATGACTTTCCGGCGTGCTGATGCGAAACTCACTGCATCCGCCAAGCCACATTTCTGTCCGCACATCCTGTGGATCCAAAGAACCTGCAGGGATGAATCGAATATTGAAGTGCCACTTGGAAGCGACATGAAGCGACGGTGCTACGCTGTCCTGCAGCAATCCTAAACCGAACCAACAAAGACCCGAACCCTAGAAGAATTGCTAATCCTGGCAGATCCACCTAGGCGGTCAGCCATGCAGAGCCGCACCTTAACACATGCTGTGTAACACAGGCTACTTCAAGGTCGTAGATGTCCGCAAGGTCAGGTCTTGGGGTAGGGCAGGGTCTAGGGCAGCGCAGGGCTCGCCTAAGGCTAGGCTGGCCTGGGGGTAGGCCTAAAGCAAGCCTAGGGGTAGGCTAGAGCTGGGCTTAGCTGGGCTACCTGCAGGGGCATAGACAAGACTTAACATGATTATTCTTGTGCTTTTATAATGGGTAGTAGGCTGGATTTAACATGACTCGTAGCACAGGGGCTACAGGCTATTATTCTTGTTCTGATGGGTTGCATCCCAAGTCTGGTAGGAAGGGTAGTGGAGTGCCTAAAGACAATACTCAGCATGGCTATTCTTGTTCTGATAGGTGTTTAGTTGGAGCGGTAGTAGAGCCAATACACAATACTCAGCATGATTGTTCTTGGTTTAGTGGGTTGCAGGATAAGTCTAGTAGGATTGGTAGTAGCGGGGCCATAGACAAAACTCAGCATGACGCTGGTCGCTCGCGGGCCACGGGCCGCGGCCCGTGAAAAGTTGGGGGCGGGTTAAGCAAGTGTGAAGAATTAGAGTCACCGGGTCTAAGACGTCTGATCTACCGGGATCGCCACAGGAGTGGGCGGGTTTCAGATCTGTGAACAACCAGGCGCGCCAAATGAGAGGGCACGTTTAAGATACGCGATGAATCGGAATCGAAAAAGGAAGGGGGCGGGCCCAAGATATGTGATCAACCGGGATCGCCAATTGTGGTGGTGGGTGTAAGACATATGATCAACCGGGATCGGCAAATGCAGGGGCATGTCTAAAAGAATGTGATGTACCGGAATGGCAAAATGAGGGGGTGAGCTGAAGATATATGATGAACCGTATTCGCTGAATGAGGGCGCAGGGCTGAGAAATGTGATCAATCGGGATCGGCAAATGCAGGGGCATATCCAAGATATGCGATGAAGCGGAATCGCCCAAGGAGGGAGCGGAGCGTTTAACATATGTGATGAACCGGAAACGACAAATGGAGGGGGGGATTTAAGAAATGTGAGCAGCCGTGATCGCCAAATGAGGGGGCGACTCTTGGCTATGTGATCAACCGGGATCGTCATATGAGGGGCGGTTTTAAGAAAAGTGATCAACGGGGCTTGCCAAATGCAGGGGCGTTTAAGATGTGGTGGGTCGAAGTCGCCTAAGGAAGAGGCGAATTTAAGAAATGTGATGAGCCCGGGTCGCCAAATGAGGGGGGCGGTCGTGAGCCGGAATGGCTAAATGAGAGGGAGTGTTTGGGACATGTGGTGAGACGGAACCGCCAAACGAGGGGGCCTGTGTGAGATATATGGTGAACCAGAATCGCCAGATGAAGGGGCGTGCTTAAGATATGTGATTCACCGGAACGAAGATAAATGGTGAACACGAATCGCCAAATGAGGGGGCGAGTTTTAGACTTTAGATATTTGATGCGCCGGAATCGACAAATGAGGGGGCATGTTTCAGATACATGATGAACCGGAAACGCCAAATGAGGGGCTTGCTTAAGATAAATGATGAACCGACATCGCCAAAAGAAGGGGGCATATTTAGGACATATGATGAACCGGCATCGCCAAATGAGCCTAACCCTGGGCCTACCCCTAGCCTAGCACCTCGACCTCGGCCCAAGGTCTAGCCGGAGGCCTACCCTTAGCCTAGCCAGCCCATGCCAGCCCTAGGCCTAATCCAGGTCTACCTATAACACTAGGCCTACCCCTAGCCTACCCGTAATGTAGGCATGAGGTAGGTCCTAGCTCAGGTACGCACTCGCCTAGGAATGGAGCCTCCATATTCAGACTTCGTGAAATTCTTCGACGGATTCGAGGCTCTTGGAGAACTTCCTTGAAACGACAGGATCGGAGAGAACTGCGGAAGGGATTCGAATCAATTGAAGCTTCTGCTGAAAAGGCAAACGAGTGCGAGCCATCAGCTCGAATCGACATGATTGGATGCCTATCAGGTCGAAATCCGAGAAGAGACTTCCTTTGTAATTTCGAAGAACAGCATTCTATAGTTATGGTTACACTACATCCGACAGTCTTTGTGCTTTCGTTTGCTGAATGCAGGTATTTCGATCAGAGTCGAGTCGAGCTTCTGGAGACAGATTGAGAACAGGCCGAATAGCTCGGGAACCGAGTCGCATTGTCCGGATAAAGCTCTTCTTCCCTAGCCCACGCAGCAGCGTGCTCGATGTAGTTGCCGAAGAGACACCACCCCTGCGGAACGTAGTTTGTGTAAGGCTTGCTCATAACAAAACTGGAGATCACCGAGAATCGCCTTCTAAATAGCATTGCATGTGGTCTGGGTTGCCTATTCGAAAATCTTAGTCTTTAGTGAACAGCTCTGTTGCAGACTCCTGCTGCGCCACAACTTTCAAGAAGTTGCCGAAGTCCAAGTCCAGCGACACATCAGGCTCCAACCTCAGGTTGCGACTGAACGAAACTTTTTGCAAGCCCGCAGTGTTGTGAAGGGCTGAGTCTGCTGACCAGGTTTATGGTTGCGTACTGTTCTGTGCCTTTTTTCAGAAGTTTCAGAGGTTTCCGTTGCCTTATTCTTAGGGTCGAAGTTTTCGCTTCAGGCTTCCGGCTTTGGAATGAGGGGTGGAGGGGGTTAATAACGACATGTTCGACCTCTTTCATGTTGCCCTTCCTGCAGCTGCGGCTGACATGCAAACTGCGGGGTTGTAGCCTTTAGCTGTTGGTGTTCTACAGTTTGGAGCGGCTTAGGATTTGCAATGCTCAGTCTCGATGGGGTTGGAGCCTTTAGCCTTAGGTCTTTATTAGAGTTTGAAGCACCTGGGGTCCAGCATGCTGAAGTCTCGACGGGTTGTAGCCTTCAGCCTAGGTGTTGTACACATCAGAGTAGATATGGACCTACAGGTTCAACAAACCCACGCATCGCTGAACACACCTGAACGCAAACGCCTGCATCTCAACAACACCGGCTGACAGTGCAAAAACCATGCGTTTTCCAACATTTCTAACAAAAGCGTTCAAGGATGTGATTTCCGAAAATGAGGCACTGATGCACACGAAACATCGGCCTACGCGGTGCAAACCGAACTGCCCCCAAAACTTCAGGGCTCAGTGACCCCCCGCGGGGAGGTTTATCTTCCCAGGTCCCACTGAGAAAACCGTGCTGGCCGCATCTACATCCTCACGTGGCTTCGTTGCCCGAATTTTGTGGCTAGCAGCTGTCCAAGGGTCTGCCACCACACTGCGAAAGCGTGCCGAGGGTCAGCGACCAAAACCAGCACTTTTGGGGGAACGCCTTGTCTCAGCGAAAGCCGCCTACCCGTGCCAGACCCTAGACTGCTTGCCGAACAGGCTTTCCGGACGAAGACTGCTGGGCTCACTTGCAGACAAGCGTCTGTCGGGAGCGGACTTCGGAAAGGGATACCGACATGGAAACCTAGGAAGGGCAACTTCATAGACAAGCTGTCAGCCGTAGATGCCAATCAACTACTGTGCCACCAACATCAACCAACTTCGGACTAATAAATCTGGAGGTATTCGTCACGAAGAATGACAGCAGCCAGGTGGCAAGTGGGGGAAAGCATGTGTCTTGAAGCAGCGCCGGAAATGCCAGGCATTTGCCTCACCGAGGTACTCGTCGACACCCCTTTTGGAAGCGCCTGCTTCCTCGGAGGCAGATGAGGTCACGAACGAATGACCAGCAAACTTTCTGTGCTTAGTAGCACTAACGCAAGATCAGGAGCCACGGCGCCAGCAGGAGGAGTAGAAGTAGTTTAGTAGAAGTCGTCGTTGCCGACGCCGTATCAGTAGCAGCAGCAGCAGTAGCAGCAGCACGAGCAATAGTAGAAGTAGTAGTAGTAGTAGTAGTAGCAGTGGTAGCAGTGGTAGTAGTGGTAGTAGTGGTAGTAGTGGTAGCAGTACTAGTAGTAGTTGTTGTTGCGGTAGTTGCGGCAGTAGCAGTAGCAGTAGTAGTAGTAGTAGTAGCAGCAGCAGTAGCAGTAGCAGTAGTAGTAGTAGTAGCAGCAGCAGCAGTAGTAGCGGTGGTGAATGGATCAACGAGGCTGCTTCTGAACCCTTGGCCATTCGTCAACAAATTCCTCCGTGTGGAGGCGTCATAGAGCAAGCTGTTTTCGATGATGTTGCTCTACCAGATGTCACCATGTCGAAGTCACCGTCATCACTGCCACCATCGGCTTCATCATTATTGGCACCATGTTCCAGCATGAATCTCCGCAGCTGGTACCTTCTTGTTATGTTTCGTGACTTCTCGCCTCATGCCGCGGAACACTTCAACGTCGTTTGTCTGAGAGAGTCTTCGTTACTTGGCATCACAACTTGGGGACAGTGGACCTTCGGAGCCTGGGCTTCAAACGAATTTATGGCAGGGCAGCAAAGGCAATGGCCCAACGCGTAAATGTCAGCAGAGATTCGCAGTAGTACGGCTTGTCCAGCAGGCCTCCTTCCCATGGATTGTCGCGGCCTTGGGACCGCTTAGGACGCTCTCTTGCGAAGGGCCGGCAGGCCCGGCCTCTTGTGCAACACACGGATTTTAGGGTAAAGCCAGCGGATTCCTGAACGAGACTAAACTGATATTACTGATATTCATGTCGCAACATGAGATTGCCGGATGGCGAGGAGCTGGTTTTGATATCACGTCACTTTGGGCACTTATCAGGAAGCGAGATACATGGCCTGGAGCATAGCAGAACCCCCCCCTTCACTGGACGCAGGCAAGTGAAAGCCAAACTAAGCAGATAGCTTTCCACCAGACAGGTGAGGACTCGCTGCAAGCCTCCGGCAGGTGGTGCAAGACTCAAAACTGACTCGTCTGCCGCTTCTTCCACGTCTGTAGAGGTGGCGGCTTTGTGCAAGCGTCGAATAACAGAGGTCCACCCATTTGTGCCTCGAACCGGAAAGTTGGACACGAGAAAAACATCTCCTGGACCGCGCGGGCACAATCGCATCTGTAAAAAGCGGCACCAACCTGCAGGCCGTCCTTCTCTGCCTTCCCACTGCTGCAAGCGTCGAATCGCCGACTCCTTTATGAAGCTCGGGTAGTAGATCCTCTGCAGCTTGTGAGATCATGGGAGCTCTTGTCGAGACTCACCGGCACAATGGATGCAACATACTGCAGGCTGCAGGGCCCCTCGATGGGCTGCCACTGGAGGATGTTCTCTATCCGGGTGTTCGGCTCGTCAGCTGACATGGCACCGGCAATGAAGTGACCAAGTATTACCGGATGTCTGGGCAAGTGTGACTCAGATGCTGTCATTCTGAGCCCCGTATCCATGTTGCAACATGACTGATTGAATATACTTCCAAACCAAAAGCCTGAGCCAGCTGCAGCGATCAGACTTGCTCACTCGGCACTTCACCGTCCCTTAAGCAGTGCATCGCGCTGTACCAGTGCATGAGGATGCCCGCCGCCTCGCGGCCTTTCTGTACACAGCTCTCCAGCAAGGCAAGACACTCCTTCCAGCGATGCCTGGGCATTTCCCACATGAACCTGAAGCTTCCACGTTCGCTGGCGTGCCTTCTGACGAGCTTCTTGGCCACCTCAACCGCCAGCTGTGGCTCCTCTGTCTCCTTCTTCGTGCAAAGGTGGCGGGTGAGGCCCGAGTTGCGAAATCGAGTCGAACACTAACACAGCAGAACAAGAAAACATGTCTTCAGACTTGGGCTGGCCTGCTTTTATCCTACTGCATGCGCCGGTACTCAGAAGGGCATGAACCAGAGTCGTACTTGCCTCGTAGAGTTCGTACAAGACCTCTATGCCCTGGTCGTGGCTGCCCTGCGCTCAGGGCATGATTGAACACCCAGTTGCTCAAGCCTTTCTCAGAAAGTTGCAACTTTTGCAAACTTGTGCCTTCTGAAAGAGCAGCTTGGAGAGTTCCCAAAGCGACCTCCAGTCGTCCTCCGTGCGTGAGCCTCTTCTCGAGGCTTGGCTCGCTTGAGCGTTTGAGCCCTCGCTCCCTCCCGCCGCCCGCCTCGAGCTGGGAGGCTGCGCTTAAACGCATAGCAAGCCTGCGCTGCGGCCAACTACTACCATGCAGAAGACCTGTAGACGACCGCAACCGAGAAGCAACCCACTGACTCGCGGGGTGACTCTGACATGGCCGTACTTCTTCCGACTCCACTTTTAAATTCCTGCTCGTGTCATGACCCGCGGAGACATGTCACGCAGTCATTGTCCATACGACCAAAAGTGAGTATGAACCGTACACCGCTTGAAGTACGATGATGCCACAAATGATCGCTGCAGGTACGCACCGGTGGCCCTCCACGTTCCTTAAGTAGACATGGTACACCGGACGCTCCTGCACTGAAAGTCACAAGATGCATGCAATGCACTTGTAATCAGGCATGGGGAAGGCTAATGTCACGCGCATGTACAGAAGCATGCACAAACGCGCCCAATTGGGTGCAAGTCGGACTAGGTCATTCAAACACCACAGTGGTCGAAAGTACGGTACTCCCTGGACATGCACCACCGAGAGTCAAGCGTGACAAAGACTGAGAATACGCGCATGAACAGCAGCGTCCAAACACATGAGGTCTCCCTTCACTATCTGATGACACCAACTGTTCAGACGACAAGTTTGACGGAGGGGGGTTACACTTGCTTATCAGCTTGCCATCTCATCAACACCACGGCCAACCAATCGGTTAGTGGCCGAGCTACGCATGACCCACAGGCATCAAAGCCTGATCGGCACCGCTAAGCTCGATAGCCACAGCAGCACTTCTGACAACCCGGTACATGCTAAACAAAACCAAAGTCTCGACAATGAGGCACACTCACGGATTCGACCCTTTCCCGCTGCCTGGTCGACGAGCGACAAGCGGGTGGAGGCATACCCAATCTTCTGCCATAGCGGCCGAGCCTGGGTTCGCAAAACCCAGCTGTTTCGATAGAAAGCAGTGTGCCGTTGTATCAATGTGTGTGCGCTTGCTTGCTTATCTTTTTTGTGATTTCCGGTGCAGGGAACTAAAATGGTATGTATATATGAGACTGCGAACATACCTTCTTGTTGTAACTGTACCGAAAGACCTGTACGTACTACATCAGCCTTTTTGGACAAGGAACGTCAGCTGCAGGCTTCGTGAAGTAGGCGCACAGGATCAGATGGTGAATGGCCTCTCCGGTAGCTGGGTGTCCCTGGACTCTAGAATGGGCAAGCTGGTGAGGCGCGGCCTTCTTCTCCTCCCCGAGCTCCGTGTAGACTTGGTGCAGGACGTGGTATGGGTCGGCCAGTCCGGGCTGCTCTCCTTTGAGGCATCGAGGGAAACTGCACTCGGAGTGGCAGACAGTGCAGCCTGCAGCCAGGAAGCGGATCACGGCCCGCATCGTCTCGATGGCGTCGGCGAACTCTCCGCAATAAAATTGTTGCTGTCCACGTGAGAGCAGTGCGCGGGCTTCAGGCGTTGCCTCGTCCAAAAAATCCGGTCGACTTCGTGCAATTGCTATCTTGTTCTGGTATGTCTGTGCTCTCTTGCATGCTTCATTATAATTTGCAAGGTAACTATTGAGTTCTCATGCCACCCTACCCTCAAGGAGCTGCCTGACATGCGTTGATTTTGCGTCTTGCTTCCCAGCTTCTCTCAGCCTGGCAGTTCTCGCGGGAAAACTGAAGCGCAGCTTTGCGAGTCGTCTTCTTCCTGCAGACGCAGCTGCGGTCTTGCAGAGGACAGAATTATGTACCAAGAATGTTGCGGGTAAGTTTAGTTCATAATCTCTACACTATGCAACAATGGAAGTGCACGCTAGCAATGAAGGTACAGTGATCGTCCTATCGCACGTTTCGACGGATGACGCGTGGTGATGCAGCACTTCAAGCACTGAGATGAGTAAACACCTGTGTTTGTAGGCACACCATCAGGAATGAGTTCATACAAGTAGTCATGACGCGAGACCTCCGTTTCTTCTTCTTCTTCCTGTTCTGCCGGCGCGCGTGGATTCTCTGTGCCATAAGGCCTCGGCAAGCCATATGTTCATTTCTCGCACTCGAAGACTACCGGGTGTATAGTTTGCCCTCAGGGAATTTCTGTGTACTCTTTATCAAGGCAGCCATGATGAGATCCCCAGAAATCGCGCAGCTCTTAGCCCGGCACCTGATTCTTCAAGATCCCGGCCACCAACTGCCATGAGAGTAGCATCCAAATCCTTCAAAAGAAAGCTCCACTTTCAAAGCCGACATGTCGAAGTCACACCCTGCAACGCAACATGAGTAGCATGTGCCGAGTGTCCGAAGAATCTAAGTCAGAGTCATCCAGCTCGGGTTCATTCTCGTCATCACCTCGTTTGCAGCGAAGTAAAGTAGCCCAGGCTCGAACCGCTTCCATGCTGCTGCACAAGCTGCTCTACTCAACTATTGCCAAGGCGCGCTCTTCTCTCTCTGCCTGCCTCTTGGGTGCGCGCCCGCGCCCCTTGGCTGGAGCTCTTCTGGACCCCTCGGTGCCGGCAGAAGCCTTGGACCTCACAAACGAAGAGTCCTTACATGGCTGTCTACACGGGAAGCCAACTGCACTTTTTCGATCCTGACTCGTCTCTTGGGTGCCGGGTCACCTCGGCTAGGCGGCTAGCCCGTAAACGCATAACAAAGCAGGTCATGCACATATTATATGCATATACGCATAACACACCCATGATGCGCATCGAGCTGCCGTCCACGCTCGATCTCTTGCTGCTCCGCTTGCGCCTGTCAGCGCAGCGTAGCAGACCGGGTAGACATTCTTTCCCCTGGGGATGTGCCTCATGCTCTTCCAGCCGGTCTTCCGGCGGCCGCATGGGCGACCGTCCACTTCATGGCATTGTGACACGGCTTGTGATGAACGAATGAACCAGGAGCCGACATGCTGCTGCATCTGCGCAAATCATGCGCTTAGATAGCCACAAACAGATCCTCTGTGGCTGTCCTTCCCTCAACCCTGGCGAAAAGGTGGTTGCAAATCATACATTGACAAGCGGGCGAACCCTTGTTTCTGCGGCTTTGTTGTCATTGTCCGCTTCAATCTTGGCATC
Organism: Symbiodinium sp. clade A Y106; assembly: GCA_003297005.1. Taxonomy (NCBI): domain Eukaryota; class Dinophyceae; order Suessiales; family Symbiodiniaceae; genus Symbiodinium; species Symbiodinium sp. clade A. The sequence continues at coordinate 54,587 of BGNK01000161.1, forward strand.
GACGAGCCACTTCTCTTCAGGCCCAGGTTGCCAGTCGCCATCGTTGTCAGGAGGCAACATCTCGAAGGCGTTGAAGCCGCCTATCATCTGCAATCTGCAGGTGTCAAACTCACAGCCGTGGCCTGGCCTAGGCCGCGCAGTCCCCACAAAGTTGGCTCGGCCAAGGCTTCTAAAGCCTGAGCGGAGGCGCGAAGCAAAGAACCGCGTTGCGCGTGTGTCACCACTGCACCGGCCTTGAAGTCGGAAGCGACGTCCACCCTTGGAAGAGGCGGTGGCACTGGACAAACCGAAGAGAGGCTGAGAGAGGCCTATCTTCCAAACTCGAGTCCCAGCAACTGAAGCTCCATCCCGGCAATCCAGTCCAGCGCGGCAAGGATTGGCTTCTTGTACGGAATCGCCTCCTTGTGGGCGGATCCCTGAGGGGTCGGACGGTGCAAGAACTAAGCTATACTTCACACGTACTTACACTATGTCAACGAATCATGAAGATGTCCACCAACGTTTCCGAGGGGACTGTTCGCAAGCCTCCAAGAAGTAGATCAAAAGATCATCGTAAGCATCCACCATGTGCGGCCCCTGGACTTTACTCTGAAAGTCGCAGATCAACCTTGGTTCGACGCGAGGAGTTCACGCGCTGCCCAAGGGACTTGAACCGACAGGACAGGGTCGAGGAGCAACAGCGCAGACTGCTTGCCGAACGTCGCTGTCACAGCCTCGCCATGATCTCTCTGAGTGGTTTTACAGTGCACACTGCACATACACGAGATCCAGCCTCCATTAGGTCGCGAGCCCGTCCGAGTTCGCTGGAGGTCGCCACAGCCCGTACGAAGAGCTTGAGACTGCGTTCTTCTTTTGCGAGCTCGTCGAACTGCGTAAAAAGTCTTTTGAACTTTTCACGAACCTCACCAATGCTCTGTTGCGATAGCATCACCCGAAAAACTCCGCAAATGCAAGTACGCCCCGCGTTTCTGGCTTCTTAGCTTTGCTGCCTCTGGCTTGGCGGGATCATCATGCCAAAAGGAATGGACGAAAGAGCGGCACATGACCAGCGGAGTTCCAGGAACACTTCTCCTGCAAAGGGACTGAAGGCTAGAGCGGCGGCTAGAGGCGACTGCCGCGCGGTTAGGCCCTAAGTGAGAAGCGCGATGACGCGATGAAGACTAGGCCGAGGCCTGGCCTGGTCATGTAGTCGAAGAATCCATGCATTTCGGACGGTCGCTGCCCACCGGCTCCTAGTCCTTCACGAGTGGGTGCCTCACTGCAAGTGCAAGGCGGCAAGGCAAGTCAGGGGAGGAGCATGCGGTGTGAGTGGTGTGGTGCGGGATCCGGCGGGAGACCTCCCAGCCGTGACGAATGAAATGCAGCACGCCGGAATCGCTAATCCTCGGAGTCAGGCCAGTATGTGTAGAACGAGCGATGCGATCATGCACCCTAGCCAAGCATCTGAAGCCAATCGAACGGCAACTCTGGGCTCTCGATCCCCATTGCCAGCAAGGAAGCCTCACACTGCGAACTGAGCTGCGACATGAGCACGAGCACGGCTGGAAGGCTTGAACTTGCCATACATCGCAACAACCTCCGAGCATCCTCAATCCTTCTTCTGGCCAGCTCCCCGGCCTTGACCAAACCGTTGGAGCCGAGCGAGACCACTTTCATGTCATCAACGTTGGGCCGATCCTCGTCAACCGCCTCACCGCGATCGGGTCAGATGTCGGACTGAAGGACAGAAGCATTATTCCACAGCTGCAGCCGCCTTGCACGCCCAGGTCTCGATCAGCATCATCGAAGTCAGTGGTTGCAGCTGCGGCAACGGATCCGGCAAGGGCCTAGGAACTTAACAAATCTCAGGTACAAGCAGGCAGCAGGCTGCACTTGCAGAACAAACAAGTCAACTCCGGCATCATTGCCCGCAGCATTTGCTCATAAATCTGGATGAAGATAACTCAGAATTCAAGGTTTGACCACGGCAGTATGCCAGCGCCGTTATCCTCTTCATCCTTATGCTTCCTTTCTCCGCGGAGCGACACGAGTTGTTGTAACGGCAAATCCGACAGAAAAGGCCTATCTACACGTGCGTTTCCTGTTCGGTCTGAGAGCGTGGATGATGGGTAACCCCAAACCCTCAACTTTCCAATTGTGTTTTCCATTGCGTGGCCAAGTAGCTCCAAGGGCTCTTCTTCTGGCGAGTCTAAGCTGGGCTCGAAGGCCCAGAGTCCGCCAAGGCCGTTTAGCCCCCAGTCCTCCGAGGTCACGCGGAGCAGTGCTATGATTGTAGGATAACCGCTGTTACCTACTGCCTGAAAGCCGATCTTCAGCCTCAAGACTCAGCCTACAACGATCTTCCAAGGCTCGGTACGGTCAGCACACTTCATGATGGTGTCCTGGGCGGTGGCATGGTGAGAATCGCAAACACTCTTCCAAACATTTTCCATTGCATATCCGGATCGAATCTAAGAGCGGGTCCCAGCCATCAAATTGCATGACGGATACCGGTCGACCCACAATCCAATCCAATGCCAGGTTCCTTGGTTCAGCTGACAGGGGAGGGTAAGGCACAGTCCCAAACGCACAAATCCAGGTTCGGAGCTCGAATTGAGTTCGGGGGCTGGAGATTTGGACACATCTCGGGCTCCTCATGCTTCAGGGTGGTCGTCTTGAATCGAGCGAGGAATCAACGCAAAACCTGCAATCTGCCTGCATCTGCCTGCGAGCAACACTAAAGAACTGCAAAGCACTTTAGCGGGAAGTGGAGAGGTGACATGGCGCTCGCACCATATGTCATGTCTGGCTTTAGCCAAAGAATGGATATCGCTGAGGGATGTGCTTTCTATAGCTGTCTTAAGTGCTTCCTCCACTGGCACGACACCGGAACGGGTTACCTTAAGCTGAGATTCACTGCTTCGCCATAGGGTGGAGCCGGCAATCCCTCCTGCAGACATACGACGAAGGTGCACGGCACAGCGTAATGCAACATCGTCAGGTCACAACTTTGCGTCCTGATTTACATGCTTGCTGCCAGGCATGTAGTGTACCATTATGTTGTCCATACCTTCGAGGCCGCCGTCTTCTCGTGTCATTCTACGTCATTCTCACATGCTTGCCGTGCCAAAGCCTTCCAGTTTGTATGGAAGTTGTAACTAGCACGGAAAGGCATGAGGTCCGTGTCCCATTCTTGCTTGAGAGGGGCCTTCTACCAGTGCAGGCCCATCGGCAGTCTTCTGGAAGTCAATGATCAGCAGCAAGCAAGCATGCCTTAGCCATGAACGCCTGAGAGATGGATTTAGAATCTCCCCCTGCCAGATATCAGAAAAAAACAGGTACAGCGATGCGGAGCATTACTCGAAGCCGTTGACAGGACGAGCCGCTTTCCGTGCCTCTTGATAAGCAGCTCGAGAAGCCTAGGCAGGCAGCCCGCCAATGCCGGCCATATGGGAAAATTTGCTATGTACAACAAATGCATGTGTGTATATATATATATATATGCACACATACATACATACATATATATATATATATATATATATGTATGTGCGTGTATGGTACCCCTTATCCCGGTGCCTACCCTTTTCTGGTTTTGGCTGTGCTCTCGGCCTAAACTGGTATCCAAGATCTTCAATCTTGAATCTGGCCCTCGATTCAACTTGAGTCGGACCGATTCAGCTTGAATCGCATTCGCCAAAACATCCATCCCGCAGGTTCTGCTCGCTCACGCCTATACGTACCTTGCTCTAGCCTTCAATCGGGCCATGTCGGAGGTTCCGTGTCCGGTTCGGGTATGTTCAAACGCATTATAAAGGGCCACCTAACATTAAACCCAGTGCAACATTAATCCCAGATCAAAGCCCCAAGAATGCAGAAAGGCACGTGAGGGGCCCCTTTTTCCACGCATAAGGTTTTGCGGTGTTTTGTGGGTTGTCGCTTAAAAGTTTCCGTGTTGGAGTTTTTCGAAGTGAAATGGCTTAACATGCGCACGCACATGGGTAATCCCGTATCCTTATAAGATGTAGTGCGAACAAATCAATAACAGACTTTCAAAGGTTGCGGGGTTTGAGAACTAGGGCCAATGCCTCAGGGCGGCAAGCCTCCAGCCAGCCCCAAAGGATCGAAGGGGGGGGGGGGGNGGGGTCAAAAAAAATACTGGCCGTCTGGGTTCGGAAACCTTGTTTTTGGACCCCCCCCCCAAGCCTCCAGGCCTCCAGGGAAGGCTTGGAAGCCACAAGCCTCGGATGCCCTGGGCCTCTGAGTTTAGTTCCGTGCGCACGCGCGCGGCCGGACGCCTGAATTCCTCTGCAATTTACTGGTCTATATCGAGGTTCATTTGAGTTCTAAATATTCCGAATTTGTTTTACGGCAAGGAGATATTAATACAGCTTCAGTAGAAACTTCAAATTTTAAACGTGACCCACCATTTTCCAAATGAAGACAGCTCCAAAGCTAGTCATACTTGTTTCAGCGTGGTAGCATATTCACAGTGCATGGCTTCCCGAATGCACAGGTGCGACATATGATGTTGACAAGGTTACAATCCAACATTGTCATCATGCATGTCAAAAAGTGCAATCAATGAAGCCAACAGACGAATACATCCAATGATGTTCATGCACACGTCCCGAATGTCATGCTAGAAAACTAAACTTTCGGAATCACTGCTGTATCGAATGCGATACAACAGTCCCACATATGTTATATGTGCAATATTTCCATCTAACATACATGTAAATTAACAATGGTAGCATGTCCGTTCCAACACCGATGGCAGAACATTCGTAACTGATAAACGGCGATAAACAAGCTTCCACAAGTTATCTATCTTAGGTAGACGGGCAGAAGACACAGAAAGGAACAAGTCTGGTTATGCTGTGTTGAAGCTATGCGTGCATATGCTTGACACTACATACTGGGAGACAGTGAGAAACATGGAACTCGGGTTGGAGAATACATGTATTGCTTACAAGGTGTTGATGTTGCGGTATACACCCATCCATGTGTGCTATACGTACGGGGCAGGCTTCTACAGCATGCTGGCAGGAAAGGAACTCCCACTCTGTCTGTCTTATAGGATGTTTGGCTGTGGTTAGCCCAAGTGGCTTCTCAAAACTGACGCTTGGGGCAGCGGATAGTCTCCTAGTCTGGAGCCTATCTGGCAACCCTAATATCTGAGTCTAAGATGCATCTTACTCGCAAAAATAAACACCACCGAAAACCTATCCTTATTGCTAGCCTTCGTACCGCCCCGTTCGGGCGGACTGGTCCGTTGCCCTAATGTGTTTTGGGGAGCTCGTGCAAGCAAGGCACTCGGACAGGAGTCTTCTCTTTGAACCGTTGCGAAAAAGTCCGGACACTGGTGAGAACGACTCGGAACGGACGAATGCAGAAAGCAAGTCTCTGATCCTTTTGCGGCGTCGGACCGGCCACCGTGAAACGAAAAAGGTGGAGCACACTGCAGACTGCAGTGAGAACGGACAACGGACGTGAACGGCGTAAAATTCCAAAGTCCAGTGCTGCAAAGACGGACGGCAAGGCTGCCAGCACACAAGAAGGCCACAGGCGGCCACAGGGTGGCGCCAGGGGACGGTGGCGGGCAAGTTCAAAGTGCAATGGCCTTAGGAGAACCCCTGCATTCATGATCACCGAATTTAAAAAACATGGCAACTCCAATATTAGTTGCTGCTAATATTGGTGCAAGCCGGATACGGCCCAAATACTACACCCCACGGCAACCGTCATATTCACACTAATATGAACCCACCAACCATGTTGTTCAGAACCATGATCGTTAGCTCTCTCACGTGTGGCGTTGCCATTCAAGGATGATACATGCATTTGCTGTTTGATTATATACCTCAATTTCTTCGATCTGGTCGGCCCTTTCTTTCCGTTGATGCTCATGTCGGACTTCAAGATCAGCACTGTCATTATTCTTGCCAAAAAAACCTATGTCAATGGTGACCGTAATATTACATCTGATAATAGCCCTGAGACTATCCATAGCAGCCTCAGTTCGAGCCAAAATACAACTCCAGTGTTTGCCACTCTTATTTACAACCTGAGTCAGAGCTACTAGGAATCGTAGTGGTGTGAGATAACCTTGATATCCTAGTCTGTGTTAAACGTGCAGTGCTAGCTCTTTATTGACCCCCAAAGATCGCGCCGGTGCCAACATGTCATATCACTGCCTCTGCTGCAGATTTCCATGTAGGCACCGTACACATACGTATGCCAGCGTCTCATCCACGTCTACTTGTCTTCTGTTTGCAGTAAATGTTGCATTCTCTTGCACCTAGGAGACAAATACGGGCACAACCATGACGCAGCAGACGCACTTGAATGTAGGTGGCAACGGCTTACTGGCACAATCATGGTGCAGCATTCTTTAAAAGCCAGATGACGAAAGGTTGTACCCAAAAGGGCATGCCATGGTCGTCCCTATCCTTGTACGTGTCCTAACCCAGACACACGACATCTTATGTATGTAACGTGGTTGTGCCATATTGAATTTAAATAACCCCTTTATGGAATAAAGGTCCCCAAGGAAAGCGGCCTTGTGAATGTTGTGTGAGATTATGCAAGCTTCTAACCCCAATGGCGAAGACCACAACAGATTGCAGATACGGGTTGTTGGGAGCGGATAGGAACGTAGCGACGCTCCAGGAGTGCGAGTTAAGCAAGATCACTTGGAACATAGTCGGGCTCGCAAAGCGCGCAAGAATGCAAAGTTTAGTTAGTAGATGTACAGATGTATAGTGGGCTGTACTATAAAAAGGACATGGACGATGATCGATGATGATCGCACGGGTGATGTTTGCAATGCCACTCAGATGAGAAATGTATTTGCGCCCAGAAGTATCCGCTCCTCCTCCCAAGTTCTTGCCATCGCCATAGTGCCGTGTATATTCTGGGCGCGACCCGGGTTTCCACTTCCAAAAATCGCATTCCTGTCGCAGTCCCGTGCAACTTCAATGGAAGTTCAAGTAAGCACACCCCACATGCAGGAAACAATTCAGCCCCTCATCCCTGCAAATTGTAGTCGGTTTTTGGAATTCTAATCCTGGTCCTACATACCCTCCCTTGCAATGTCTCGAGGAACCTGCTAGACCCGAACCCTTCAAGTCTGGTATGTGTCTTTTGAACATATTACTATAGTCGTGTTTGCAGCCCCCATTAAGCATCCCCATGAATGGCCACCAGGTCCTTGAGACGTACATGGCATGTAGATTTATATACTAGGAGGTACGTGGAGAATGGTAGCAGGAATGTTTATTACCATCGGATAGTCGGGCGTCCAACGTGCAAGGCTGTACAAACATATAGGAGGGTTGTAATGCGGAGGTAGGCCAAATTACACAATATGTAACATGATGCCCATGTTCGAATGCCACAAAAGCCGAGCTCAAGTTCTGGTGGAGAGATTTTTACGACCATAGTGTGACGGTGAAACCATCGTACCCACGACTTTGCGGGCTGCAAGACAGCTCAACATCTAACAGGACAAGTGTTGGTGCAAATGGACTTCAGTGGGACATACGTAGAACATGGCAATACGGGTAACAGTCTGACTACACTTCAATTAAGAATACCAGCTGCAATACTCCTCACATAAGGAAGGCACGCGCTCAAAGAACAAGGGCCGTGGTCCTATACAGGAATCTAGATGATGTTCATCGTGTCGAAAACTGCCTGTAATATCGAATAAAGTGGGACCGTTCCTACCCAACGAATATGTTCCAGATTTTCATACTATTCGAGAATCCCAAATCCCCAATCTGAAGTAGTTCCAGAACTCCAGATTTGATTGGCCTAATCATTCCAGAACTCCCGAACTCCAGATGTCCAAATCTGGAATCATTTCCAAAACCCAGATTTCACGGGGCTTTCACTTTTGCGCCGAACCGAGGAAGCAGCGTGCTGCGACGATCAAGTCATGTGTCATCGAGAAGAAAGTCACGCGACACCCATGCTGCTACAGGGGTATGTGCGCAGAGCTAAACGGACATATTCGGGAAACGGTCAGCGCATGTTTCGATCGCCGGACACAACAATCACAAACCATTATTGTGATTTGATATCATGATTTCACGTTGCTTCCAAAACATGGCAATTTCGTGTAGTCCTAAAGAACCAAAATCTGGAACTACTCCAGAAATCCTGACATGAGGAGCCTTAGCTATTCCGGAATTCCAGATCTGCAGGGCTTAACTGTTCCAGAAATCCACCTTCCAGGTTTTCAAATCTGGAATAATTCCAGAACTTCAGATTTGCGGGGCCTCACTATTCCAGAATTCCAGATTTGAAAATCTGGAATGTTGGGAATTCTGGAGTAATTCCAGATTTGAAACTCTGGAATTATCAGGCCCTGCAAACCTGAAATTTTGAAGTTATTCCACATGGGAAAATCGGAAAGTTGGGCCTCATGTGGAGTACTCCATCTTAGACAACTTGCCGTAAGCCTTTACCTTGCTTTCCTTGGATTTTTTTCAAATCCTAACACCAAAGCCCTCTCGGGCTACAATTTTCGATTTCGATGCAGAGAGCGTACCTCAGGGTCTGGCGTGTGCGTGTGTGCGTGTGTGTGTGTGTGCGTGCACCATCCGTGTTTTGAAGGGCTATTGCATATTACAGTGTGTATCAGAACCAAACGACATGAGCATGATGTCAAAGAGCATGGGGTTTTGTAATTCCAGAAAACGGGTTTTCAGGCAGTGCTCGAGCCATTGGATGCATCAAGCTCTGCAGCCATGTGAAACCTGTGTGTGTTTGTGCTGCTGTCACCTGTCAGTTTAATCAAGTCATCCAATCAAGCCTGGGGTCCCTCTGAGATTAAAATAGAGTAAGTTTTTGTTGCGGTCGAGTGGCTCAGGAACTGCTTTAAGCTCCTCCGTCGTGGGCACAGTTCGCACGAAGAGAACTGGCTTCGACGTGGCATCGATGTTGTTGAAGCGATGGATGCCTCCGATGCACGCTGGCTTTCCAATAGTGTCGTCGCGGTCCTCTTTCTGGCTCTTCATCTCGCAGCGATTGCACATTGCATCAGCCGCCAGTGTGCACGTGCCATACGTATGCTGCCCAGAAAGATGTTGACAGGATTTCGATCGTGTTTGCCCCCTACAGCTGACAGGTTTACGTGCAGCAACGGGTCTACGAAATCCAACAAGTATCGATGGCATCTGAAGAAGCCGCACCTATAGACTCCTGCACTCACACTCAGACACGTCGTGACTGAGAATGATTTAGGGCAAGTGGGGAAGATTTTACAGAGTGTGTGACAGTGAAATAAGCCTTCGGTCCCTTAGGAAAGCGACAAACCATGCACACCAATATCTGAACTGAGACCGCGACGGCGAAGATATCTCTCGTGCATACCGGGATCGGTCGGATCATCGTGCCAGAAGGAGTGGTAGTAACTCCTGTACCTCGGCCACCGTCTAACCTGGTATCTTCAAACTTCAACATGCTTCAGACTTCATTTCAGTGTAGCCCGGAATTCGCTGTACCGAGGAGCCAAAACCCCTGCCTGCCCTACAGCAAGGCACTACCTGCAACCGCGGTACGTTGTCATGCTGCATCCAGGCACTACCTGCCAACAATTGAGCGGTCAGCTACAGTCTCACTGCCTGCTGGGCCACTGTGGTAAAGTGCTTTCATGGCTACTGGCCGGTCAACCTTGATGCAGTCTTAGTCATGTCCTGCCACACCGGCAGCCTTCTTGGTATTGAAGTCAAAGAAGCCTGAGCGTTGCACTTTCAGCTTGGCAAACAAGCTTCAAACTGACGCAGCTGCAGGCTAAGGCACCATTCCAACCAGTGCTCTCGTCCCAGCCATTCCGCAAAAAATGTACCAAACCCTGACAGAAATTTGGGCACTTGAGCGGTCTGACACCCACAGAAACAGTTCGACCGGAAATTTGTGTCTGTGCTCTTGACAAGCTTCCCACCTCATGCCGTGTTCGCATCCAGTCAAAGGGCAGTGTCTCAGCACCTCTGCCGATGTTCTTGAAGGAGAGCTTCCTCAGCCACAGATGCACTGCAGCTTTCGCACCCTAATCGGCGCCAGCATGGTTGCTCGAGTCGACAGCTTCATCCTTGCCGGAGAACGGGCCACAGAAGCAACCCAGTGAAACCAGCATTATCTGCTCCGTCCTCAATGTCCAAGAACATTGGTGTGGCTCCGTGCTGATGTAGGTGCATGTGCTCTGCCCGTGCAAGCGAACTTTTAAGTGACACGCTCGGCATCCACCCGACTTTCACCGTCCGGCAGCTGGTCCATCATGTCTGATTCCTAGCTCTTCGACCGGCACAAAGCGTAGGCGTAGTCTGCCAAGGCCGGAGGCCGGGGCGTTTAGATCGGAAACTAGGGACCTCGGTACCATTCATGCTATAGTACTCACCCCATTTATCACCATCGATCGGCTTTTTGGCTTCGACTTTTTGGCTTTTTTGGAAGGGTTGGTAGGAGGACCATGAAGGACCCGGATTGTGACAGTTGTGTCGTGGGTCTTAAAGGTGTGCTAGTTCCCTTCCCTGGTCCACGCAACCCCCCCGCCCCGCCCCCCCCNCCCCTCCCACCCCGCCTGGGCCCGCCGCGCGGCCGCAATCCCTGCCGCTTCCCCCCTTTTTTTGGGTCCTCCTTGTTCCGGCTTCTTCTGGTCTTCCTTCACCCCGGCTTCTTGGTTTGTATTCCTTTCCCGCGCCTGCTCTGGCTTGGTCTGCCCCTTAAACTTCCGTCACAACCCGGTCGGCAAGTCCTCTCTCTTCTGGCTTCCCCCGGCTTCTTCCTTCCGCCCGCTGGCTTAACTTTGGCAACACGCAAAACGGCTACGCCTACGCAAAACATGAAGGACCCCTGTCGTTCCTCGCCGCCTCCCCCCACTCGCGATTGTGACCAAGCAAAGGGGGGCTGGGGACCGGCTCAAAGGTAGCGGTTAAAATACCATGAGCATGATTGGATTGGAGAAATGCCGGGGCTGCTGCCTGCATACCCGGCTCCCACCTTACTCGCAACAGGGCCCCACAAGGCTTTCCTTGATGATTCGATCTGGTCACGATGCCTGCACATTTGCCAATCATTTGCATCAAAGGCGCTTCCCCCTGCTTACCACCTTCACTGTCGTCGCCTCAGCCAGGCGTGGTCGATCATTCCAACCGTCACGACCCGGGTCTGGGAAAGCGTTGAAACAGCATCCAAGGCACCATGACGGAATGACAGAGGCCGCTGGCAAGCCGTTTCTTTTTAGAAGATCACTGTCTCTCACTCTCTTGTGTCTGCGGCGGCCTTGCAGGTGCAGGCCTGTCTGGGCTTAGATGTGTGTGCGTGTGTGGCTTTCCTCAGTAACGGAATGCGGAATCGGATGGGGCCGCTCTGGCTCTCAGGTTGACCACGTGCTACCTGCCACTATCCGTGCCATGGCGCCAAACATCTCCCTCTGTGTTGGTTTGAGCGCTCTTATCTTGCGGACGTCGGCTCGCCTTGGAATGCCTCAAGCAGCGTGCTACATCCCCCCCATGCACTTTCGGAGACATAGACCCCAAAGTGCATCTATTACCCTGAAACTGCCAATCCATGGCTGGCAGCCCGACTCAAGTTGTCTCGGACTTGCTTCGCATTGACTTCGCATGTCGGGACTGCAGCGAAAGACCACCTGACATAGTCGTCCAAGTCCTACGCACCCAGGAATCATTCCAACAACATGCCAGGGTCCATGGACTGCCCCAAGGTGACACAGAAAATGCGTGTCATTGCGGCGACGGACGACCTTGCAAGCAGAAACTGCGGCGAGAGCACACCTTCTGGAGGCGGCAATTACCGACTTCGGGAACTCCAAGAGTCCCTGCAAAAGCCCGGGAGGCCCAATACCCTGGCTCTGCTACGACTTCAGAGTCTTCCAGCGTTTTGAAATCCCAAAATCCGAGCAGCTCTGTCGCTGGGGGGGGAGGCACGGCAACCCATCCCAAAGTCTGCACGGAAAGCGGCATCCTGAGCGGACGGAGTTTCGCAGGAGAGTGGCAAGAACACGATTTGGAGCACGCGGAACCGACTGCTGACACAGCTCGGTGCCAGTAACTAAATCCTGTTTGCCCTCAATGTAAGAACCTGATAGTGTTACCCCACTGCGAAAATTTAAGCCCCGATAACAGTCACTTGTTTGGAGGTGGAGGTTCACCTCATGGAAGGGTCCCCCAAAAGAAGTCTGGCCGAACCACCAACCCAGACATTTTGGGACCCCCTTATTGAAAAACTTTTAAAGGTAAATAGCAATTCGTCAATTCGTCAAAAGGCTTATTATTGGTAAAACCCCAAATAAAGTCTGGCCGAACCACCAACCCAGACATTTTGGGACCCCCCCCCCGTCCCGCCAGGGTCTCTTTTGTCCCGTAAGTGCGCAAACCCGGCTGCTTCGCCAGATTGCCAAATTGGCGGAAATGACGGGAAGGCCTCAAGACATCAATGCAGGCTTGTGGGGTGCTATCTGCGTAGGCTCGTAATTTGGCATGATCACCATCAATCTTAGCGCGGAACTTTGCCTGCAAACGTCATTCAGCTCTCTGTGGCTCTTGGAGCGAGATGAGCGGAATGAGTGGTGATGTACCTGACACCCCTCAAAAAGGCTCTTATCTGCCTTCAAAACTATAACAACTTTTGGCCAACGCTGCCCAAAGGAGCAGGAGGCCAAGTTCGTGCAGTGCCTATGAGTGCCGTTCCCGGCATGGGACGCGAATTCCAAACGCCGGAAGTGGCCATAAGAGGCCGAGGGCGTGAGCCTAACATTATGAGATAGGAATTGATCAAATAGCCTGTAGCTCGGAGCTTGAAGGGAATTGCAGAGCTCTCCGGCAAAATCGTCGTGTGTCAACGATCTGTGAGAGCAAAGACAGTAAGGATGAAGAGCTGCAGCTACAGGCCAGGCATGCAGGTGCTCGACAGATTGAATTACGGGGGCTGTTTCAAATATTGACCTTTTGGTCCCCATTATGGTATATCATCCCTCGCAATAGTTTGGAACAACCCCAGCTTGTTTCCATGCTTTCTCCAGGTCTGAACAGCCTGACTCAGACCTCACACTTGCAGAAGGACGGCATGGGTCTCGGTGGAGGTGAACCTAGGATACACACTTCTGTTATCCAGGTGATCGCACGGAAGGAAAAGACGGAGCTAGAAGCTACCAGTAGAAGGTGCGGCCCGTGTTTGCGTACTGGAGCTGGAGCTAGCAGAATCGGCCATTCAAAGCATAAGAAACCCTGCGAAACCTTAGTGGTTTGGATTGTGGATAGTGAAAGTCCTGTCTTGATCTGCTCACAACCTCTAGGTTTGAACATCTCTGTCCCCTCTGCCTCTCCCCCTTTTCCGTCACCCCCAGACCCGCTCGATTTTTGCATTTATGCTGAGCTCAACCACCCGTGTGCAAGCATCGCAGTGCGTGGCTAACCAAATGAGGTGTGTTGAATCCGCTTATTGGTCACCCCCCCTTTCCTGATAACTATGGGCCGGCAAGATGCTCCTCAAGCCAAGGATGACGTTAATGTTGTCCAATTCAGTCCGCGTCCACTCCTTCAATTTGTCCTGTCATTCCCAAGTCCCAGGTCTAAGAGTCTAAGGTTCTGACACGCGGTCAATGTGCTCCGCTCGGTGGCTCCAATCGTGCCGGCAAGACAACAGGGCTTGGTGCCTCAAGGTTGGCATGGGTCAACCATCCATACCGTGAATCATACTCGTGCCCTTGCGTGGGGCCTCGCGAAACCCTGGGCAAGCTATGACTGACAACATAGAAGTCAGCTGAAGCGGCATGCGCTGCTGGCAGGAGCTGCTCCAAAAAGTCCACAAACCTTGAAGCTTTCCAGATCCATCTCTTGCAAACTTGCTGTAAACCGGAACTGCAGTTGAACATAACGATTGCAGTCGAGCTACTCAGGAACGCTGGTGTCGATGGCTTCCTGCAAGGATTTGCTCCAGGTGCCGCTCGGACTCGGCCGATTGATTTTGGACCACATCCTTAGATTCAGGTTCTCCGCTTCAATAGTCAACACGCAGGTCCCACTAATTTTCGGGCAAGGAGCTGCATGACCTTCATGAGCTTGTTCACATTTTCGCAGATTATTGCAGAGTGTTTCGGCTCTAAGTCCATCCTGGCAATATACGCCTTGCCTCGGCTGACAATTGGGCCGAGGACATAGTAACTCCTGGCCTTGCTGACTGTCACTGCTGTGATTCAACGGCAACATGTGACTCCTCAACTTTGCATTCTCTCTAATTGATACGATAGCATTCTCAGGACAATCGCTCGCACCGATTTAAGTTCTGTAATTTTACCTGACTACTTCCAGGCGTGTCATCAAGAAAGGATGCTGCAGTGCTTGTATCACACTATTCTATGATGACTACGCTTATGAGTTTTGGCGATGATGATGATGATGATGATGCGGGCGAGTGCGGTTATACATCCTGATTTGGGGCTACTGGTGCGAGTTTATGCTTAGACTCAGCCACCCTTGTCATTTGCAATGTTGATTAGACGGCGGCTGCCATGTTGACTCTCAGTCTTCTTCATGGTTGGTGGGACACCAATCCTGCTGAGCTACATGTCATCTGCGTAGCCACCTGGAAGACGAGGGCCACTGCATGCCCATATGCCATGCCTTACTCGCGGATGGTCGCCGTAGCCTCTTTGAAAGGTCGCCAGCCTGAGTTGCCGGCGGTACCTACCACCTTCCAGCACGCGTCCAAGGTGCTCCAGGAAGTCCTGAGCTTAATGGCTTCATGTCCCTTTCAATCCTTTTTCACTTAATTAATGCTCTCCTTGGATATGAACTTTGGTTGCCAAGCAACGGTGCCTGCGAGCCAGGCATGCAGAGTGGCCTCAAAATTAACGAAGACCCATCAATTCAAGTGGCAGATTCGCGTCATGTGCAAAAGCTGAGGGCTGAGATTGCCACACTGCATGGCTTCGATTGGATTCCCTGCAATGCCAGCAACAGGTTTTGCAACCTCAGGTGTGCTTCGTGACGTGGTCGAGCCGAATGGAACAACATGATTCAGGCAGGTTGCACACTGCATGGCCGATAGATTCCACCTCAAACAGCTTTGCTACACTGGCCTGGGTATGCCCCCTTGTTGGCTGGGGCAGGGGCATAAGAGGTCCTCCTCATGCAGGCTCGCCTCAGAGATCGAACGGGAGACCGTCCCCACCGGATCAGATTCGAGCTGAGCTTCGTGCAAGAAACCTTTGGTAGATTCTGATGACCTGATGACATTGGACAAGGATGGCATTTCAGCAAAGCTATTCCACCGCTTCTCTCCTGCAACTCGACGGGACATACGGGACATGGCAGGAACCCGCTTGGATCCTGTTTGGAATCTTCATTCCACATCGCAAGCTCCGGCCCTCCCTCCGGCCTCTGCAAGCCCAGCGGCTCGGTCCAACAGCGCAGCCTGGAAAAAAACGATGAGCAAAGATCTTGTAGGCTCGTGTCGACATGCATTTCATGTGCGCTCCCAGACCCCTGGCTTGCAGGGCACGTCTGGAAGATGAGGACACTGTGCCATGTCATGAATCGTGAGTAGCACGGCTTTGCTCGGGTTTTCAGCGAGATTTCTGCAGCATTCGCGAGCCGCTTGTCTTGCCTGCAGGTTGCTGCGAGAGCCGGGTCGAACCTCGAGGCAAGGACAAGGATGGGTTTGCCGATTCTTGGAGGCCTGCATTTCCTGCGGATGCCTCTGCAAAGCGAAAATGACAGCGTGCTCTCTGCAGCATAGCGTCATGTGCGCAGTCTGTATCTGCCTTCGTGTCCTTGTTCAAGGCTCGAAACGAGATCCTACATGCTTGCAGGCTGCAAAGACGAAGGCAACAGTGCAGCACAGAGGCATATGCAAGCACCTGAGCAGTCCGTACCCGGCATGTAAAATGCAGCCACAGCATTCGAAGCACCAAGGAGCCCATGTCAGAGCCCGCAAAGCGTAGCGCATCTCCTCGGGGCGCCAGTCCTGAGACCCGCGGAACGGGCCCTCCCACCGGAAGCCCCCTAAAACTTGCAGTGGCCTGGCTGAGGAAGTACCGTTTGATGGCATGCTCTTCCTGGTTCGCCAGAGTGCCGTGACGCTCAACCACCTGAGCGAACATAGGAGACCCTTTGACTGCACCACGCACCCGTCCTGCCTCCAGCAGGACGGAGCTGAAGGACTGAAGGAGAGATGCTGCCTTAGATCGATGATAGCTGATAGAGTCTGATAGAGTGCACGGATGGCTTTGGTCTACCAGCCTCACTGGCCTCAAGCTGCGCCTACTCTTGACACCCCCGAGGCAGTTGCAACACCGTGCTTGGCCAGGTGATGCTTTTGTTGCGCAGGACCTTACGTTCAGAGGTCTTTCGAAATAGTGGCTGCTACCTGCGAAACCGCAAACCGTTCCTATGTGTTGCAGCAGTGAGAATTCGCCTGTCTTTCTGCCAGAACACAAGGACTTGCAATTCCCGCTGGTGCTTCGATCTTGTTCAGGATCTCCAAAATGTGCCTTAGGGTCGGCGGCTGGCTCCATATGATGTCACGGCATGGACAGATTGAAGCAAACATAGCCGGCAAGTATTCAGTTGCTCCGAGACACTTGAGCAAGCCGACCTGTCGTTCCTGGCTACCTGACACCAGTACCAAGACGGGACTTCCGTGTCTCCGTGCTGCTGCTCCCCTAGGTCCTAGCACCTCTTCACTCGGAACCTGTAGCCGTCGCTCCATGGCTTGTCGCAGATGGTCCTGCCTGCGTCACCGGATCGGCAGAGGTGGATGTAGTCCTGTGTCTGCAGATGCTCTGAAAGGATCGCGGTTCTTAAGCTTTCGACATGTCCCTGTCCTTGATCGCTTCCCGCAGGCCCAGAGTCGCGCTTATCGCAGACGTCTCCGAAATTGCAAAGCTTCGCAGGGATCCTCTGAGTTCAGGCTACTGGTAACCAAAGACAGGCTCAGCCGCTTTATGTGTCGGTGTCCTGTCGGGCAAGCGCTCCGCAGCTGCGCTGCTTCGACCATCTGCAGGCTCGGGAGAAGACTTGACAGGAAGCGCTCTGCAGGGAAGTTGCCCCGCCCGCCTTTACCTCGACCACCCGTCCGGACCAATGCTCATTCATTGGAGTGCTCTGGTCAACGGCGGCCCAGAAGGCCTTGAGGCGAGGCTTTTGTCACGTCGGTGTACGGAGAGTGTGAGCCGTTCTGTTTCCAGCCTTGAGAAGGGCAGCCCGCTCTTTTCGCAAACCTATTATGGCAAAGTCCACGATGGCACAGCTGGACGACTGCCTGGCAAGGTCACATGCAGTCCCTGTGATATGCATAGACTGCATCAGATACCTCAAACTTGTCATGTGCAACTGCCGCGAGAAGCCCGTCTTCCGCTGTAGCTCCGCCTGCAGGAGAGAAGCCCCTTGAAAGAGAAGCAGTGAAGGGGTGGCATCAACAAACCAAAAGGCCTTCAGCTGTAGCTGCTCCCGCTCACCCAATGGCCATACCTCGGCAGCTGGCAGCTGGCAGTTGCAACTTGTGGCTTCTGATGGCAGGCATGGTGCTGAATTTGATGGAGGCAGCAGCTGGAGCTGAATTGCGACTGCCAGCTCTGGCTGGGCGTCCTTGTTGCATGAAGTTTTCAAAGCTTCTTCCGGACTTCCCAGCCACGGAAGGCTGTGCTCCAATGTCCTCGTCCAGTGCCGGCGCGACTACCTGATATCATCTCACCAACTACCGCGATTATCTAGCATGAACGTGAGGCTGCCAAACCAACAGGACGCGCCGGGATACTGCTACGGGCTTCCAGCTTCCAAGTTGTTGACACCTGATTGGAAAACCCAGGGCGTCGTAAGAGAATGCAATGCAACACCGCTCAGGAATCTGCGAGCTGCTGCACACGCCGTTCTGGTGCAAAGATGCAAGCTTGGCACCCAAGGCCTCCGGTCAAATGATGAAGGGATGGCACGTGCACTAGCAGCAGCAACAAAGGTAGCAGCTAGCAGTAGTGTGGTGACGTTGGTAATATTGGTAGCAGGAGGCGCGGCAGGGGTTGGATCAACGGCAGCAGTTGCAACGGCCCCGACCTCTGTCTCCGCAACCGCCGGTGCATGCGTCAGTGTCCGGATCCTGAGCTCTCACGTGCCCATGCGTGCCTTAGCCTCTATCTGGCTGTTCATCTTTCTTGGGTGTCAACTCACTCTTCTCCGGAATCGAAGGTGTATGTTTCTGTGCGAGTTTACATGTCTGCAGAACGCAGACAGGTATACATGCAAACATGGGGACCGTTTATGTTTTGCTCGAGTGGCTGGAGCTCTGCCTCGCACCAGGTGGCCTTCATCTCAACACTTGCGATTTCCATCTGGCATTGCTCAAGTCCAAGAAGGGCAGCCTTAGGGCAGGACTGTGACGCACTCCAAGCAGACCCTTCGGAGCTAAGCTGCCTTCTGCTTCGTTTTCTTGCTTCCCCAGCCCGGCAACAACCCCGTAGACGTTTGCCCTCGAAGCATTTCGTCCGCAAATTTGTTGATAGCAGTAAGTTAGAACGCGGTGGTTCGGGCTTGCCCGTGATATCAGTAGGGGTCGTTTGCCCTTTCGGTGTTAGCAGTCTGGCAGCCATGCTGATCTTCACTGCAGAGGCTGTAGGCTTTGTAGGTGGTGAGGTGCAGCCAGCCGTGTGGAAGCGCACGCCAACCGTAAAGGTCCTCACGGGACTGGCTCCAGCACCGGAATGTCCAGCAACCTTGCTTCTAGGTTTAAGAGGGTCGTGTCAACTCTGGATCTTTCTACACATGCCGCCCAAAAGTGCTCCTCGGTGTTGAGCTGAACTTTGTTGAATCGGTGCTGAGGCCAGCCTCATAGGAACTGCACGACTGGGATGGCTTTCGCGCGGCCGGAACAACGAAATCGCAGGAGCCTCGCATGGTGCACAGTGGGTCTGCGAACAGACTCCAATGCTCTTTGACTCCTCACAGCAATCAAATCAAGACAGAACATCGAAGCGGACACCAACCAGGTACAGTCCTGGTGCCGGATTACATCGAGCTGGATGCCGTGGTCAAATTCGAAGTGACGGTAGAACTTCAACTTCTTAGGCAGCCAGAGCCAGGTTACAACTTGAGCGAAATGGAGGGGTCACGCGCAGCAGGGAGGTGCCCTCAAATTCAACTGCAGCCACAACACCTTCTTCAAGGTTGGCATGCGGTGCAAATGAAGCAGGCAGCCGTGGAGCACAGCCCTGACCTGTTCGGCAAGTGCCACCTTAGGCCGTGAGTTGAGCTCTCATGGAAGTCAGCGTCAGTTTTCGTCCAAAGCACATATCGCCCGCTGTCCTTGGTTTGAACCGTGCCGGTGCGGCTTTGTGGAGCACATGCGCTCCCCGTCCCCACCTCTCCCTCATGAACTGAGCACCAAAACTATAGCTGCTAGATGCTGCTAGAGTGTTCACCTGCCATTGCATACAGGTCTTAGAGTCTAATAGCATTTTCAGCCCTGTACTTCGTGTTGCCATTCGAGCTTCAACGTTTGCTGGAGGCCAGCAACTGCTGACAACAAGCCTGCCTTCTTCGCTGAGAATCCGGAACAGAGGGGCGAACTAGGTCTTGCCAAGAAGCATCGCCCAAGCCAGGCCCCAGGCGCCTGATCTCGAAGTCAATGGCATAGGCCAGGAATCCCGAAGTGACTCCGGCGGCCTCCGCCCCTGCCTCAGAAGCATACAACGCAACCGCCAGCCGCCAGCTCTCTTCCTCTTTGCGCGTTTGCTGCAAAGCCCTGGCCTCGGAAGGCTTCAGTGCCCGCCTGAGAGGAAGAAAGCGCTCACACGAACATGTCGTAGTCCCGCAAAAAACGGGGAAAGAGACGGAAAAGGACTATCGGCAACCGCATCACTTGCAGCCAAGACGCTGTTGAAGCTTTTCGGTCTGTGCAGACCGGGCCCGTACACCAGTCACACGAAACCAGAGTCCGTCGAACTGGAGAGGTTCCCTGTCCTGAGACCCGGAATATGGCACTCAGAGCAAGCTCGACTCGGACAGGCGAAAGCAGTGTCACTGGTGGCGGTCAAAGAGTCCGGTGGTCGAATGGCCAGGGAGGTTCCATTGGTGTCGGGGACGCTGGACACCTTGAAGAAGAGCTGGAGGCTGCAAACAGCTTGAGATGCCCTCATGATTTGCGATGAGATGTGATGACAGGGTGGACATCCTGTCGGCCCCTCCCCTCCCCGTCGGTGCCAGCTTCAGGCCTGGGGAAACTCATGATGGCTGGCAGGGCCAATGTGGCTGTCACAGGGCAGGCCATTCAAGGGGATTGGATCGACTTCCTTTCCAGGGGTTACCCTGCCTGAGCATACGTGCAAAAGAATCCAGGTAATCTAGCCGGTGCTCGCTCAGTTGACCCGTAGCTCGCATGTACGCACTTTGATGAGTGAGAGCGATAGGAAGTCACGACCACGGCTGTCGTGCCTCCAGATTCTCTTCTTTCAGGTGGAAGTTCAAGGCTTCCAGAAACCTCGCGATGCTTCTCTTACAATGCTCGGCTTCGTGTTTGCAGCCTCGAGCCCAGTAGGTGCCAAGCCAAGCAACCAAGCTCGAATCTGCGGCTCTGGCACTGGCGGGCCGTACTCCGGCGGAGCTCTTCCACGCTGAATAATGTTGGTGTACCTCCGAATACAGCAGCCGCCGACTGTCCAATGTCCAGGAGCCCTACAGATATGAAAACGTCTTATACCCGAACTGCCAAGGGGCCCATCGAAGACTATGAAGTCTTCCAAGCTGTCCTGAGATTTAGGTCACAACATCTGCCACAATAATATCAGGTACATAAACCCAACCAGAGCGACAACGAACCCTCCGGAACCAGCATGAAAGGTAAGGAACCGAACTAGAACGCCGGTTTCAAGAACGACGAACAGTGAAGCTGCCGAAGCGAGCCGCCAACACGGTTCGAAGCTTTGTCTTTGTGTGAAAACAAGCAGACCAAGACCACGATAAATTTCTCTCGAGCAAGAGGCACCGAGGTCCCGTGCATGAGAGTAGAGAACAGAGAATTTGACACTTCCGAGCCCGAAAGAGGTTGGGTGCTCATGTACTCCCATGCGTTCCTACCGATGAAGCCACAGGAACAGCAAGGGAAACCGAACCGCATGAACCTGAACCGCCGATTCAAACCGCAAACCGAACCGAACTGTTATATTCATGGGAACCAGGCAGGGTAGCATCCACAAGGCATGGAGACTCGTTTGTAACCCTTGAACTCCAGGGCTCCACTTGGCTCTGAACACAGGGACCAGCCAGGACCACCGGTGAATATTGAGGAATCAACGGGCTCACTCTGATCCTCCTGCAAAGAGTTGCAGCAAGTGTTTGTCCTGGCTAAGACAGCCTGATGACACAGCTCTCCCCAATCCTGCATGGTCGCATGTGCTCTTCCAGCGGCTTGTTGCTGGAGCCTCCATGTGCGAGCGGTCGCATTCGCTACTCTGCAGTAGTGGCCGTCGCAAGGAGACACTACAGCACTCTGCCTAAGTGGCAGCTGCTGGATCTGAAGAGCCTCATCTGAGCTGCACCGTCTGATCTCAAGCAGCCAGGCGGCGACTTGTTTTCATGCGATGCAAGCTGCTGGATCCCGACGTCGAAATCAAACTCTCGGAAAAACGGCAGCCTTGGGCCCAGCCAGGGACGATCACTTGCCTGTAAGGCCCTAACCCGGTTTGTGAAAGAGAGGTTTGCTGTTCGCATCCCAGCGCAGCTGGGCAGCATGGCAAACTTGCGCCTCACGGCCTGCGGTCCAAGGAGAACGGTTCACGAAGATGTCTTTCGCTGAGCTGTGACGGCTAAGCAGAACTGTTTCGTGGCCTGGCTGTGGAACTTTCGAAGTGACGTAGACACACGTTTGAGCTCTTGGCTTGTGTCGAGGGCATCATGCAAGATCACCTGTGCACTTGCACACAAGAAAGACTCTAACAACAAACATGAGGGGTGGAATGCTCGGCGTATCTGATGTGCGACCATAATTCCGGTATCAAGGAGTGGCTTGTCACATAGACACGGTCGTACGGTCGAAACGGCATGCAAAACCAACGCCTCCATCTCCACAGTGTACGAAGCCAGGGGGGGTTCACATAAGATTTCCGACAGTCCTTCTAAGCGCAGACTGGAATGACTTAAACAGTTCCTCATAGCCTCGTAACTTCTACACTGACTCTTCCACGTCAGTCCTCTTCTGCAGGCGTCCATTGTCTCATCATCAGAATCAGATGCAACCTGGCATTTGAAGCTTTTGGCCGGATGTTGGGGGATCGGGTCGAGCCTTTGCTTCGAGCTCCAGCTTCTCCATGGCTTCTAAGAAACCCGAGACCAGTCCGCTTCGCTGCTGACATGAAGTCCGAAGCTGGACGCATGTGATGACCTGCCGTAGCAGTACAAGCAGTCACTGCAGCCGACATGCTCAGCGAATCCTCTCTCAGATCCAGACGATGTCATCCTTCGCTATGCTACATGCCTGCATGGGCAGTGTTCGCAAACAGGCTGTCTTCGATGAGAACGAACAGCTTACTCAGACAGGTCCTGGTGCAAGGCTTCCGACAGCATCTCTGCCAAGTGCATCGGCCAGCCATGGCCACGTGAGCAGTGGAAGCTGCCGACCTGGATGCCAAGCACAGATGCTTTGCAAGAAGACCTGCGCCAAACGCAATATCACTGAAGGCAGTACAAATGTCGGAAGACGAAAGTCTCTCTTATGGGCATTTGACATTATACTCTTATTGAAAGCCAGCGAGACAAAGATGTGCAAAGATGCCTTGCCTTGCAGCACAGGTCGAGGTGAGCTGCAACCTTTGGCCTGGGTGCGGAGTCCGGTGTTAGTAATGCATAGCATGCACAGTAGGAAACTTTTGATGTCCAGCCTATTCCTTGTTCTGCCGCAGAGGTGCTGGGCTTTCCGAGCATAATGGACCGGCTTGCGCTCCATCTTGCCACTATTGTGATCGCACGTCTGGATTTCGCGTGCAACCTTTTCTGACATAGACCAAAGCCATCTTGTGACATTCATATCTCGTGCTACTTTCGGAATGGGAGGGACGGGTGATGCAACGTTGGTAACAGCTGCATGCTGCACATGAATTTACCAAGGTGCGAAACCATTGATGAAGTACCTGACAATGTGTAGCACTAACAACCATCCAGACAGCCGGCACGTTCATCAGTTCTTGTCAAGATGCTGCTTGAAAAACGGCAAATGTCCCCACCGGTGCAGCACAGTACTGCCTCGGTGATGCGATTTCATCAGCGGAAGTACATGAAAGCTTCAAATTATTTAATACCAAGCTCACCATGTCGGCGCTAGCGTAGTGCTTAAGGCACTGTGCTGGTCAAGCAACTATGAAGGCTGCTGGTGCCTTCCACGATGGACTGCAGGTCTTCTTCAACAGCCACCTGGGCTGCTACGATGTGGCCTTTCCTTGCTAACACACACACACACACACCTGCCACCAACCGCAGGACTTGCTTTGCAGTGCATCAGACACAAAACACGAGGGCTCGCCAGCCAGCTCAATCAATAACTTTTAGTTGATGCCCTGTGACGCAGCTGGAGAAATCGATCTCAAGCTTCACACTGTACACCAACCTGGTTCGAGATGGTCAAGATCTTTGAGAGAAGACACGCATCGAGGACTTGCTCGTGTTTTACTTTGCCAGCACAATGTGTACTTGTCCTCCCTGCGTCCAAGCGACGCCGCTGCCTGCATCCCTGCGGCGCCTGCGCAGGCTCCGTGCAAAGTGCACAAAGTACCCTCCACAAGTGTCAGGCAGTCTGGCATGCATTGCTTCGAGAAACGTGTACCATGTTCACAACCGTGCGCAGGCGTGCCAGGCTGCTGGCGCAGCTCACTCCTTCGTCAGCGATATAGGACATGACAAGCAGCCGCGCTTTCAGACGGTTTCAATCTAGGCTAGGCTAGTCAACCACAGGCGCCAGCCTGTCCTTGGGATTGGTGCAACGTTCAGGATGCTCAAGCGGGCCGGCTCGATGCCGATGACGACGTGAAGGCAGTCCTCTGCTGAGACACAGTCACAGGACCGAAGAAAAGACTGGGCAGATTACAAGCAGCACAGTCCGCCAGCAAGGTCGCCAAGTGGGTGCCGCCGTTACCTGAATCTTCTACGAGGCTGTCAGGGACCGGCGGGCCGGTGACCACCGCATGATAAGTCAACGCATGAGCATGAGTCGAGCCACGCTTTATGGCTCCGAATCGATCAACCACCTCGAGCTCCGCCCAAATCATGAAGTCCATGGAGCCGTCATGGTCCCTCTGCGCAATCGCACGACACGACGAGACACTGAAAGCTCGCTGAGACAAGCTTCTCTAAGCGGCTTCAATTTCATAGCAGGAACGGTGGCGAATAGATGCAAAGCAAAGTCACAGAAAGTCCGAACATGCTGCAGCACCTAGTGAGCCTGCTGTTGCAAGCCTGTCTTGAAGATGCAGGAACTGCTGAAGGTGCCACCGAGCCACTCGCTGGAACGAAGTTGCCACGAGTGGCGCTCGCCGATGACGGCAGTGGCGTTGTGGGCGCAAACTCGAGCAGGTCGCTTCACGGCCACGCCCCTTGCAATGCTGTCCAGGTCGCTGCAAGGGTGCTAACTCAATCGCAACCTGAATGCAGGCGGGGGTGCCTGAAGACGGCATCGTTCACATCCTTACAATTGTCTGTCCAGCCATGCTGATGCACGAAATAGACAAGAGTCGAATGAAAAGCGCTGCAAAAACATTAAAACGTGTTGAATCTGATTCTGCTTCCTGAGCACGACAGCAGCCCATTCATGAAGGCTTCTTTGATGGAGAGCCCATAGGAGTTGCTGAATTGTACCTCGCCACATCGGTCGAAATGGCTGAACACCAGGCGGAATGGAGACTCAGCATCCCATGCTGATTTCGGGAGGCAAGGATTTGTTGGTTCATATGGTTACAGCGATCGAGGGGTTCACGCGATTCCGTAGAACAGGGTGTCAGCACCTGGAAGTCCATGGTATATTCCTTGGGCTCATGGGAGCACGGACTGGCGCATCTCACACCAGGAGATGACAGCAGCCAAGTTGCTTTGCTCTTCAGCTGCCACATTTGCACGCATGGAAATTCTAAACTCGTCAAGTGGAAGTGCGACGCAATCTTCTTCAGGATGCAGAGGAATTCTGATGTGCAGCGGTGTCCTTGCATGGAACATCTGATCTCCATCGCAACCGTCTCCGAACACATGCGAACCTACCAAGGCCCAGCACAATATTCTTTCATACCTTAAGGACTTACGAGTCTGTTGTAGCCAGTGCATGTTCAACACCTAGCGGGTGCTCTGGTTTCGCGTTTGTATTCTGGCCTCCTTGCTGATGGAGCCAGCCGCTCTCATCCGTGATATCCAGGTGGCAGCGCAGGGTGGACTTGCCACCTTGGCTTTTGCACTCGACAACATGCAATGATAGACATGCGCCGAAGATGACAAGCACTGATTCAAACTGCTGTGGCTCTTCTGCAGACCGACGGACGTGCGGTGGGTCTCGATGGAAGATGATAAACGGCAGAGTCAATGACCTTTGACTGCAAAGCAGTCGGCCCGGGCATGCTCACGTGGCACAGCTTGAAGATCCCTTGAACATCCATGCTGTCCTAGGGCCGCCGACCAGGGGGCTTCCACGAAGATTCGGCAAGGCTGGCAGGGGGGAAGAACCTGAGAATGCCACTACTGAGCCTCAGCTCTGTTCCGTTTCTTCGTAGTAGAGTAGCTGTTTCTTCCAGCACTCGACCATTTCCATCTAGGGACGTTCATCTGCAAATGAGGACCGTGTGAATGCGTGCCGGGCCTGAGCGAGCTTCGACGAACTCAACGAGATCGGCTTGGAGCGTTCGCAGGTCCTGTTCGTCGAATCTCGACGTGCCAGCACGCTGCGCGGATGAGTGCGCGCACGGGCACGCTGTGATACACCGTGCTCCGTGCTACACCGTGTCCTCCAGTGTCGGTGCCTCTCTTGGACGGAGGCGGAAGTGAAGGCGCCGAGTACCAGAGATGCCTTGCAGCACCTGCAGTCTCTGAAGTTGTGCCAAGCTGAAGCTCGCCACTTCCTCTCACCAAAGAAAAACCAATAAAGTTAAACAGGGGGATCATCATCATCATCAGGCTTCCCACTAGGCCACTGATAGTGCCAAAAGGATTGAGCATTACAGGAGATCCTGATTTCTGAGCAACGTTTAAGCCGTAGGCTTGACTCACTTTGCAAGATATGTGTCCAGAAATGCATGATGAATTAGGGCCGAACCCGTTCGCCGGTCATAGCGTGATCGTGAATGCAACATAGTGCAACTTTACGCACACGTCGGGCATTGCCAGAAGCAGCTTCGCAGGCACGGCTTTTGCAAAACAGCTGAACACTTGAAACCGAACCGCTACAGGCTCAACACGAGCCACTAGCTGTTGCAAAGCTCTGCAGGCAGTTCGTGTTGTTGTTCGTATCGCAGACTGACCACAGCGACATGCTCATGGATGCAAGGAAACACTTGCGTAGCTGAGGTCCAGCAGACCCGTCATGTGTCGGATGACATTACCGCATTCTGACTCGAATGGCCCATGGAGAAGTGACGAGGTTGAGAGCTCCTGAAGATCTCGAAGGAGGACGGTTCAGGATTCAGGCTCACCAGTTCTCGAGCTACCAGGTTCCAGAATCTCCGAGCCTGCACTTGATCTATCAGTCCCAGATCTGACAGATGGGCCAAGACCTCGTGGACACAGTCCTCAGTTGACGTCGGCTTCAGTCCAACTAGAAGGGCCAAACCGATAAGATCTGGCCAAGATGCAGAGTACATGCAGCCTATGCCCGTGTCTGCAGCAAACTCCTGGATGTCCTTGCAGCATGAATTGCCCGACGTTGCCCATACTGCAGGCAAACTCCAAGGGAGCCGCCATGTGGGCCGTGAGGTAAGAGCAGCTGCAACACCCCGCCAGCCTGCCAACCAGGAAATCTACGTTTATATCAGATGAAGGCAAAACCATCAAGCTGGTAGAGTCAAGCAGCGACATCGACGCCGGCCCCCCGAGGTTGTCGCAGCATGTGGTGCTCACTTGGATGCCACCTGTGTCCGGAGCTTAGCCCGGCCCTCCCTCATGGCCTGTTACATTCTTGCCCGTGGAAAAGCAAGCTTTCTGGCACGTGGCCGTTGGCAGGGAACTTGTCGAAGAATTCCCTGGAGCTGCAAGCTGTCTTGATCGAAAGCCTGCAGTTTGACATGCATCAATCTTTGGGCAGCTGTGATCTTGGATATGTCGCACTCTGTGCATTCTGCAAGGGTTTCAGGAAGCTCTGCCAGCCGAGCATCAATCTCTGCTGCACGGCACGCAGTTTTTGAATCGTCGTCTCCGCAGGGCGAATCTCTGCCTGACAGTGCGCTCTATTTACTCTGCGACCGTAAGGCATCGCAATGACGACTTCCTTTCCTGCCTTCAGCATCACGGCCTCGACTTCATCCCGGATGAAACCCATTGCCTCATGACCCAAACACTCAGGCTTGGTGCCTGAATGATGTGACAATGCGGCTGATCACACGCACATTGTGGTCATGTTTGGCAGCATTGCATCGGGCCAGCCAGTCAATGCGAGCATTTCTGTTGGAGCCCGCCTGCACATGAATGTCTTTCGCGTCATAGCCGGTGAAGGCAGACAACATGTCTTGAAAGTCTTGGCAAGGTCCTTCAAGGATTCTTGAGCATTATGCTCATGCCATGTGACATGGAAACCTGTCCCTCCTCACGCTCCTTCCGGAGTCGTCGCGAGAAGGCCGCTCTTGTCCAGCACTTCGCAGTAGAGATAGAGAGCAGCTTCCGTCTGCAAATAGCTGTTGGCCTTCATCGCCACGCTCGTTCAACAATTGAGGCAGGAATTCGCTTTTGCAGAAACACCTGGAACAGCACTGCACCAGCTTGCACGGGGCAGGAGGCGAAACATCCACAACATGCAAAACAGCATCCTAGCTCTTGGAATAGAACTGAAAGAAAACCGCTATCTGGCAAGAGCCGAAGCTGTGCCGACACACCCGTGCTCCATGAAGGACAGCAAACTAAACTGGAATCATGTAGCTAGGCCTTCCCTAACTAAGCGAGCTTGTTACGACAAGAGTCGTCCAGCGGCGGCGCTTGCATCGTGTCTGTGCAGATGTGCGCCTTCAGGAAGCGAGTCAGATTAGAGTTCCTTTCTTGCAAGACCACATGCTAATCAGCGCAAAGCGGACTTGCATTTGCCTGCTCAGCTGCCGGAGGGAACAGATTGATGGGGTACATGCCAGGGTAAACTGTCCGGCATACCTGCTGATCCGGCATGTATGTCGGCGTGAAGGGCTGGTGTACCTGCGCCACGGACGGACTACGGTGACCACACATTGATTCAAGAGAGCTTGCTTTGCCGAACATGGCCAGGCCTGCAGCTTCTCGTTTCTGCTGGATGCCGCCGAAGAGGCCTGGCTTGGAGCTATGCAAGAGTGGACTTTGGCTTTGGCTCCAGCTCATGCAGTGGAGTTGCAGGCAAGCTGCAGGCTCAAGATTTTCCGACAGCCGATCGGCAAATCCGTTCTCGGGCTGCTCGACGACACTGCCAGCCTCGAACGCCGCAATGTGGATATGCAGTGTGTGTATGTGATTCGGCACATCTCTATCAAACGACTTGGCTGTCGGTTCGATGGCTTCCCGATCGCGAGGTGCAGTCCTTCCACAGCACATACCGTTGCTAGTAGCGGGCTGTCAAAGGATGCAGAGAACATGGAAGCTCCAGCTGGTGGTCCAGCTCCACCTGGTGGTCGTGAAAATGTTCTGCCTGCGACAAGGGGCTAGACTTGTTAGAACACTCACGATTCAGAACATTCGGCCCTCGCCGGTTTTGGTGTATCGCAATTCTATCGCACTGTATCGCAGGCTCTCAGCAGCATTCCCACCTCGAGTACAGCCGATTCCGGAGCTTCCACTCTGCTTCCCTCGGAGAGACCATCAGAAACTATTCAATTCAAACACTGATGCGATCCCGCTCGAGGCAGCGCTGCTTATATTGCACAAGACTTCGCATCTGCAGTGTAAGTGGCGGACGGTTGTACTGCTTTCTCGGCGCACTTGTTCGTGAGCCTTCTTCCTTCGACCATCGCAAAGCGTCATCCAGATGTTGTTCGGGAAAGTTCCCTCATCAGTCTTCTGATATGGCTCGGACTCTCTGTCCCAGACTTCTCTGCACTTGTCCGACTTTCTCCATTTCTCGAAGCCCTGGCGAAAGCACACCGGGTAGGAAATCGGAGCTGCAGGTACGATTTGCATGGGTGCACCTGCTTCGAGAAGAACGCGCAGCGCCCGTCATCGCTGAAAATGTAGTCAATTCCTAGCCATAGCTCCGGGCACCTGAGTTTACAACTATCAAACTCAGAACTCTGAAGCTGCCTGAGGCCGCCACTGCTCCACGATTTCGAGGCTGGCCTGGAGGATGACAAAACGGCAGAGATCAGCTGAAAAGGATTCGCACTCCTAGGGGTATACCAAGCCGTACACCCCTAGCCCCTTAAAAAAAACCTGGCTTTCTGCACTGTGCGGCTGCTGGCCTCGTTGCAGCTCGTCGGGAACAAGGATTCCCAAATCGCCTCCTAAGAGCTTGCCAGGTTGTTGATGAAGCTTCCGGATCACTTGCTGGCTGAGTTTCTAGGACGTGGCATTGTAGGAGAATCAGCTGGCAAAAAATTGACACATCCTGTCGACCTTAGAATGGGTTGAATGAGATAAGCCCAGCATTAAAAGCGGGACTATTGGTGCAGGAGGACGGGGGGCCTACACAGATGTCGAGCCCGGGTGCTCTTGCTGGTGTTGAAGGCCACTTTTACGAAGAGCTGCTCAGAAAACGAACCTGTCAGCACCTGCCAAGAGATAAGCTTGTGTTGCTAGAGCGGCACATGCTAGCCTTCCCTCAAGACAAAGGCAGCTTGAAATCGATAGCACGCTTCTGCAACAGTCAAGATGCTCTGACATCAAGAGCGGTGATTCTTTGACGCCTTGTCAATCTCATCGCAGCCGGAACCCAGATAGACAAAGTCTTGGACCAGCTTCGCCTCCGCCGAAATGAACAAGCTACATGATCGCTCCTTGCTACCACACGAGGCCTTGCTAATGTCCTTCCTAATCTCCTCGAGGGGCTTGCAGAGGCTTTCACAATGTTCGCGCCACGCCTTCGCATCACATAGCAGACTCAATGCAGGTCACATCTGGTGTTAACGCCTTGGCCTAGGAAAAAGTCATCTGCAAGTATCACCATCCTTTCCTTTTAACGGACACGGCCTGAAACACTAACAGCTACAAACTTGAACCGGTCACGGGCCTCCAGTGGGCTCTCTGCCAGCCTCTGCCAGATGCCTCGGTAAAGCTGGATCAATATGCAGGACAGGAAACTCAGAGTGAGCACGAGCTATGTCTGACAAGTTGCCCAAGTGGCCAGAATAGTTTTTAAATATGCGGTGCTCCTGGATGCAAGAGCGACATGCAAGCACTGCCCAGCCTGAGCAGCCACATCTCCTTCCGCAAGCCTTCCTCAATGTTGCTTCCTTGAGCTTTCGGGTCTCGGCCAGGCTGCTTGTGACTCATTGCAGACCGGGTGCTGTTCCACCGAAGGATGGTGGCGACATCATTTTCAGTCATTGATCCGGACCTTGAGGCTTTACGGTGAGAACCCGAGAGGGCAACTGTGCAATCCTCGAAAAGTATGGACCTTAGGCCAAGGAGCCTGCAGTCTGCGCTTTCCATGTCATGACCTGCAACCATGTGCACGAAGTGCCACAGAAGCTCATCCCGCTCTGCCATCCTGATCATGCTTACGCAAATCTGAAGTTGACTCAACGTCTTTCTTTAAGCATTCCTCCCCTGCGCTGCAGTTGTGGCAACATCGCACACAGTTTTCCCCCGCCCCACCAGGTCCTGCATGCCAGCACAAACTCGTCTCGGGACACGGAGCTCTCTGCTTCTTCATGGACGGAGGACTTAAACCTGATATCAGCGAACGTGTCAAGTCCAGCTACGCGGGACTCGACCGGGTTCCGCTGACCTCGTTGGACTCATATCGCTGCATCTGAGCTGCAGTTTTCGAAGAAGCTTCTTCATCTTGATATTCTCGAACTGAAAAAGTACACGAAGCTCACGGTTGCAATCATCCTCCAGGGCCTTCCACCACTCGTCCATCCTGAGTACATCTGTGACGACTGCTGATACACATGCTCCGGCGCTGTGCTTCGGTCTAAGGCTAAGGTCTTGCACTCCGAAGCTCGATATGACTCCGTTCTTGTCAGTGTCAACTTCGTCGAAGAGCCGGTTCCATGTTTGCTCCTTCGCCGTGTCTCTCGGACTGCCTCGTGCAGTTTGAAATATGGTCTGGCCGAGAGCTCAAGCTATGCCAGCTGAAGGCAGGACACCGGCATCCAAGGACCGGCCGCGCAGCCTTGAAAATCGGCGCTCCTGGGCAAGTGAAGCTACACATGTCTCTGCATACTTCGCAGCTCCACAAGCCAATATATATATATATATATATTATATATATATGTATATTATATACACACTCTTCTAGCAGCAGACGACCAAGAGTCCAGGAAGCTTTGGCCGATGTGACGGCGCAGTTCTTGAATGCAGCTTGCATGAGGACAAGCGGACCAGCCAAACCTTCCATCTCGAAAAACATGTCTCTTTCTGACGTGAAAGTGCATTCTGCAACGGCCTACAAGAACAACTCAAGCTAGCACAAGACTCGCGCAGTACAAGAGATGGCCACTTCAATCAGGCAACTTGCTTTCCCAAAAAGGGGCGCCACTGTCATAACACGGTGCTGCTGAAGTTTCCAGAACTGTCAGGATCGCTTTGATGTCCGGCTGCATTTTCTCGAAGGCAGAATCACCTGCATAGAGGTCGCAATGGTAACCAGCAATGTCACAGCCTTCCAAACTTGAGGCCTGTCCAGGCGCTGAAACACTTCAGAATGCGCTGAACTCCACTCCGGTAGAGCCTTCACACGCGAATCCGATTCTGTAGAGCGCATTCGCTCGCTGCTTTGCAGCCAAGTAGCTCCACGCCAAAGTAATCCAGAGGCTTCGTGTCCTGAGCTGAGCCGTATCTAGCGGAGACGCCTGCGCCCGAGCCCGAGGTTTTTGTCTCTGCCGAGGCTCTCCGAGCCCGAGCGCGATCCCAAGCGCTCTGAGCTCGTCGGCTGACACGGCGTTTGGCTTCAAGCGAAGCGTCTCCAGAGCGAGCTTGGCAGTCTCCTCCGGATCCTGCCGCCGGATCCGCATATTGCACCGCCAAGAGCAGCTCAGAGCAGCAGTGGCTGTGTCCTCCTCGGAGAGGCAGCGCGAAGCCGCCAGGAGCAGCTGACAAGGCTCCCGGAGCTGCTGAAAGTCTTCCTCGCTGGCCTTAAAGCACGGACGAAGGAACCGTCGCTTTCAAGCGGTGGGCTAAGGTGGCTAAGGCGTGTACCAGCGCAGGCAACATCTGCTTCAAGGTGCGGAGCAGCTCTTCACCGTCTGAACCTCCAGTGGAAAGCGCAAGCATGCGCAATTCCACCCTCAGCATGGGTGAGCGGAGGGACCCCACCTTGCTGTAGAAGACGCATGACGGCGGTTGCACGGACGGGATCTGCTTCTGCCGGGCCGAAGATCAGCCGGAGCTCTGCTCTGGCGAGGCACTTGTGCTGTGCAGCCTTTACTGTAAGGACTCGAGTGGCCGTGTACCCGTGGCCGTCCGCGGAAGTCAAAAAATCGAGGACTGCCAGAAGCGCGAGGACTTCGCTCAAGCTTCCCTGCCTCCTGCACAGAACCCGCGACGAGAAGAGCGAGGCATGGCGAGACGTGACTCCAAGGGCGGCCGTCCTGTCTTCCAAGGCTTGAGGAAGCTCGTGCTCTGACACGTGCTTGGCGAACCATGTGCCAACCACGAAGCCGATTGTCGGGCGAGGCTCCTTGCGAAGACAGCTGAGGGCACTGCACTGACGCCGGCCTTGCCGACAAGGGACGCACGGCAGGGCCGTCTCCAAGCACACCAGCCTCATGCAGGCGCAGACAGGTGAGCCCTTAAATGCAACTAAAAAAAGATTCGCCCGCGCGACGCGAAACATCGTAGCTACTAATCAGGCCCGCCGGCAGATGCCCTGGCTTTTGCCGGCTGTCTTGCTGGATGCGCCCTCGCAAACGGTCAAGGCCTCTCACGTGAAGAGACCGAACCTGTCGGGGGGCTGAAGGCAGGAGATGGTGTCTGACCCTTGAAATGCAATTCTATTCCTCAGAAGTATGAAATATCACAGAGAATCGCCGCAAAACTAAATACTGTTGCGCAAATTGCGCCTGCTGCTGCACACAGCAGGTCAATGGAGCACCAGGCCCATGATGAGAATAGGCAATGTCACCAACACCGCCATAAGCTAAGATGATGTTGGGGGTCAAGTCCAGCTCCTGACATCCAGCTCCCCGGCTTTGTGCACTTTTCTGTGTCTTGCAAGAGTGGCCAAAAATGCGGCATCCCATGGCATCATCAGGCATGGCATGACACGCGCTTTTTCTCTCAGAAGGGAATGGTTACAGTGTGCAGAACTTGCTGTGTTATGGCATCCACAAAGTGGGTCGCCAAGAAATTCTTAGCAAGCTCATGTACGGCAAAGCCATGTGCAGAAGTGCCCCACTGGAACTCGCTGCAATTGGAGCAGTTCTTCAGGGGATGCAAGCCCATGCCCCCAACTCCGTTTCCGAGGTGGTGAACCTCCTGTCCGCTCTCGCGGAAGTGCTGCATCACATGATCATGCCCATGCAAGTAAACCACCTTGGCCAAGCCGCGGCTGCGGCCAATGCAGCTGAAGGACTCTAGACTCTAAAGCTATGAAGTGCGTACGCCGGTCTCGCTTCGGCCATGGCACGGGCTTCGATGCCTTGAGCAGCGCCGCCTTCAGAGCCTCTGCCACTGCAGCTTCGGGCGGCGCCGAACCGTACTTCCCGCGGTCGGCCAGACTTCGGATGGGCCGATGCCCCACGACGACCTCGATCTCAAGAACTGCTACCTGAAGAGTCTAGGATAGAGTATTCCCTTGAACTTGAGGCATCTTGAGGCATCTTGAGGCGTTTGGGGGCCGGCGGGCCTGCAACGATGCCTCGTCGTCCGACTCGTCCTCGCCGGCCTGGGGCGAGTGTGCTTGAGTATCTCTAGGCCGCAGCCGCAAGCCGTCTCAACTTTGGAGTGCCAAGACGCCAGGGTTCGAGAAAGCCATTCCCATTGTGCCTCTCCAGCCTTCCTTCCCGCAAAATCTTCTGAAAGGTCCTGCCAGAAATTCAAACTCTGCGTGTCTGAGGCAGTGCAGCCTGCCGAAGTAGTCAAGCGTCAATGATGTCGATTGCGCCCTCCCTTGCCAGTACATTTACAAGTAGTCCAGCATGATGTGCATGTGCCCGCCGAATGCCCGGAATCGGGATTGCTTGCATCGCACGGTAGGGAATGCAGAGTTCACACCCTGAAGTTGTTTGGCTGGCTTCAAGCAGGCCTGCTCAAAGCGCCGCCCCTTCGGGGTGTGCGCGAGCATGCCGCCCTCGAGGCCAACAGAATCCAGTATGAGGAACCTCACCTGTCTGTTCCCTGCAGGTAGTTCGAAGGTGTAGTACCTGTAGCGGTGGCGGCATCTGCACGTGGATCGCCTCACTTCACACGAAACGTTTTGCCCAGCGACGGAAATGGCAGCCGCCACCGAGGATTGCGCTGCGGCCGCAGCAACAGTGCAGAAACGTTGCCTCGATGATCATGGTCTCCGAGGGTGATCTTGCAGGGTGCGCAGACTGGCATTCAAAGCAGTCATGCATGCTCGGTGAAGCTAGTAATGCCACCCACTGTGCAGTACTGGCTGATATTGTGGTGTGATCTTCTTGCAATTCGTGGTAGAGCTATTGCTTCTGTTTCAACTTGCTTTGTTGTTATAGTGTTGCTGCACATCTCAAGTGTACTCGTCATGATGGGTGATGAGTGAAGTTGATGGCGACGATGACTGTGGTGACATGGATGATGAAGCTTGCTGTGCTTGCAGCACGGATGTTCGACCGACTGAATATGCCCTACACCACTGATGCAAGAGGAGACCGCTCCTGCCAGGGAATCTCTTTCAGATGACCATAGCTGTAGATCTTCTCCTGGGCTGGTGCCGACAGCAACCCAGCCCGAAAAGGAGTTTTAGTTCTCGGCCGAGTGGCGAAGGACTCCTCGAATTGAGGATCTTCGGAGTCTTTCACCTTGGACTCTGAACCGTACAATCAAAATCAATGAAAGGACATGCACTTGCAAACTCAGCACGCAAAGATGGTGCCATGCCAAGAGGCCCCTCGTATGTAGAAATTGTCCTGACGTGAACACGACACGAACAAAGGCTGAGATGCTTGGAGATGCCTCAAGTCAGAGACTCCGCGCTTGTGCTCGCATAGCGGCTCCAAGAGAGAGGATGAACTTTGGCTGCAGGCCCTTGGCCAGGTGCTCCATGGCTGCGGCCACACGCTTCCTAGCACACACAAACCTCGTGCACAGGCCACCGCAATGCCACACAGTTGAGTTGAGGAAGGAGCTGGTTGTCTGCAGAGCACGAATAGTGGCCAATGCCACCGCCGCTTTCCAGCTGATTCTCCTGCACACCCACAAGGATGGATTGCTACAGAATCGAAACAAGGCTGACTACTGCTCCAGCACATAGCACATGGACATCCAACCGCGAAGACAACCGATCTGGCCTTGAAAGCTGTTTCGCACGCCGCAACACCGAAGTCGCCAACGGAGAAAAAATAGGTCCTTCCAGCCTTTGGTACGCCTCGCAGCGGGCAGCGATCGCAACAGAGTGCTGTTGTGGCTAAAGATTCTGCCTGCATTGATATGTCCGGCAGGTGCAACCGCCAAGATGTGCCTCCCGGTGCGGAGCTCCCCTCTCGGGCTTCAGTTGCAACTTGTGGTCGGGTCCACAGGCATCCAAAAGCCTCAAGACCTTCAGAGTGATCAGTCCGACCGCACCCACGACGGCCAAAATTCCAGCAGGGCGCCGAATCTTGGCTTCAGGGTATTGAGACAATCTCGAGTTGCCCCTTCGCCCGTCTCCTTACCGAGTAAACAGTAAGTAAACCAAACCCCACACCCTTCATCCTTGTCTCCGCTGAGGGCTCGGCACTGCGGAGAAGCTCTATACGCAACAGCTTCAAGAGCTTTTTGAACTTCGTCGCTGGCTCCGCCATGGCTCTTCGATTCAACACAAGCCACCGAAACCCTGGCTTCGTAATCTGTGTCTGGCTACACATGTGGGCTTCCCGATGCTTATACATTGGCATACACTGTCTCACATTGGCATACATTCATACTTACATCCATGCATGCATACATACATACATACATGCATGCACACTTGCAAACTCATGTTCACCTATCGTTCCGTTAGTAGTTATCCTTCTGTTCTGAAAGATGTCGTGCTTCTCACTACGGAGGCTTAACGCTGATAGTGCTGTGCTTTTTGAGTTGCCGTTTCGTTGGCATTGCTTTTTTTACTGGTCGCTGATGACGTACGAACCCACTGTACTCTATGTGTTTGATTCTTTCCTAAACCATTTCCAGGACCATACAACTGTCGTTGTCATGATCAATCCCATCAATTCTACTATTTACACGCGCAACGCGAAAGATTCTAGACCCGCAGCGTTGTACAATTGGGAAAACACGCATGTCTCACGAGTTTGACCATTCAACGGATTGAGCGGATTTAACCCATCTACACCATTACTCATAACCATTGCCAAGATGTCACTATGAGAAGACCAGTTCATTGGGTGCATCGCGTGCGGAACTATACTCTTTGTCTACAACTGCAGACTTTACCACAGAAAACCGAAACGTGCTTATACTGGCTTCAGCTGCATACTTCTGAACTTATGTTGTTTTCATGTTTCAATGGCTGGGTCTGCAATGGCTGTGCTTTCATTTTTGTATGGCGTTCAATGGCGCTTACAGAAATTGAGTCCATGCAATATCTCCAATTCACAGCAAAATTGTAGCTTGCTTGTTTGTTTTATCGTCATCATTTACTGAATAATCACGTCTTGACATGAAATCGTAACCAGCAACTCTGAGTTCGAGCAATAGAGTGGACAAGACCAAGAAGATGCCTAAGATGATCTATACTCAGAACAAACATGTAAAAAACAACTGGTAGGAAACAAGAAAGCAACAACCAACACCATCGGTTGATGTATACCAAAAGCAATCCATCTAGAGGTGTACAAGCTTGGGAACAACCATAAACATGTTGAAATTGAAATATGTTTGATTTCCAACAATGACAAACCTCGTTCAGGAGGTTCTAAACGAGATGTGATACTATACCTGGCTCATCCATCATTCGAGTGTTGACTGGGGCAGTATTACTGAGGTAGCCTGAACGGCAACTACAACCACAGCAACAGGTGAAATGGAAACAGTTGTAAACTCAACAGCAAAGCTACACTTGACACTATGATTAGGCATGGAAGAACGTGTAGTTCAGATATGACTGAGACTGGAAGTGGAGATGACATAGGTTTGTAAGGAACCAATACAGAGAATGACAATAGTGGGTCACGAATCGCTACGGATTGCTAACTTAACAGATACACTCGAAGAGTAGTACAACGATCTTAAGATTGCACACCCCGGCATGTACAATAACACTTATCTGAAAAACGATTTCTTATGTAAGGTTCTATGAGCTAACACATTAATTATTCACTTCTGCGAAACATACCAACAATATTGCCATTATTTCGTCTTTTAGTGCGGTGGAAGATCAACAAGCCTGTCTGTGTAAACTTGCCTCTGTGTGTGTGTTAAAAACGATATGGCCGATATTGGCAGCTGATTAAACATGACCTCTACTCACATTGATGAGAAACCTGCCTTGCTTGAATGGATCAAAACCAGACGTTTCAAGCATAAGGTTGATGATTGACAATTCTGAAAGACCGGATTCTGTTGTTATTCATGCTCGAGGCTTCGTAATCCACGTTACATTTGGGCAACTGTTGGCTTGCTATTTCTATGACTGTGGAGCAAACAGGCGCTGAGACTGCTCTAGGTGCAGCTCCGTGCTGTCATGATGATGTCGGGCCCCAAACCTAACTGTCCATACCGGAGTCGCGGCTTTCGAGTATTCTCTCTGCCTGATTCCAGATCCATGCCTGTAGATTCGACTTCTTTGTACGTCTGTGCACTTGCGCATGCTCCTGGTTCTAGCGAATTCCGGGCATGCTGCAGTAAGCAGAAACAGTTGCGGCAAACACGCTGAAGATACAACTGGAGGCAAAGAGTTTCTTATCTTGGAAAGTCGAACCCGACCCTTCGAGTCGATGCAGGTCTCACAAGTTCCAGCTTGTCCTTCCCCCAAGGCCCTAGTCTGTGCCCCGTCCTGAAAATCCAGCGGGTCCGACTTGGCCAAGCCTCGCCTCAAGTGTCTTCGCAGCGAATCCAGCCTTAGCCGGGTTTGGTTCGTAAAATTCGAGGACACTTGTCGATGACGACATCTCCAATGTCAATGTGCTTTGGTCGGTCTTGGCTCGTGACGAGACATCCGGCTCCGTGTCCGCGTCAGCACAGAAGTCCATGCAGCCTCCGCACTCACAGCCGGACTCATGAAAGTGCATTAAATTACTTACTATACGAAACAAGACTTCTCTCGGTGGATTCCGGAAAGCCCTCGCTCAGAACCGCACCAGCTTTGCTCAATGCCGCTACGTACGGCCCGAGGCCGAGATTGAGACGGAGAGGTTTAGTTAGGAGATGCCGTTGATTACATTGGACTGACAAGCACCACCATGAAAGTCCCGTCTCTGGCTAGACGATCTAGATGCAGCTGACGCGCTGAAACTCAGAAAACTGCGTTGGCTGCCAATGTGGTCACAGATCTCCTGCCGATGATCAGAAACCGCACCTTCCATACTCGCTGTTGTCAGTGTTCGGACACACGGACCACGAAGGACAGCGGCTTCGCGGCCTTGTTTTGTCTTCTTGGCCCGTGCAACGTCCTTTTCTGTGAGACGCCCGTCCAGGCCAAGCTTCGCTCTGCTGTCCGATGCAGACAAAGAGTCAAGACGTGGAAACAAATTCAACAAGTCTAGTGTCGTGCTGCTCAGCTTTGAGCGAAACTCAGACCGGCATTCCTCCACAAAGATGCAAGTCTCTCCAGAGAAGCCCAGGCAGACTAGATCGCTCACATCGGTGCGATGTTCAATATGGATCAGCATGCTCGACGGCGAGAGTGCGACCGCTGTGGTCTACATCCACGGCCTGGGTTTTCATGCGCTCAAAAACCGAATGCGGCATGCAATGGCAAGACAAAAGACCCATGATGTGTCGAGGTGCGATTTTTTGTGCGGAGGCTCGATGGTGAGAAGGCTTGCTTCGCGTAGCCTGCCACGAATCGCGCTGTGATTGGTGACCGGACCGTCTGGCAAGGTCCCCATCCTCGCGGAGAGAGGCATGTCGTTGCCGTCGAAGCTTATCCTTCAGCAGCTGCTTTCAGCTTCGAACCAATACCACCACCACCACCAGCAAAACCGCTGGCCGACAGCTCTCTTGATGACTGGACAAAAATATGACAATCTATACATAATGACATACATGACACGCTCGGCCATGTTAATGACTCGAAGTCCCAGTGCCCACATGGATGGGACTCGCGGCAGTCCTCCAACTGCTTGATTTTGACTTTAAGGGCCAGCTCGTCCTCTTCGAAGCACGCGTCGGATTTGAATACGACTCGGGGCTTGGGGGCTTCAGTGCTGGGGCATGACCTTTCTCTGACTCGACAGCTCCTCCTTCTCCTTTGAAAGGCGCTGGCTGTCCCACTGTACCTGTGCCTGCAGAGGACACCAGCCAGCTATGGAGGCAGATGTCTTTGTCAATCCTGGACTCGTGAAGTTCAGTGTTGCTGTCCTCTACTACGAGTCAGTTGTTGCTACTGATACAAAGTGCAAGAAAGCACAGAAGGCGTAGCGGCAGTCGGTTGCTGCACACATCGCCCGGAGGCCTTGAGCTCCAGGATTTGCCTCGCCCGAGAGATCGAAAGCAACATGTCCTCGGAGGACTCCTTCGGCGATTGGCTTCGCCTCAGACCGCGTTTCGCAAAGGTTTACATGTATTTCAAGCCATGCCAGTCTGTCTTTGTGCACATGTAATCATCAACCAGCAGCTACAGAATTTTGTATAACCCCTTCCCCCTAATATTTAACCGTCCCCCCCTCCCCCTAATATAACAACTGATTTCGGGTGGTTTAGTTTTTATATTAGGGGGGGTTTCGGGGCCTCCGAAAATGAGTCGGATTGACAGTAATAATCAGCCAGACAGTCAGACAAGTAATTAAACAACGACCGAACGGCTGCGTAGCCCTAAACCTTGAGCCCTAGAGCCATAAGCTCTAGACCTGCAGCCCTAAGCCCCTAAAACCTGAAGCTCTGGTCCTTTCGGTTTGAGTAGTACTGCTGTAGTCGTGGCTCTATTAAAACTTGTACAATCCTAGGCCACCCCTAATGTTTTTCATAGCCTTTCAATTGTAGGCCCGAAACCACGACAGGGGGCCGGGAGTTTTTATGTCAGGCGGGGTTTACTGTTAGGGCGAAGGAATTGTCTGTATGACTTGAGCTGCACGCTGTTTTGGACCTGCTCTTATATGTTCTACTACATTCACATTCATCTAAACAGCATAGTTACCTGTCGATCCCTCATGCAGCTGGTCGCACATTGCAGCTCGTGTCTTTCACGACTTGCCGCCCGGAATCTTCCTGAACCCTAGCAATGAATCTTTGCAACAGGAATTTGGAAAGGCGGATCCGCGAGGCAATTCAAGCAGGCGGGGGCGGCCCGTGCCTCAAGTCCCAACAGGATAGCCACCATCGTTCCTAATCGTGCTATCAGCGCTGCATATTCCTACGTACCGTATCAACATTCCTCGCGCTGCAGTATCTGCGGCCTATGGCATCGCCCCTCCTCATGATCTGACATCAAACAAGTTGCAGATGGTCCAGTCGCTCCAGAAGCACGCTCACCTTTTGCTCCTCCACCTAGTAAGGATTTCGCTAAGCTCAGCTCGATGGCAAACTGCACAGTCTACTCGGGTTCACGGTCCGGCATTGGATTCAATGCAAGCTGCAACATGTTGCCTAGCAACATGGCGCTCAACTTGTCGAACCAGTTCGGTCACAAACAGGTCTAAGTTGGGCTGTGGGATGCAGATGCAGCAATTCTGAACCAAATGCTCTCGTTCCCTCCGACCTCCCTAGCTGACTTCAAGCCTTGAAAAGCAGCAGCTGCATCTCTCGTTTTGGCATCGATGCTTGCAAGCGATTCCACTTAGGAACCCGTTTGCTTTACATGTCGTACCCGTTTCGCGCTCAAAATCCCTGTTCATGTTCGCAGGATATTCGCTTAACTTAACATGGAGGCTGCACTCTGCAGCTGCTGAGGCTCAGAATTCCGTGCCTGGTGATCTGTTTCAGCTTGCTCTTTGGTCGCTGTGAGGTCCGCCTTGGACTCGCAAGAACCCGGGCCCACCCAGCAGAAGCCAACGGCTACTAGCGTTTTCGAGAGCCCTGCTTGAAGCTGCTTCACCATCTTCGAAGCTATTGCCTCGTGCATCATCTTGCTAGGCTGTTTTGGCTGATCGGATGACTCTGCTTTTT
This sequence comes from Symbiodinium sp. clade A Y106, assembly GCA_003297005.1. Lineage (NCBI taxonomy): Eukaryota > Dinophyceae > Suessiales > Symbiodiniaceae > Symbiodinium > Symbiodinium sp. clade A. The sequence continues at coordinate 96,298 of BGNK01000161.1, forward strand.
GCACATCACCGCCTTGCTGTCAGATTGTATGCCTGCAAATAGCTCGGACATGGCTCCCCCTGCCTGCAAGACGACGTGAGGCATTGGCATCAAGGGAAAATCCAGCCACTCAATACCCTGCCTTCGCAGTCTGCTGCCTTTCCTGCGCATCCACCTGCCGTCATGCAAGCAAGGAAGGCACACGAGGCCCCCGTGAATCTAGAGCGGTGCTGCGTGCATGGCCTGCGCAGCCACAGCATGCTCAACAGACTGAAGTGCCGCCCTCCTGACATGGCACTATGCCGCTGAGAGACAGCCCAGCATGGCTGCTGCCGATGCAGGTTCACAAGGGCATTCTGCCCACAAACGTTGGTGTCCTTGTTCTGTCCAGTTGCTCTGCTGTCAGTGGAGATGTAGAGCTATCAGCAACTTCCTGCGCTCAAAAGGTGCGGCTCAGTGCTTCACGCTCAGCTTGGTCACCAAAGCTCCGAGGCACGAACTATGTGCTCTCATGAAAAGGATTGATTTCTATTGTCATGATTAAGATTCAGGGCGTTGTCATCTCGCGAAACCTTGGCGTGAAAATGACAAAAACTCGATCCTATTCGGCATCGCTAGCTCCCTTCTGCAGTGATGCACCGCAACACTCTCCTGCCTCAGCAGCCTTCATAGCCACTTCACGCTGCGCGGCAGCAAGCTGCTCAATCTGCAATGTTTGAAGCTCCTGGCAACGTTGGAGAACTAGTTTGTGCAGAGCCGACAAAATTCCTCCAACTTCGAACCTCCTCACTCGCCGGAGCTGAAGCAAGCTCAAGCAAAGACACGGCCTGGCATTGGTATTGGTTCAAACAGTCTTTGCAGGTCTGCTTCCCGCTTCCCTACCTGCTGGCCGGCAGCTGCAGCTGCAGGGCCCTTCCTCTGTCAGGACCCACAGGCCCTAAACCCAAGAGAGCAACGGCGACTGAACTGCCGTCCTTCGCTTGTGAGATGCAGAACTGCCTTCCGCCTGCACAGCAACGCACGCTGCTTGCTGCAGAAGGACAGTCGAACACATACGCCTTCCCTTGCATTCAGAGACTGACGAACAAACTTCATCGAACGAATTTCATGAGCATGAAATGCCAAACAAGGCTTGGTCGCTGTAGCACGTGCGAGCCACATGTGTTTGTGTGTGGTGGAAGTTTCATTGGCGGACATATAATTGTGACACGACGCTTCGACACCAGCCTTCTGAGCTTTCCTTTGCTTCGGTTGGGAAGTTCCCTTCCTGTGCGGGTGGCATCACTGAAAGCAGCAGCAGTGGCTTTGCATGTCGTGTGTAGATATGACAAGGCCGCATTGCGGAAGCCCGTTCTACCAGCAGTTACACTGCTACACCGGACCGGAACTGCTGGCAAGCGGCGGGCCCCGAAGCTGAAGCTCCTGAGCAGGGACCCCGTCCCTGTGGAATCTCTGTGCCTATCCGGTCTGCACCGCCGAAAGAGCTGAAACAACTCCCACCGCCAAGGTAGCAGTACATAATCGAAGTGCATTGCCAGTACTTGACTTGTCAAACGGCACATGATGGGCCTAGGAAGGCCTCTCTGGAGTGCAGCTTTTGGACTCGGTGACTGTCGCAAGTGGATGGAACTGGGTGGTTTCCGCTTGCACGGCCGACCACATCAAGTCCGGTGCTGCCGGGCTACTGCGTGCATACATGCGTAAATCATGCATGCCAGGGCAGCGGTCTCCTTATGTTTCATTCATTAGGACAGTTTGACCCCCTCCTTTTTTGTGCTCTGCACAACAAAACATCCCGCATGACTAGAAGAATCGGACCGTTTTCGTTGACCTGGCATTTGTAAAAGCTTCTTGTCCAACCCTGCGCGCAGCCATACATCTTGCCAGCCATACGGCCCCCATGACTCCGCAGACATCGCGCGGACAGCGCCGGCTGTGTTTTCGGGTGAGACGGCAACGCTGCGATAAGCGGCTTATGAGCTGTTCGACCCAGCTTGGCCAAGTAACGTGCAACAAAACTATAAGAACGGCTGTTCTGAGATCACCAACTGCGAACACTGAGCAAATGGCAACTTGCGAAGCTGTCAAGTCTATCACAAGTCCAACCAAAGTCCAAGGTAGGTTTAACATAAGTTCAAAACACCAATTAAGTATGTTATAAAGTTTTATATCCAAGCGGAGTGTTACCAAACCCAGCTCCCATGATGATTTACTCATATCCCAATTAGACCTGATTCGCAATCCGACTACAAGCCATTTACAAGGAAACAGCCGTCATGGTACTTCTATGATGTTAGGGACAACACATCTAACAAGCGAAGGCGTCCTCCTCAAGCTTCCTGAGGGACTCGATGTCCTCCCTGAGCCTGTGCTCAGTCTCCTGCAGCATCGATGTGAGCACGGTGTCCGACAGAAACCTTGGCCCTGTTAACACATGCTACAAGTGCACACAACTTGCATCATGTCACGCAATTGCTTTAAGCCGGTTCCGAGGCCTCGAAAGCTCGCGCGGTAAAGTCCGCTGTCCCGACAGGTTCCGGGGCCGCACTTTGGCTCACCTCGGCTACCGAGCGAAAGCTCGTTGCCGTCGACACTCCAGGCAGCCACAATCTGTAGAGCAAGGGTCAGTCAGGCCACCTCCCGGATCTCGATGGTCGCATCTTGCCCACGACGAGAACCTTCGAAACGGACCCGCATGCAAACCACGCGCAGAGTTTACAGCGACCGCCGCAAGTCCAGGCGTAGCACCTGGCTTCGTCATTTTAGCGCTGCTGGCCAAGTGCTTGGCCTCCTGAAAATGAATGTGCGATCGAAACGCCTGCTTTGCCAACTTCAGGAGAAACTGCTCGAATGAATTCAATTCTGAATGCTACGAAGAATGGCTCTCAGCAAATTGCCCCAGCACGATCAAAGATGTCTGTCTCGGCATGGGCAGGACATGGCGCATGGGTTGGCTAGCCTCCTTTGCATTATGGCGATGTGACGCCGGTCCTGTCGGCTCTTGACCTCCGAGGCCTTGTTCTCGGCCTCCGGCCAATCGAGGTCCAGGTCCTCCAGCAAGGCGACGTTGTCGAGGCTCGTCGAGGCTCAGAACTCGCCACTGGCCTCGTCGCCGAGGGAAAGGTCCTGGTATGCTTCATTCTCGGAACCTGAGGGAAGAGTGGCCGTGGTGCACAATAGAATCAATAGAACTAGCTATTCCTTGCCAGGCGCACCGCGATAGCTTTACAAACAAGCTGATCTAAGCAGAAGCAGTTGAGGCGGCTTTGTAAACCAAAACGGCCCGGCTTATAAGCTTCAGATACCCAGAGCGTATTGAATGAGTGCATCCGTGGTGCCTTGATTCGTCGCAACGTCTGTTGCTTTTTTGCTGCCTTGCGGAGTTTTGCGCAAAGTGGTGTTCTCCACGGCAGACGCAGCCTCGACCAGCCGAAGCAATCATAAACATGCAGCTGCACGTAGGGGTTTCTTCATGCCGTGATTCCTCTGTGCATGGGGCATACAGATAGAAGCATGCTGAATTGTTGGTGATAGCTCGTCTAAATCAGGCCAGGAACAGTAGGCGCCAGCTCTCCAATGGAGAGTCGCGAGTTGCCTCACGCAGCAGTCTGCGGCCCCTATTCGGGTTTGGGTCTCAATCTTGAGAAACACCGTAGATACCCGTCGTACGGCACATGTATCTGCAAGCTACTGGCAGATGTCTCGTAGCCCCGACGCCCTGAGCCGACTTACTGTATTCTGCCGAAACTTGCCGAAGCACTTGGCAAGATTCCGTCGTCCAGCGTGGGCTCGGCAGCTTTTCCAGCAGCCTGTCAGGGTTTTCTGCTGGGAGCCTTCAAAGAGCCTTCACTCCAGCCGAAGCGAACCCCACAGGCCACTTCTCAGCCCAGGGCAAGGGCAAGGGGTCGTAGAAGAGTGTACAAGACATGGCCCAGGAGCAGAAGGCACTCCAACAATGAGGAGGCTTAGTGACTTTAGGATCTCTGCTTGTTGGTGCCTCTGCCCCGATGCTCCGCTCCTGGAGGTCCCGGCCTTCACCTTGAAAATCCCTTCGCTTGGCATTGAGCGGGCAGGCGTCTCCTGGGCGCTGTGTTTGCGAGGGCCACTCATTGCGTCTTTGTATCGACAGCTTGGCACAGGCCAGGCCTCGGCTTTGGAGTGAGAAGCGTTTCCTCCGGTGTCCACATTTCGGACATCAGCATCCTCCAGGACAACAAACCACGGAATTTCACAAACACAAAAACGGGCGGAATGCCACGTGCCACAACTTTAAGGCACTTGCTGTCGACAGCTCCTCATCGCTTCCGTCAGCCTCTGCGCGCTTGCCCCTATCTGCCTTGCATCTCAATCGTTTAGGAGTATAGGGCCCTGTCTAGCGCAGTTGCGAAGAAGCCGCCTCAGAGGCCCAGGAGCTGTCAGCGCTTGAACTTGGAGTCTTGGATGACTTTGACTGGCGATGTGCGACAGGTTGAAGAGGCGCCACTGAGTGACGATCTATGCCCGCCAGCCTTCGACAATCTATAATGTAGAGTGCCGGCCTTCTTTGAGGGTGAAGCTTCCGCGGATGCATTGCTCGCCGTCCTGCTCAGCTGGGCTCTCAAGCAGATAAGGGCGGTTTCGCAGAGCGAGGTTGTTACAAACGTGTTCGGCCTGGTCGCCTTCCCTGTCTTGCGGCTGGGCACGGCGTCGTTGTCCTTCAAGCTATGCATATGATATGCCTCCCCCTCCGACAGCCTTCCCGGTCATGCGCGTTGCTGCTGCATCTGGCCGCTGCATCTGGCCGGCCTCCTCCTCCTCCTCCTCTTCGTCCTCGCTTCTAGGCGGGCTTCCTTCCGAGTTGTCAGACCCATCGTCATCGCCCTCCGTCTCTTTGGACTGGCTTTCCACCGGCAATCCTTAGAGCCAAGACGAATTTTCGATTACTTCGTGTGACCGGTCCAAGTACTGGATCCGACAAGGGTCCATCATCTCCGACATCCTGGCAGGTCGAACCTAGAACGAACTAGGCGAAAGTGGTTTCTCTCTCGTGATACGACAAGTCTTCCCGAAGCCCAGGCTGACATTCATTATCAGAAGTGACCCTGCGCAGAGAGATGCCGCAGTCCTCTTCCGGCGGATCCTCTTCATTGTTCTCCTGCTCCTAGCGTTCGGATGTACTGCGTGCCCGGCCCAATCTCGAAGAGCCGCACAAAGCGTTCGGAAGGGCCTTGGCCGCCTTGCCGGCTTTCTGCCGCGTTGAGTTTTCAGCCTTCCAGGACAACACTAAAAACGGCCTCTATGCAAGGTATGCTTGAAATATCCCATGTCAAGGCCTTGGCAGGTCTCGATTGGCGCTTCTTCGAGCTAGTCGGGTTCCGGGCTCCCATCTCGATGTCCTCCTCCTGGACTAGCCAGCGACGATCACCGCTCAGCATTCGGGATGGCAGTCGCTCGTGTTGAAAGCAGCCGCACTTTGCAGCTTTCACGGTTGAGCTTTACCAATAACCCTGGGCAGCACAGAGCGCTTGTGCATGATGACAATGACAGTTATGACCTGCAGGCCATCGTGGGCTGGCGCCAGCAAAGTCCAGAACACGCACCGTTGTAACCGTGTTGTAGCTGTAAACGCTGTGACTGTGCTGGGCAAGGAAGGAAGCAGTCGCAAACCTGCTGAGCCTCCACAGCCTCAACGACCCAGCAAACCCCGCAAGTATCAGTATGCGCTACACGGAGCAGGACGATTGTAGCTTGTGACACGATTTGATGCATCGATGTCTGATGTCACTACGTGTGACCTGCGGTTGAAATTATTCAGCGTATCTCGCACAGGGCAGCCCTGCCTCTGGAATCTCCACAAGACCTTGTGCAGTGTATCAAACAGTGTACTGTAGCACAGCTGCATCACATTCGCGCCCTGTTGCTGCTTGCCGATTGTGACCGTCGCAGTCGTACACAGCAACAACACCATTGCCATACCGCCTGCCTTCACCACGGCGCTTGCAGTCCAGCACTCGATGATCACTCCAGTATGCACCGTAGGTGGCCTGTGCGCAAGAGACAACGGCGATGCAGTTGCAGGAGTTGTCTGTCATTTCGCCCACCCTCAAAACGAGACACGAAGTGCCTGGACGGCATGCAAGGCCCGGTAGAAGTCTTGACCTAGTAGTCTGCACACAAGGCCAGCTCCAAGCTGGAGGGTTTCGATTGATTGGTCGACGCTAGTGACATCAAGACTTGCAATGCCAACATCGTCAGCGCAACTGCAACAACCCTTGGTGTTAACTGGACATGCCCATATTTCTTCCTACAGATGCACACTCAGACACATGTAGATATGCATCGGAGTCTACATTCTGCCCCATACACGTCTCCTGCAGCTGTAGCACAGCCTGATACAATACAGCCGTCCTGCAGCTCATAGACTATCATCAAATAACACGCAATTTCTATTGAACGAGATTAATGTCAAACCTGCAACAGCACACATCAGATTGCGAAAAACGATGCACAATCATCAACAAAACGTGCAAACAAGAACACAGACATATGTATGTGCATACATGCAAACATGTATACACATACATACATGCATGCACTCACATATGCTTACATAAATATACATTACATTACCTTACATTACATGACATGACATTACACTACATTGCATTGCATTACGTTACATTACCTTACCTTGCCTTACCTTACATTTCATTGTAATGACATTACATATTACATAGTTGCATGCATACAAGCATCAATGCACGCACTCTTGAGCATTACTGCCCCGACGATGACAAATTTCCTCTTCCTGGTCTCGCAGAGCACGTTTCAACTTGTCCACGGTCAAATTACCTTCAGATCTGTAGCAGCTAGCCACAAAGCACGATTCTTCCAGCCCGTCAATACAAACCATCAAAGGCTCCGTCCGACCCTAAAGTTTTTCAAAAACACCTCCTCGAGCATCAGATGTCACGGATACAAAAACTCTACCACTCGGGGACAGCTCTACTACATGGGCACCTGCTATACAAGCTTAGATCTTGAAACTGGTCAGAGGATTTTCTGCTGACCGAGACGAAATGCGATTTCAATTTACTTTGTTTCGAGATACAAACAGCTACCGCACATGCAAGCCATGTTGCACACCAAAGTGCTGTGCACACATCTGTGCCTCACAAGAGGACAACGTGGGGTTCGGGGGAGGTAGCTAGTAGCTTGAGTATGTGTATGTATATACACAGACACATAAACGTGTATACAATTGTATACATATATGTGTCCATGCCTGTAGGCTCAACACAAATCCGCCGAGGCCGCAGGCCCAGGCGTATCGGCGGTTGTCCTGCTGTTTTTGGGCTTTTCGCCCTGCCTGACCCCCCACTCCCCTTTGGCCCCCCTCCCCTTGCCCCCCCGCCCCTCCCCGAAAACAGAGTCCTAGTCCCCCTCCGTCCCTTGCCCCCCTCCTTCCCACTTCTGCGTCCACTCGAGTTCTGTCACCGTGCTGGTTTCCGGCAAGCCGAGGCGGGCGGAATCGCGTGAAAATTATGTATGTATGTATGTATGCATGCATGTATGTATGTATGTATGTATTGCTTGTGTTTTTTTTTATAAAAAACATAAACATTTACATGTTTGCGTGTGCGCAGCTCTCAGCCACGAACTGATCGGCGCCAGACCCCAGTCCTCAGAGCACAGCTTAGTGGTAGGGATTTAGTTCGTCTTACCACCTCTGCGCATACAAATTGCTCCGCAGGGTTCTGCTGAATGGTCTGTAAGTTGCAGCTGAGCATCCAAGTGGACAACTGGAGCTGAATCTATCAAGGCACATGCCTGATTCTTCAACCTGCGAGCAGTAGCTGTCACAGTTTATTGTCGACGCTGCTCCGTAGCGTCAACTTCGCGCTTGAGATCTGTCACTACAGCCGGGCATGATCTGATTGCCAAGGCTTTCCTTTGCAACCGGCCGCCTCTTGGACGCATATTTGCACCACCTGAGCGACTGAGGGAGTGTTCGAAAGGCAAAAGGCAGCTGACACAACAGGACGGAACTCCTCTCCAAGGGCCGGGGGCTCGGCATCATGTCCAATCCCCAGTCCGATTTGTCTTGGATGCATGAGCGGCAATCCCGAAGAACAAGCTGTAGCCTTGCGTGTTAAGGGATACACAGCCACAAAGACTCTGAGATGCGAAAAAGTAGCGCCAGCCTTCTGAGAACACGAGGCATTCAGTTCAAGGCAGCTGGATGCGATGCAGCTTGGTCCCCGGGCACTTCCGATTTGAGAAGCGGCGCAGTGAGCTCCACGAAGTCCGTGTGTCGGAAATCACATCCTGCGAATTTGACGAACGTTGCGAGCTTTCTGGCCTGCTCGATGGCAGCTGTTCGCACCCTGCTGTAAAAACCTATAATGGGCCTATAACATTTGCTACATGACAGGTGCTGTTCTACACAGGTGCTCTTGCAAGTAAGTGCAGATGTGTCAACAGATATGTGCACCGGGCTGCTAAGACACGTCCAGGCCCCTGCCGCGTGGCATCACATAAGCCGAGGATTGTGGCAACAAAGTGCGGTATAGTTAACTAGAGTGGAAAGCATCACGAAAGCAACGCCACACCTCCCGCCAAACTAGGACCTTAGGTCGAAGACTGACCCCAAAGCACATTTTGTACAGATTGCTTGAAGTTCTCCTAGATCAGGACTTTGGATGACATTCGGACCTTGGTGGAGGTTTGAGGCCAAGGGTCAACGCACGCCCAGCCTGTTCACTAAGCTGCAGGCCGCTGATCTGCTGCGCATGTCTGCGGCTGCCTCTTGAAGGAGCATGGCCTGCACGGAGCTTCATGCACTTCTCGTTTGGGCCGCGTCTAACGTCGGTCATAACCGCTTGTAGCCACATAGGCTGACATAGGCGCTGAAGCTGCGACCTTCCCGGCGGACCACAGCGCTGTGCTCCTGGAATAAGAAGTGTCGCATAAGTTGCAGTCTTTGCTAAACCGTGCCCGTGCACCCTCGGGGAGCGGTTCCGGCCGTTCGAGCAAGTCTTTCGGGGTGCAAATGCCGCGGCATGCCATGTGCTGTGCCAGCCTGGACCAGCAAAGGCACCAAAGGCTTACCATCGGCTTGTACCTGAACTCCAGAAACTCAATTCAGTCACAAGAGACGGGTGGAATAGGGCTCCAAAGATTATAGGTATCGTCAGGATATTGTCAGCCGTTGAGGAGCCGGCGAATGTCGGGCCGACGATAGGAGAGCGGCTGAGCCGGGCCATCTCCAAGAAATGAGGGAGGTCTGCCTTCCATGCTTAGGCCAGGCTTTTCAGAGCTACCAGTACGGCAACTGTCCAACTCGGAAGTCATAACTGGCCGTGCGGGGAATGGTGAAATCCCTTTGCACGCATCGGTTACCGGCAAGTCAATTCAGTAACTATCGAAACAGCGCTTCACCATCTGCGCGCAAATCGCCCACCACCCAATATACTCTCCACGCCAGCGAAATCCAGCAGCCACATCTCCCAAACCACATCAAAGCAAGCGAACAACTGTATGGCATCCTCCGGTCAATCATCCTACTAGTGTGAAAAGTAACTATAAGTTATAAGTATGTCTGTCTAGGAACGATACCTCTCCAGAGCCATGTGTATGGGAGCCTCCAATTTGGTTTCAGTAAATTCTGTTGTCGCCCCATTTTCCGCTCATGCATGCTTATCATGCTGCTCGGTTATTCTGTGAAACTCAAGTAACCCCCCCCCCCCACTGTAGCGCAACGGCCGACT
>BGNK01000161.1:106203-184551 GCA_003297005.1 Symbiodinium sp. clade A Y106
CCCCCCTCCCAAAGTAATTGCGGATGCTTGCAAAAGGCTCCGGTAACGACTTTCACTTCTCACGGTACCATCTTACTGCAATTTGAGGCACGTTCTGTTTGATGTCTCGGCCGGCCTTTGACAGGTCAATATCACTGTCCAGGGCCCAAATGAACTCGTAGCGCTTCTCCCAAAGTCCGTCCTGGCAAAAAGCTCGCCAAGCCAGCAAACGGAAGCTCAAGCGCCTGAGGCGACTCTGCCGCTGAAGAGTTTGCAGCGGCCTTGCAACTACTCCCCACATTATGCCTCAGTTGAACTCACGCCCTAAGCCTAAGCCACCCTCAGCCCCAATTGAAATATGGGCATACAGTGGCAAACGATGGCAAATGCTTTTCATGGGTTGGGTGTGACTGTGAGTTGGGCTGGAACATGGTCCCTATCTCCAGCGCCCCTTGCGGACACTTCTTTCGGGTGGGTTTCCTCAACATGATTTCAGGATCTGCTTCAGGTACTATAAGTACAGCCTCAGCTCCCGCCCAAAGCCGCACGGCCTTGTAAGCCTTCCTTGGATGATGCAGCGCTGCAGTCAAAGTCAAGAGGCTCTGCTAGCATCGGGACTTCAGGTAAGCATCTGCATGAGACGGAACTTGTAGCCTTTGGCAACCAGAGATTCCGAAACATGGTCCTGGTACCTAGCAGAGGGTGTGTTTTGCCGCAGGCACTCTGCTGAAGTCTGGAGAGCGCACCAGGTGTGATCCCAGTCGTTCTGAGAACCACGGTAGTGTGCCAGGATGACCTAGACAGGAATTGGGTTTGAAGATTCTTTTAAAGTCTTGTAAAAATTGGTTGTGGAGAAACACGAATACGATTGTCCACATACCGAAGAACCAGCCCCTGTCTGGCTTCGATTCGAGCTCAACAACAACCGGTCCACACAATCCTTCGCATTTCGCCACGGTAGTTCGTGAGGTCGGCACGTCGTGTGGAATTCCAGCATCTTCTACCTCGGCGCAGAATGTTTGCAGAGGTTTACGTTTAAACTGAGCATTCATGGTAAGATGCCTACTTTGGTCTGATGCCGACCGAACTCAGCATGAATTAGTGCAGGTCGAGTTGCGTGGCGGACATTTTGCTTCACCATGTCCTACAACCAAGGCAAGAAAGCAGCACTGCATTTCTACTCAAAGCTAACACATCCCACAGCTCTCCTGCGTCCTCTTGCTGCTATCTACAGCCCAGAAGAGGAGTAGTCTTGCGTGAGAAAGTCGGAGACCTCGTGGAGTCAGTACCGAAGTTCATAAAGCAAGGCTGTCGCCGCACTGTCCGTAAGCTGAATCCCACACATACGGCGAAGACCAGGATGCGAAATATACCTTTTTCGCATAGCATGGTAGGCATGGGTCCTGCTGCTGTTGGTCTCTGCCTTTTCCGAACTGCATGCACCGCAAGCGACCGGTGCACAGGTGTATCTACATTAATTACATGATTTTGATGAGCTGTGTTAAGCCCACCTCCCCGGGCCACAGATGGCTACTTGAGCTTAAGAGGACTTTGCCGCTGCAAGTCGTGGATCGTGAACCGAACCCTGCCTCACTGGGCTGGGGGGAAATGGAAGCCGGGGCTGGGCCTTCGGGGGCTGGCCAGTGCCTCGTTTGAAGGCCCCAGTGTCTTGGTTTGAGTTGCAGATTCGTGCTCTTTTTCAATACTGAAGTAGCTATAGTTATACAGGTGATAGTAGTAGTCGCAGTAGTCAGTAGTGGTACTGACAATAGTGAGAGAGCAACAGTAACAAGGATTCCATCAGACTGAGCAGTGGCTCATATGCCCATCTCACGGGTGTCGATTAGGGCATCGGTATCGATTGGGGCATCGATTGCCTAGCCACATATCACTTCATATCACATGGAGAATTTGGGCACCCATGCGGCGGCAGCAATGAATGTCAACAACAGATGATCTTCGTTGATCGTATCGCTTTTGGGACAGGCCTGTCGCTTTTCGAGAATTTTGGTCAAATCCGGCTTTCCAAGATCACCCCACTTTTAACTACAATTATGGAAGTTTTGACGGGTGATCACATAGTTTCTGCAACAGTGATAATGCTCGTTCGATCGAGCAGCGGGAATAGCGCTACAACTCAGTATAACTAATGTTGATTGCAAAAGCCACAAGAAGAACAGAGGTGCCGATCCACGGGCCGAGATGCTTTCGCTGGCCATGATACGAAACTCGGACGAGTCCGAGGAAGACACGGACTTAGCACCTGAGCGCTTTGAGATACACAGGCCAGCACGCAGCACCAAGATCCGTGCATGCGACCTATTCCCGTCTACTAATTAAGTGAATTCCGGATCCCTCGATGGCTTGTCTGTGGAAGCGTCGCAAGTCGTAAGCCTCTTGCCGCACAAAGCTGCCCCTTCTCTGGCGCAGCTTGAGGAATATATCACAGCAGCGGTCCAAAATCGGATTGATTGCAAACGCAGAGTTGCCCAGCCCTGGCCCAACTAATTTATTTAACATGGGTCAGCGGTCTGGCCTTCGATGAGCACTCTAAAACGGTGTCCTCCGATGATTGCTACGACCTTCAATGAGCTCCGTTTCGGGTGCGAGCGATAGCTGCCCTCTACTTTACCTTGTCTCAACATCCAGTGCTGACAAGAAGTCCGCTGGGACCTGCGCACCTTTTGTCCAACATTTCCCTGCACCTGTCCCTCAGCTTCTGCACATGCAGCAGTGCTTTCCTTTGGTTTGTTCCTGACATCGTACATCAGGTACTTATCCATTCTGCATGTGCTTCCGCTGACGGGCATCCACTAGGCAACCTGACATATGAGCGGCCTGTGAAACAGCAGGCCACGCATCCAGCATGGCCTCCTCCACCTCACAACGCGAAAAACGCAGCCATCCTCTCACATGAGGGTCTTTACCTCGTCCTCAAGCTTGTAAGGCCATGAAGGGGCGGGCACATGTTCGAATCCCGACTGGCTCGGTGAGTGTCCTCATCCCCATCCTCCGGCTTGTCTGGGACCTCGGGTGGTGGGGATGGCGGAGCCGCAGATTCCTGGCACCAGAACTTTTGAGTCCTTACACATCTAAGCCCTCAGAGTCAGAGCACTCCTTCGGAGCTTCCCCGGCTTCGGAGACTTTCTCCGCTACGGCCTTTCTCAAAAACACTCTGACGCTCGAGACTATCATGCTACCTGCAGTATGTTAGCGATTCTGCTGTGCAGACCTTCAGGTCGGAGGCATCCGAAAGCTGGATCACCTCAGCCACCATCACGCCTTTCTTGGAAAAGGCACGCCCGCAACGATTTGCTGCCTGATCAATGAGGCCGTAGTCCTTTGCCTTTCGATGCCGGTTGCCACATGCTGCAGAAGCATACCATATACAACCATCGAAGCCCAGCGAAGTCAATCGCCGGACCTCCTCTGCCGACATGAAATTGTCCCGCATGAGGTCTGCTCTGATTGTGTCCTGGTCTTTGCCTGTCCTTGGTGTCATGGCTGCCCCGGCTCCCAACAGACAGGTACTGAGTCTCTCCCCAAAATGCAGCAAAGTTGAATCTAGGACCCGGGCACCCTGGAATACATCCTGAGAGGTACACCGAGACAATACTTGCGCACAAAGCCGGGGACGCCAAGCGAGAGATACGCAAAAGCCAGAAATGCAAATAGCTGGAGGAGTAGAGAATATTTGTATGAGAGAATCCACATGACACGCTTCACTGAGACCTCTCCTCACGATGTTCTCGTGAATTTGCAGAATCTGCTGTGCTTCGACCTGCAGCCACGCCGCAAGTAAAACCCGAAACATGGAGGTCCTACTCGGGTTTTTGCCCACAGTATATAAACTCCTTTCATGGTTCGAGGAGACCCGGGAAAAACGCTTAGTGGCCAGGACTTGCAGCAATCAGTCTGACAGCGCGCAGCTCCGTTCAGCTCCGTTTACTCCTATACAATCGAGGAGTGCACGTCCGCCTTGATGTCCTCTGCTTGGCCTTGTGCTCCACCCATCGCTTGGTGGATCATGATCTTGGCGACCAGTTCGACAAATGGACAACCGCTGTTGTCACTCGGATGCAGCTGGTGGGTGTTTGCTGTAAAGCTATGTACTGCATACAAGGGCTGGTACTGCTACTGTTGTATTGGCAGCACCACGAAGTACCACTGCCAATACGACGACATCGACGACTGCTAATTACTGCTACTACTACAGTACTACGGCTGCTGCTGCCGCTGCTGCTGCTCAGCTCCCCGCCCGACTGTGAGGCAGCGCAATGCCTTGGACGCTCTTGGAACTTATTCCCTGTTCCTTTCTCTTCCGTGCCAGCTCTGTCAATGGAGAAAGTTGAAAAGCCACTCGCGTGTGTAGAAGCTGCAGCTTTCCTATCGCGGTTTCTGCTAGAAATTTAGCTAAGTCACGTTTGCCCTTCTCACCCGCAGCGAGCAGGAAAGAGGCCATGGATGCTGCAAGGCCTGAGATGGTTCGGTTGAAAGAAGCAGGCAGGCGAGCAGGGAAGTGCAAATGAGGACGCTTTCCATGGCACTGTGCCTGTATCTGCAGGTCAATGTGAAAACTTGGGCTCGTGCCAACGTTGATTGTGATCACAGGGGACTTGATATGCCTATTTCAATCGGGACTGTGCAACACTCAGGGTCTTTGCAAGGGTCCTGAAGCGTCTCGACTCTCTCTGACAAGCAAAACAGCCCCGCTAGGATGGCTCAGTTCTGCACTGCATAGTGTCGTAGATGGACAGGCCAGCAATCACAGATCCGCCCGCGCTGTTGATGTACAAGTATATGGGCTTGTTGTTGTCCTGTACCACAGCAAGCGTATTTACTTGTACTAGCATGGTCTCGTGTTGCAGTGTTGCTAAACCATCGCTCAAACCGATCGAAAGATTCTGCATCCTCGGAATCCAAATACAGCCTGAGATTACTGGGGTGCCATCACACACTCGTGGGAACATCGCCAGTAAGAGCTGATGTGCGGCTCGAGGCACAAAACTCCAATGACCTCATTTGCCAACTTGTCATCGATTTCCTTGCCAATGAAAATAATTCCTGGCAGGGAAAGGGAAGAGAGGCAATAGTGCACAATGGCCACAGGCATACGTGACTCAAGGCGTTGACGGAATTGGATGTGTGCAAGATGCCGGGAAGGCTTTCTCGATACAGCCGGTTGTAGATGTCAACCTGAGACCACTCACGATCCCCACCGACGATGGCCGACCGCTGTTCCGAAGCTCTTGGAGCAGAACCCATTCCGCATTCGGTGCTCCCGGGACCCGGTAGGCCACCTCCAAACAGCACGTGCACCGAGGATAAGACTGGCCGGAGACCGAAAGAAATACCGCAAATGCAGGTCTCGTCATTTCTCCGCCGGCGCACTGCACAAACGAACATTCTCAGCCGAGGTACCTGATCAGAAACCACTGGGAATTGTCTGGAAGAGCAATGAACGACTTGCGACGGGAACGGGTTTCCAAGGTCTTTGGCTGCACTTTGCAGTTGGGCTGCCACCAGAACGTCCAGTCCATTCCGAGAAACACCCGTTGTCCGTCCCGTCGGTGTTCATGCACGGCACGAACCACTCCTGCGAGCAAGCTCAGGATCTGTGCGATCCTCGGGCCCTTCTGCACGCAGCATACCTGAATGCGAGCTGCGCACATCGTCCTGGCCACTGCGGTGAAAAGTCATGTCCAGCAACGAGTGCTCCTGAACAACAACCGCTTGACGTCAGCGCTTTAATTGCGCAGTGCACCGGCTGCAGAATCTGTGAACCTGCACCAGATAGCTTCGGCAGCCAGATCTGCAGGTCCGAGTCAACGCACTCGTAGAGGTGGCAGCCGTCCACAAAAATAGCCTAACATAGACGCATATAGGGGTTCACACAACTCTCACAGCGCCCGACAGCTGGGGTGGCAGCATCTATGCTGCCGTCAGGAATGCTCCTGCACAGGGCTCGTCTTCCAGCAAACTATGTTGCACCGCTGCAGATTACGGCAACAAAAATACGGCAAGTAGGCATGTTGAGTGGATGGCACGTCCATCGTGGCAGGCTGAAGACAGGCCCTCTCCTGGCTGCTACATCGGATGTGACCGGCAGAAGTTGGGCTCGATCTTTGTAGTTCTCGTAAATGGAAGCGGCCTAGCCGCGAGCATGTGATTTCAATCGACAGAAGGTCTCTGCTGACAAGCTCGCAGGATTGGTCATGATGGTCATGACAGTGCCCAACCCGCTGGAGCCTGTGAGAGAGCAAAGTCTGGATCCATCGTCTCTGAGAAGTCGCCAGGAAACGTTCCATCCGTCCCAATGTATGGGTCAATGCCTGCGAGGCAGCATCAGAAAGCAAAGTGTTGCAAGCACTCGGAATCATTGCGGTGCAAGTTGCCCAGCAGAGTCACAAACGGAAGCTTCTCCAGCAGAAACTTGGACCTAGGAACATGACAGCACCAGCCAGTAGTCTCGGAATGAACAGGGGTTGCCTCAGTTGTTCATCGATTCGCGATGCATATAAGCCTTCGGCAAACTTCCTTTGAAGACACCGATCTCGACAACATGGATCTGCTCACCTCCACGGCTTTGGTGAAGCTTTTTCCTTGCGGTCACAATGAAATTCCCTGTATAAGCAAACGATCGATTCTGCTGGCCGCCGGCCCATCCAGCAAGCTTATGCATCTCTCTGTTCTCAAGCTGGCCGGGGCTCAGCAGATTCTGCAGGATGTCCTTCAAGAGCGAGCCACTTTGGACTTTGCAAACACGCTTTTGTCGGTGGGAGGTGTGCAGGAGTACCATAACAGGCCGCCTGACGCTGGCTGCCCTCGTTCACGAGTCCATACGCTGGCGCCCTGAGGCTCAAGCAATCGACTGATTACCTAGAGACCGGCTCCGCGTATGCACAAAGAAAACAGGAAGCATCCAAACCCTGATAGTTCCTTGATGGTCCTTGCCTTGACATACCTCCAACGAGGGAGTGCACAGCATGTGCGTCGTTGGCACCCAGTTCCTCCCACCGTTCCGACGGTCCCCAGGCGGTGTGGACCACGCGTCCCTAGCATATCCATAACAGCACGTCGACTCCAAAAAAGCATCCGTCAAGAGCAACTTGCAAAGCTGGTCCATGCCTCGCGAAGAGAGTCTTGAAGCCAGAGGAAGTGGGTGTCTCGCCAGACCTTGCACTGCCAAAAGAGCAACACTTCAGCAACACTTTCCGAACGCCTGGCCTGGCAGTATGTCAGTGTAAATTGGGTACATGCGAGAACCTCTGCGTCACGCAGGCCTCTAGGACATGTGGATCTACTTTTGCTGCTAGCTTGGCAGATAACCTTTCAGTGGCCTAGGTTCGGCCAAATGTGTATCTTTGCTTGCATGTCTCCGTGCGACACTTATTCTGTCCCAGCTGCCATCCAGTTGGAGTGTTCAAATGCCTTGCGGCCGAAGGCCAGCAATCTGGACACGACCTCTGCCAATATCAGATCCGACTGCTTCATTGCACACTTAGAACTTATAGTGCATGGGACCCGTTGTCGCTGGCTTGCAGCTCAGCCGGATCTACAAACCCTGAGCAGCAGACTTGACGTGTGTGGCCTTGTGCTTGAAGAGGCTGTACCAAGTCCGCGCGGAGGTGCCTCAGCTTGTCACCTCTGCTGGGATGCAGGACCAGGCATGCAATAGCTTTTGCTTGTTGCAAGAAGCTGTGTGCCCCCGGTGCGTTCGGAGCTACGAGTATCTGCTAGCTGAGATTAGATCAGCAAGGACAAGTCAGAATGCGGCGGAGCAGCCCATCAGCAAACCTGTAGGTGCAGCGTCTTGCAGCTCCAGCTCCTTCGAGAGGAGGGTCTCCACAAGCTGGAGAACCTCATCCGCCATGGCCTTCAGAAGACGAAGACGCAGGGAACTAGAAACTCCTTTTCCTTCACAGCCCATGCCGGATCATGTCAGCCTCGTGAGTCTCTTCCGCAACGTCCCCGAACAAGCCGCTGCAGAGAGCAAGGTGCCGCAAGGCGAGCACCATCATTTCCCAAGCAATGCTGTTCAAGACCTGTCATGTCAAGTCAAAACCGAGTGCTCAATTTTTCGCTTCGACTTCAGACACAACGTGGTGTGCTGCGGTGTGCTCGGGGAGCCTCGCAGCTCACCGAAGTCAAATTTATGTTTGGAGTCTCCCAACAGACTCGGCGGGTGTTGTTAGCGTAGCCAAACTGGGAGCCCAGACCACGCATAATACCTAGGGTCGGTGAACACATCTCTCGCTTTAGGAGCGTCGTTCGTTGGATCTCCTCAAACTGCGACCCAGGGGCCAAAGCAGGTGGGTGTTTGCTGCTCTGAATCCATCTCTTCACTCGGATCGCTTCCGAGGCCGAAGGCTTCCAGCAGCTCCGAAGCGCAGAGGTCCAGGACCTCACCAGTAAAAGCAACTCGTCGCGTGGATGGTCTCGAGTCTTCATTCTTCCGAGAGCTTCAGCAACTGCTGGCCTCCTGGCTCGCGCGAGACCCAAGTAATCCGAACTCGCAAGCATCCTGAAGACCAGTGCGCACGCGTGGACTGATATCACATGTGAGGTGAATCGGAGGATCTTGGCCGTTCCATTTGTGTCCTGTCCAGCAGCACCTCGTGCATGAATCGCCAAGGACAGCGCAGCGACTGCAATGATCATCAATTGTCAGCAGTCTGGCTTCTGGCTTAGCAGCTCTCTTACTGGTCGCTCGAGCAGGGAGCTCTCGTGGGCCTTAAACGTGTCGTCAGGGTCTTGTACCTCAAGGGCAATGCACTATAACCATAACTACCCGGGGCAACTTGAGTACCTGTGCAGTGTCGACTCGCAATCTTTCCAAAATGGGTTGAGTTTTACGCATGCACCGTTGGTCCAGGCTGACGGATGTCCAATCCCACCAACCCTGAATTCATTTTGAGCAGCTGCAAGCTGGGGCCAGAAGTCCCCAGGAGTGCATGCAAGACATTCCAATCTTCGCGACTGCAGGAGAAAACAGCTGCATCTGCACCTTGGGCACGCCTAGGGGCATCATGTACCAGCCATCGTTCCTCGCCTCGCACTTGCGAGCATCGAGTAGGGGATCCGGGACGCGGATCGTGTTCGCAGTCCGTGGCACCTGGAGAGCATCGCTGCTCTGTACTTGGGCACGGAGAGGCAGTTGATTCGGCCTGTACAAAACAGGCGTCAGCAGACTTCCAGCACTTCCAAACCTCGATCGACTGAGACAGAAGCGCGCCCACAAAGTTTGTGATGCGCACTCCCGAGAATGACCTGCTGCATCTGCGCGGAGAATTAAAACATACGAGCGCATCATGCGTACCTGACGTTCACGGCACTCGGCCACACGTTCGCCACCCTGGCCTGAGGACTACTGCGGCCAGGCTGGCTGCGAGCAACCAAGACGAGTGGGCCTGTGGAGGTCACGATACTACAGGAAGCATGACAAGTGACTTGTGGCGGGCATTCATTTAGATGCACCTGCGCCCTTGGTCTTGGCGCGGTGCTACCTGGCAGAACGGCTGGACAAATGAAGCTTACCCTTGACCTGCCGAAGATTCCCATCGTGTGCTACAGAGCCACAGCTTGCCTGCGTTCGACATTGGCGGCACCTGCAGCATGTGGTGTTCCCACGTGCTTCGAAAGCAGTAGAAGATGAACATGGCACGCAGTGTCCGTTCAGGGATGTCAGCACTCAGCAACGCCGCAGATGGGCCCAAGCCCGCAACCCCATACAATTATTTCAAAGACGCACGGACAAGACGGGCATCGCAACTTGCCTTTAGCCACACTAGCACGCCCGGGCCATGCTCTAACAGCCCACTCCCTGTGAGCCAAGATAAGCACACATGCAATGGCATTGCTCCTGGGGTTCGTATCTACTTTTATTCTTAGACTTGTGGCTGATCTTCATGATGTTCCTGTTCTTGCTTCTAGTGCTATGAAGTTCTAAGAGCTGCAGCTGCTGCTGTAGTTACAGTAGTGATTGCCGTCATCGCCGTGGTCGTCGAGAGCAATGGAACAGGAGTGGTAGTAGTAGTAGTAGTAGTAGTAGTACTAGTACTAGCACTAGCACTAGCACTAGTACTACTAGTACTAGTACTAGTACTAGCACTAGCACTAGCACTAGCACTAGTACTAGTACTAGTAGTAGTAGTAGTAGTAGTAGTAGTAGTGGTAGTAGTAGTAGTAGTAGCAGTAGTAGCAGCAGCAGCAGCAGTAGTGCCAGTGGTAGGAGCAGCAGCAGGAGAAGTAGCAGCAGTAGTAGCAGCAGAAGCAGTAGATCTAGTAGTAGCAGCAGAAGCAGTAGATCTAGTAGTAGTAGTAGTAGTAGTAGTAGTAGTAGTAGTAGTAGCAGTAGCAGTAGCAGTAGCAGCAGAAGTAGTAGTAGTAGTAGTAGTAGTAGTAGTAGTAGTAGTAGTAGTGGAGGTAGAGTGCTCGTGCTCTTGCTCTTGCTCTTGCTAGTAGCAGTAGTAGTAGCAGTAGTAGTAGTAGTAGTAGCAGGAGTAGTAGTAGTAGTAGTGGTAGTACTTTAGTACTTCTACTAGTGCTGCTACTGCTACTGCTGCTGCTGCTGCAGCTGCTGCTGCTGCTCCTGCTCCTGCTACTGCTGCTACTGCTGCTACTGCTGCTACTACTACTGCTACCACTACCACTACTACTACTACTACTACTACTACTACTACTACTTCTGCTACGAGGGTTGCGCGCCTCTGGGCGCCTGGTCGTTTTGAGTGGTTAAAGGTTCATTTTTGCTGGGTCTTACAGACTTTCTTTACAATGCAGTTAAGCTAGCTGAACAGGCATGGCCACCTTCTGGGCCAAGGAAGATGGTGTGGAGACATGGCAAGCACTGCTGCGGTCTTCGCAGAAGCTCGCCCTTTGCACCGTTTTGGGGCGGGGTCTCCACTTTTGCTGCGCTAGGCCTGCAAAGAGGAAATAATCTCGCGCAGCTCTAAAACCTCCGGGTGCGTAGTTCCGAAGAGCTTCTCGCGCAAAGCCAGTTCACCTTGCCGGGAAGAGTTTGAAAGGCTTCAGTATCCGAGGACGGCCCATGGACTCTTGACTCGCTTGAGGCCGAGAGGCGGGAGTAGAGGTTCAGGGCGACCGAAAACTCGCCCAGCCGCTCTCTGAGGTTTGCCGTTGCACCCAGAACATCTGCCAGCTCCACATCTTCCGATCGTAAATGCTCGTGGATGTCCAGCGCCCGGTCATACAACCTCAGCGACTCTTCGACCTCGCCCAGTGAATCCTTTCGTCCCGCGAGGTTGTAAAGGATCTTGGCAATATGAGGATGGATGGGACCGAAGACCTTCTCCCAGATGGACAGTGACCGGCAGGCGTATGCCAATGCCTCCTCCATCACCGCGTGTTGCCTGCTGGGCTCCTCCTCGAGCTGACCCAAGCGATCTTTCAAATTGGCAATGCTGTCGAGCGTCATGGCAACGTAGAAGTGGCTTGGTCCAAGCACCTCCGCCAGGGCAGCAGGGCTTTTGTGTCTTTGAGCCACTGTCCTAGCCGGAAGACTTCCAAGGCAATAGCTTCCTGCATGCATTCGTTCTCGATACCATCTCACACCCTTTAAGAACATTATCGGCTTTCCGGTATTCTTCGAAGGTTTCAGTGCCGCGTTTGCAGCCTGGTCTGAAGTTTCGGGTGATACAAGTACATGCCACTTCCTGCTCTGAGCCTGCACCACAAAAGTCCTCAAGGCCAGCATCCGAAATTTGCTGAAGGCGAGTTGCGAGTCTGGATCCTGCATCTCGTATCTCAGTATTATCCTTTACCTGAAACTTGTGGCCATGTAACTCCACGTGGATACACTTTAAGGTTCGTTTGCACCAATTTGTCCAGTGACTTCCGACGTAAGCCTCTCCAACATTAGATCAACAATCTTGAACACGTGTAATTGCTGGTGTTACAGGCATTGGAACTGAAGTGATGCAGACAGGCAGGCCAGGAAGGCCACCCCGCCCTCTGGCATGCACGTCAAGCAGAGGAAAAACGACAAAGATACAGAACAAGGACGGGGTCATTCCGTCAGAAGACCGGAATCTGATTGCCCCTGCGCACCTTCTCCCGGATGGAAAGAGCTCTGCCATAAACATCCAGAGCCTCTTCGACTCGGCCCTGTGTCTCCTGCTGGTGACTTCATCAAGTGCGTGCGAGCTTCACCAAAAGTGTCCTTCAAGGCAGCAATGGCATGCAAAGCAGCCGCCACGTCTGGGTGCTGTGGTCCGTGAAGCTGCTCTAGAATGGCCTCGGCAACAAGCAGTCCAGCTTGGGAAATACGGGGTTTATCCTCTATCAATTACCAAGTCCGTCACCAGAGCTCTGTACCGAAGGTTTACCGCATCCTCACCACGTGCAAACTTAGATGCTCCAGGGCATGCTTGACTTTTTTCATGACGCGTAAAAAAGGTGTGTTACATTTGCTCTCGCCCGTGGTAGTCCTCCAGATGGCCTGACGCTTGCAGGTGCGGTCACACGCTGTGTCATACACCGATCCGAAACCAGCTGCCTCTGCCTGCTCTGAGCTTTGCGATCTCGCTCAAGGTAGTGGCTTCCTAGGAGTCTCATCTTAAACAGCTGCTCAGCTGCTTGCTTGCGTGCGGAACAGGAGTCTTGCAGCGGTGCCAGAGATCCAGGTAAGCCCCACGAAGGCCACTCCCCTACATGGCATCTGACTCAGGGAGAGCTTTCGGCAAGACAACATGGCACAGGCCTCGGGCAGCACCACTCTCAGCACTCAAGAAGTGCCGCAGAATCAAGTCTCTGTAGGCCAGCGTCCCGTCGCCTTGGCAAGGCTCTGTCTGTCGGCCATGCTCGGGCGGGGCTACCCGGCTACGAGTAGCAGTAAGCCCGAGACCGTCAACCCCGGCATTGTATAGCATCTCCTGGCGGATGAACAGTAACTGGTCCTCTCAAGCTTCCATCAACTAACCTAGCAGCAGGATATCTGCCTCGAGTTCTTCGGCTGAGAAGGGATTACCTGGCATTTGCTGGCCAGTCTGGCGCAGACGAGTAACCACTTGACCAAACTGGTTTCTTGTCCAAAACTTGGGCAGCACATTTAGCAGGCTCGTGCAACGATCCATAAAACCGCATAGAAGTGCATCTCTACTCGTGCATCAAGTTGTAAAACTTCGTTTCAAAAATGATCAAAAATGCATACGGTTTGCACCGTGT
Organism: Symbiodinium sp. clade A Y106; assembly: GCA_003297005.1. Taxonomy (NCBI): domain Eukaryota; class Dinophyceae; order Suessiales; family Symbiodiniaceae; genus Symbiodinium; species Symbiodinium sp. clade A. The sequence continues at coordinate 119,368 of BGNK01000161.1, forward strand.
GCAGTCCCCGCCAGCCCATTTCTCTCTTGCGGTGTCTTGCCTTGCCGATTGTTTTCGTTTTTGGAAGGTATGGAAGGCTGCAAGACATGCCTTGCTGGTGCCGCGATTGCCAGGGGTCATGTTGTAGCGCGCATGCGTTTTCCATGCTTGAGCATGATGCTTGCTCGGCTTGGTGTTGCGGAGTCGTCCAGTCTTGCAGGGCTGAACCGGAGGTAGTCATGTGTTTGAACAAGCCCTTCCACGAACATCCAAGCTGCAAAGAAGGGATTCAAAGTGGAAAAGTACAGTATGCAAAGGCCTAGTGGAGACACTTACTTACCGTATGCCACTGCGAGTCAAACTTCGCGTCGCGACCAGTAATGCTGGCCCTGTGTGATGAGGCGAAAAAGCATGCTCATCAAGTCACGACAACGCCGTCAGCTCGGGACTAAAACCAAACGCGTTCCAGCCGACATGGACACATTCAAATCTCTGCGGTGTATACGTCGGATTAGGTAGGTCATGATGACGACACCCCCAAAATAAGGCGGCAATCACCACAAAGTTGCTCTTCATCTCGACTCAAGCGGCCCTCTGGTTATCTACTCTTTCTCAAGAAAGCCATCTTTGCTGAGCATCCTGATGTCCAACCAGCTTAGTCGAAGTGCAGAACGACTCTGCAAATCCTTTCTGCCGAGTCCGTGCATCGCTGCAGGTAAAGTTGAAGATTGCAAAACTTCCGTTGCATCAGGTCAAACCAGGTGAAACGGAATTCGCCAAGCCGACAGCGATCTTCTCGCCCATTTCTGTGGGATGACTAAACCTTTGCTGGGCCGCCCATGGGACCAGGCTTGTTTTTCCAAGGTGCAGCGCAACCTCCACTTCCTCTGCAGCCAAGCACGAGTTGCTAAGTGTTCACGAACCGCCGTTCACATCTGGTTTGCCATGCAATTTTTTGCGATCTCCCCAAGGGTCTTCCAGCACAACACCGGGCGGACGGGGGCAGTTTCAGAGCAGGACTAGCTACTTCGTGTAACAGGGTGGCTGTAGAACCAAACCGGAAATGCACGGGAACTCACTGCGCGCTAACCCTGAACCAAACAAAATTGCTCCTTTATTCAAATGTGCCTCCAGCCACCTGTGAGCACAGGGTATGCTCCCTGTTGGTTTCGAGCGATTTTCTCCACTTCTCAAACACTCTAGTCCCTTTTGACCGGCCTGCTCCTTGACTCAAAAACTCTAGTCACTTATCGACCGGTTTGATCCGTGTTTCTCAAATACTCTAGTCCCTTTCGAGGGGGCTGCTGCTCGTTTCTCAAAAACTGTCGTCCGTGTTGAGCGGTCTGCTCCCTGTTTCTGAAGCACTCTGATCCCTTTCGCGAGGTCTCTTGCCAAATGCACTTCTCCTATTCGAGCGGTTTGCTCAGTCACTTTTCGGGCGCCTGTTGTCCAACTACTCTAGTCGTTTTCGAGCAGTCTGCTCCTGGTNTGAGCGGTGCGCTCCCTGCCTCTCTAGTCACTAGTCGCTTTCGAGCGGTTTGCTTCTTGTGTCTGAAATATTCCTGTCCCTTTCGAACGGCTTGCTCCCTGTTTCTCAAACACTCTTAGCTCTTTTCGAACGGTTTGCTCTTGGTTTCTCTTACACTTTGTCCCTTTTCGAGCAGCTTGCTTGGCTTGCTTCCTGTTTCTCAAATGCTCTAATCCCTTTTGGGCAGATTGCTTTCTGTTTGTCGAATACTCGAGTCCCTTTCGAACGGTTTGCTCCTTGTTTCTCAAATCCCCTCGTCCCTTTCGAGCGGTTTGCTCCCAGTCTGTCAAAAACTCTAATCCTTTTCGAGCCAGAGGGTATGCTCCCTGTTGGATTCGAGCGGTTTTCTCCGCTTCTCAAACACTCTAGTCCCTTTTGACCGGTCTGCTCCTTGACTCAAAAACTCTAGTCACTTATCGACCGGTTTGATCCGTGTTTCTCAAATACTCTAGTGCCTTTCGAGGGGGCTGCTCCTCGTTTCTCAAAAACTGTCGTCCGTGTTGAGCGGTCTGCTCCCTGTTTCTGAAGCACTCTAATCCCTTTCGCGAGGTCTCTTGCCAAATGCACTTCTCCTATTCGAGCGGTTTGCTCAGTCACTTTTCGGGCGCCTGTTGTCCAACTACTCTAGTCGTTTTCGAGCAGTCTGCTCCTGGTNATCCCTTTCGCGAGGTCTCTTGCCAAATGCACTTCTCCTATTCGAGCGGTTTGCTCAGTCACTTTTCGGGCGCCTGTTGTCCAACTACTCTAGTCGTTTTCGAGCAGTCTGCTCCTGGTTTCTCAATACCCTAGTCCCTTCCTAGCGGTTTGCTCCTTGCCTCTCAAACACTTTGGTCCCTTTCGGGCGGTTTGCTCCTTGCTTCCCAAATACTCTAGTCCCTTTCGAGTTTGCTGTTTCTCAGGGTCCCTTTCGAGCGGTTTTCTTCTGTTTCTCAGACACTCCTATCCAATTCCGGCGGTTTGCTCCCTGTTTCTCAAACACTGCAGTCCCTTGTGAGTGCTGAGTGGTTTGCTCTTTGTTTCACAAACACTGTAGTCTGTTTCGGGCAGGTTGCTCCTAGCGTTTCAAGCGCTCTAGCCCTTTTCGAGTGGCTTGCTCCTTCTTCTCAAGCGCTTCTGTCTCCTTCGAGCGGTTTGCTCCTTGTTTTCAGATACAATAGTGTTTTGTGAGCGGTGCGCTCCCTGCCTCTCTAGTCACTAGTCGCTTTCGAGCGGTTTGCTTCTTGTGTCTGAAATATTCCTGTCCCTTTCGAACGGCTTGCTCCCTGTTTCTCAAACACTCTTAGNTGAGCGGTGCGCTCCCTGCCTCTCTAGTCACTAGTCGCTTTCGAGCGGTTTGCTTCTTGTGTCTGAAATATTCCTGTCCCTTTCGAACGGCTTGCTCCCTGTTTCTCAAACACTCTTAGTTCTTTTCGAACGGTTTGCTCTTGGTTTCTCTAACACTTTGTCCCTTTTCGAGCAGCTTGCTTGGCTTGCTTCCTGTTTCTCAAATGCTCTAATCCCTTTCGGACAGATTGCTTTCTGTTTGTCGAATACTCGAGTCCCTTTCGAACGGTTTGCTCCTTGTTGCTCAAATCCCCTCGTCCCTTTCGAGCGGTTTGCTCCCAGTCTGTCAAAAACTCAAATCCTTTTCGAGCCGTTTGCTCCCTGTTTCTCAATATTTTAGTCCCTTTCGAGCGGTTTGTTCTCTACTTTTCAGATACTCAAGTGCCTTTTGGGCGGTTCTCCCTTCTCAAGTACTCTAGTCCCTTTCGAACGGTTTGCTCCCTGCTTCTGGGAAAAAATCTAGTCCCTTTTGAGCGGTTTGCGCCCTGTTTGTCAAGTACTCTAGTCCCTTTCGAGCGGTTTGCTCCTCGTTTTCAAGCACTCTAGCCCATTTTCATGCGGTCTGCTCCCTGTTTCTCAAACAATCTCGTCCCTTGCGAGCAGTTGGCTCACTGTTTCGTCCCTTTCGCGCGCTTTGCGCCCTGTTTCTCAACTACTGTAGTCCCTTTCCAGCGGTTTGCTCCGAGTTTCTCAAAAAGCAATTGTCCCTTTCGCGGTTGGCTCCTTGCTTCTCAACTACTCTAATGACTTTTGTGCAGTTTGCTCCCAGTTCCCCAAAACTGCAATGCCATTCGGGCGGTCTGCTCGTTGTTTTCCAAGTACCCTAATCCCTTTCGAGCGGTTTGCCCCTTGTTCTTCACATACCCTACTCAATTTGGAGCAGCTTGCTCTCTGTTTCTGAAATACTCTAGTCCCTTTCGATCTGTTGTCCCCCTGTTTCTCAATACTCGAATCCCTTTCGAGCGGTTTGCTCCTTGTTTCTCAAATGTCTTCCTGTTTCTCAAATGCTCTAGTTCCTTTCGAGCGGTCTGCTCCCTGTCTCAAAAATCCTCACGTCCCTTTCGAGCGGTTTGCTCTTTGTGTTTTAAAAACTCTAGTCCTTTTCGAACGGTGTGCTCCTTGCTTTTCAAACACTCAAGTCCCTTTTGGGCGGTTTGCTCCCTGTTTCTCAAGTACTCTAGTTCCTTTCGAGCGGCTTGCTCCCGGCTTCTCAAAGAATCTAGTCCCGTTCGAGCGGCTTGCTCCCCGTTTATTAGCTTCTCCACTCGCTCCCTGTTTTTCAATCGCTCTATTCCTTTTCGGGCACACTCAAATACTGACATCCCTTTCGAGCGGATTGCTTGTTGTTTACCAAACATTTTAATCCCTTTCGAGCAGCTTGCTCCTTGCTTCTCAAACACTCGAGTCCTTTTCCAGCGGTTTGCTCGTTGTTTCGCAAATACTGTAGTCCCTTTTCGAGCGGCTTGCCCAGTGTTTCTCAAATGCTCTAGTCCCTTTCGAACGGTTTGCTCCCTGCTTCTCAAAAAATCTAATGTTTTGAGCGGTTTGCGCCCTGTTTCTCAAAAACTCTAGTCCCTTTCGAGCGGTTTGCTCCCTGCTTCTCCACAACTTTAGTCAAGTTTGCACCCGGTTTCTCAAATATTTTATTTAGCCCCGCTGGAGCGGTCTACTCCTTGTTCCTCAATTACTCTAGTCCCTTTCGAGCGGTTTGGTCGCAGTTTCTCAAATACTCCAGTCCTTTTCGCCAGTTCCTTTCGAGCGGTTTGCTCCCTGCTTCTCAAAAAATCTAGTCCCTTTTGAGCGGTTTGCGCCCTGTTTGTCAAGTACTCTAGTCCCTTTTGAGCGGTTTGCGCCCTGTTTGTCAAGTACTCTAGTCCCTTTCGAGCGGTTTGCTCCTTGTTTTCAAGCACTCTAGCCCATTTTCATGCGGTCTGCTCCCTGTTTCTCAAACAATCTCGTCCCTTGCGAGCAGTTGGCTCACTCTCGTCCCTTTTGCGCGGTTTGCGCCCTGTTTCTCAAATACTGTAGTCCCTTTCGAGCGGCTTGCTCCTTGTTTCTCAAGAAACTCTAGTGCCTTTCACGGTTAGCTTCTTGCTTCTCAAATACTCTAATGACTTTTGTGGTTTGCTCCCAGTTCCCCAAAGCTGCAATGCTTCTCGGACGGTCAACTCTTTGATTTCCAAGCACTCTAATCCCTTTCGAGCGGTTTGCCCTTGTTTCTCAAATACCCTAGTCAATTTGGAACAGTTGGCTCTCTCTTTCTGAAATACTGCAAACCGTTTCGAACGGGTGGGTCCCTGTTTCTCAATACTCGAATCGCTTTCGAGCGGCTTGCTCCTTGTTTCTCAATTTGCCTATTCCTTTTCGAGTGGTTTGGTTCTTGTTTCTCAAACACTCTAGTCCCTTTCGGGCGGTTTGCTCCCTGTCTGCAAAATCCTCACGTCCCTTTCGAGCGGTTTGCTTTTTGTGTTTTAAAAACTCTAGTCCCTTTCGAGCGGTGAGCTCTTTGCTTTTCAATCACCCGTCCCTGTTCGAGCGGTTTGCTTCCTGTTTCACAAAGACTCTAGTCCCTTTCGAGTGGTTTGCTCGCTGTTTCATGAATACTCAAATCCCTTTTGAGCGGCTTGCTCCCTGTTTCTCACATACTCTACCCTGGTCCCTGTCGAGCGGTTTTCTTCTTGTTTCTCATACACTTGCCATGGGCTTGCTCCCTGCTTCTCAAATTTTCTTATCCTTTTTATTATCCCTTTCGTGCAGTATGCTCCCTGCTTCTTAAAAACTGCAGTCCCTTTCGAGCGGCTTCTTCTGTGTTTTCAAACAAACTAGTCCCTTTCGAGCGGTTTGCTCGCTGTTTCTCAAATACCCTAGTCACTTTCGAGCGGATTGCTTGTTGTTTCTCAAATACTTTAATCCCTTTCGAACAGTTTGCTCCCTGCTTCTCAAACACTCGAGTCCTTTTCCGGCGGTTTGTTCGTTGTTTCTCAAATGCTGTAGTCCCTTTTCGAACGGTTAGCTTTTTGTTTCGCAAATACTCTAGTCCCTGTCGAACGGCTTGCTCACTGTTTGTCAAAAAAATCTAGTCCCTTTCGAGCGGGTTTGCTCCCTGCTTCTAAAAATCAAAACATCTAGTTCCTTTTGGAGCGGTTTGCGCCCTGTTTCTCAAATACTCTAGTCCCTTTCGAGCGGTTAGCTCCCTGCTTCTCAAAAGCTCTATATCAGGTTTGCGCCTTGTTTCTCGAATACTCTCGCCCCTTTCGAGCGGTCTACTCCTTGTTTCTCAAATACTCTAGTCCCCTTCGAGCGTGTTGCTCCCTGATTCTTCAAATTGTGTAGTCCTTTTCGAGCGATTTGCTCCCTGTTTCTCAATACTCTAGTCCCTTTCGAGCGGTTTGCTCCGTGTTCTCAAATACCCAAGTACGTTTCGGGCGGCTCGCTCCCTGTTTCTCAAGTACTCTAGTCCCTTTCGAGCGGTTTGCTCCCTTCTTCTCAAAACTCTAGTTCCTTTTGAACGGTGTGCGCCCTGTTTCTCAAAAACTCTAGTCCGTTTCGAGCAGTTCGCCCCGTGTTCTTCAAACGCTTTAGTCCATTTTCATGCGGCCTGCTCCCGGTTTCTAAAATACTCTAGCCCCTTTCGAACGGCTTGCTCTCTGATTTGAAAAGACTCTGGTCGTCCCTTTCGAACGGTTTGATCCTGTTTCTCAAATACTCTCGTCCCTTTCGAGCGGTTGGCTCACTGTTTCTCAAATACTCTAACCCCTTTCGAGCGGGGTGTTCCCTTTGTAAAATACTCGAGTCCCTTTCGAGCGGTTTGCTCATTGTTTCTCAAACACTCTAGTCCCTTTCGAACCGTTTGCTTAACGTTTCTCACATACTCTAATCCCTTTCGAGTGGTTTGCTTGTTGTTTCTCAAATACTGCAGTCCCTTTCGGGCAGTTTGCTCCCTCTGTTGCCTTCAGTCACCTCTTTTCCTACCCACGCAAAAGTGCACGACTTGGTGCTCGGTAGGGAACATAAAGGAGCACACATTTGGCAGGTTGAAGCTTGGAGTTTAGCAACCTGCGCGCTCCACCGCGCCCGGGGGGGGGGACGGGACGCAATGCGTTTCGTTACGAACTTTCCGAGAAGGGATTTGCACTATCAGGACCAGCCTGCCATGCTCATGATCTGCACCAGCTTCTCCACAGACATCCGACCATTCCCGTGCGTATCGAAGGCCTGGACACGAAGCCATTGCAGAACGGGACCAGCAGCACTAGTAAAATTGCGGTGGTGCCTGGAAGCTGAGGAGAAGCTCTTGTACCTGATCTTGCACCAACCATTTCGAAAGAGCTTCCTCACAGGTGCAACAGTCTGCGAATTGCTATCCCACAGCGCAGAGCTTTATGTGCGTCGTGCTTTTGACGGGCTCGGTCCTCCATAAATCTTGCAAACGCATGTCTATCAAGCGCGGAGTCAAAGCAGCCGCCTTTGCAGAGCTGACTGACCTCCGTTTGGGCTCCAAGCAAACATTGGCAATCGAAGCACCCATCTACATATGTGTGTATATATATATATGCTTATATGCTGGAATACCACGCAGACAAGTGAAGACATTCATGGACTGCTGTCCGAGAGCATCTTCCTCGGTTGGATTCATTCCGAGCAGGCGCATGGCAGCTGGTAGCTGCGCAGTGCTTAGGCGGTCATCACTTCCTCGAAACTCGTCGAAGACAGCTTGGATTGTTGCCTCAAATGCACAAACTCTGCTCGTGTAAGGTCCGCGACAGTCAGCAACGACCGATCTTCAAAGATAGGCCCCAGATAATGCGTCAGAGCGGCAAGCGAGTCGATGTGCTCTTTCATAGTGCTTGCAACCACAGTCACTGCTCACAGGAAGCATCCTTGCCGCAGCTTGTCTGCACCAACTGCCGTCGATCCGATCAGCATGGCTCAGGGAGTTGCCATGACTGCGGGGCCGTTTGTGATCCTGGATAAATTGTGGGATGCCTGGCAGCTCAACTTATCTTTATCCTAAAGTGTTCTTGATAGCACGGTGGAGGTGTTTCGCGCCATCTGTGTCTTTAGATGCACTAAAATCACGTACTCTCTCCCGAAAGGCTTGGAGTATTCTGGACGCAGCTTTGAGCAGCAGGGTCTGAATACAACTTGCGGCGCGAGGTGTGAGGTGTTCAAAAACTTCAAGCCAGATCGTCCGATGAAACGGGAAGAGCCACAGACCAAAGTGAAGACGAAGGGCTGGCAGATAGAAGGGCAGCAGAGGAATGCTCAAACAAGCAATTTGGAGGCAACCTAGCAAGAGAGTCATCCAAACTGTCAGCAACACTTTTGAGAGCTGATCGCTCAAGTCTGTGGCAGGCCAAACTCGTAGCTCTCGACTACTGCAGATCTGTTGCTGCCTCATCGAGATCACGACATGGCTCAGCTAACCTAGCTACTGCCGCATAGAACTTCACCCATCCTGCAGCACTGCTGGATGCCACACTCGAGTGTTCCCTCGCCGATCCAACTCCCTACATCGCAGTACTACTTTGCAGGGTGCGGTGGTAACACATGATGTTCGGACATCCGGTGACCTGGGCACTCCTCAAGTCTGCACAACAAACAGGCCTGGTTGCCCTCACTGTTGCTGTGGAGGCTGGTTGATTATCACATAGGCTTATGACATCAGGCTCGTTCGTAGTTTAAAACAACTATTGAGCTGGCCAGATTCGTTTTGGGAGGTCGAAAAATGCAAAGCTTCTCAACTATTACCATTACTAATGCTGAAACTATTCCCCAGAATTTTCGCCACCGAAAAGGTGACGTTATTCAGTCACTGAATAGGTCTGGGAGCTGGCACCCCGCCAGTCAAACCGTCACATCAGATGTGTATGTACAGAAGTGACAGCGGACTGGAAGGACCGGATGCCGACCCAAAAATCCCTAGGTCGCGGAAACTGATCAACAACACAGTTCTTCCAACCCATCTCACCTACCGATGGTGCCACCACTTTCACCACCATACAACCCGTGACCACAAGAGTTGACAAACAGGGGCAGGCCGCTCGGAGAGTATTCGACAATTTTGGACACAGGAGCAACCAGATAGAAGGACCGGAGACTTTGATAACTCGGAGCAATCCGATGGAACAGGACTACTGTAACAAAGGAGCAAACCGCATGAAAGAACGAGAATGTACGAAACGGAAGGAACCAGCTCGGAATCAACTGGGGAGTTTTAGAAACCGCACCGAGGTGCTGGAATGTAAGCAACGAAGTTATCGAGTAGGAAACCTGCATGGAAAAATTGAGAAGCGGGTGCGACCCAAGCGAAAAGGACGAGACTTCAAGAATCACGGTTATAACACGGTTCTTTTTGAAGGTCTCGAGAATTTCAGTGAAAGGAGCAAGCAGCCTGAAAGGGACTAATTAGAAGCTTTTGGGAACAGAAGCTCCAAGTGAGTACCGAGTTACAAGCGACTTGTTGAAATGGGTGCATGCAAGCTGCTCAAAAGGGACAAGTAAAATCAAACACGATAGCAAAAAGCTCCCAAAGGGCTAAATAACTAGCGTCACCGCAGCACATGTTCAAAACACCCGTGAATTAAACGTCGAATCCGTCTGAGATGTAGCATTTGGAAAATGACTTGCCCTAAAATATGAATCCTGGGCCGGACGCATGCTCGATTGGCCCTGAACACAGGGGCGCAGTGGAGTGTACATTACGGAAAGATGAGTGCGTGTCAGATGACAAGTATGAGAACCAGAATGTCAATGCTGCAACAACCATGGTCAAATCGATGTACAGTATGAGTACGAACTATAAGGAAAGGTTGGGATATGAACGAGACCCTGGTGACAGCCCAGTGCCATCAAATGCGCAACAACGCCTGATGAGGGAGCATCTGCAAAATCTCAATGGCATTAGCGGCATAAGCTGAAATTTAAGAGGTGCGGAACAGTGTCATGACTTGCAACGGACGGCTCAAACAAAAACAACATTGATGCCAACAGCTCACCAATGCTCCGGCACTTTCCCCGTGGGATTTCGCATCTACATAAGCAACATACTATGTTGTATGTTGCAGGCGCGCAAACACGATCAACATGTTCTGATGCCAAACGGGGGAAATCACTGGACATAAATTCTGAAAACTGTGAACAAAAACTAGAAACTGCGAGAACAAACTTGAAAGTGTGATAAACAGGAGTGAAGTGCTCGCAAAGGATGAGAAAAAAACTGAAAAACTGGATTGCTATTCAGGCTACCACAATTACTGCCATTGCTTTTTTCGCTTCTATTATTTTACTTCTCAACGAATCATTCTACTCATTCTATCATTCCTATTAATGTGGACTTCATTTTTACAAACCCCCCTCAATTACAAAACCCCACCCCCGGAACTCATTATAAACCCCCCCTCAATTACGAAACGCTGTCTTGTTCTGTGTTGTATGTGTGTAAGTCTGCAGAGAGAGAGAAACTGCAGCTACTGCGACCGCTTCAAGTCTGCAGGGAGAGAGAAACTGCAGCTACTACGACCGCTTCAAGTCTGCAGAATGCACTACTGTACTACGACGACCGACCCCCCCTCAATAGTCAATCCCCCCTACCCGGGGCCAGCAATCAATCAAGGGGGGGGGGATATTTATAGGAAGTCAACAGTATTTGTCGTTCTGCGTCGTAACTTGACCCCTGCGTTTTCAACTGTCAGGCTTGCTACTGATACTGCTGCTGCTGCTGCTACTGCTACTGCTACTACTACCACTACCACTACCACGACTACCACTACCACTACTACTACTACTACCACTACTACTACTGCTGCTGCTGGCAACTAGTACTACTACTGCGACTACTCCTGCTGCTGGTACTCGCACTAGTACTACTATTGCGACTACTCCTGCTGCTGGCACTGGCAGTGGCACTGGGTCCTACTTCTACTACTCCGACTCCGACTGCTGCTGCTACTGCTGCTACCGCGATTGTTGCTGCTGCTACTACCACCACAAACCAAGGAGGTCTCTGGGAGGGCAATCGGGAAAAAGTTATTGAGTGTACAAGCAACTGTTTGTGGGCCAACAAGCAATTTGTCTCAACCATTAACTTGAACCAGAGCAAGAACACCGCGACTTGTAGGTGCGTCCTTTCTCCTGTACAGGTAGATGTAGCCTCAAGTGGCATTGCAAGTCCACGTGTCTGCTATGCACCGACATTGCAAGAGCTCCGCACCCAGATCAAGAGGTGGAGCTTCAGACTGCGCAACCTGCGTTAAGATTCTCTCGGCCGACTTTCTTAACATGTAGCCAAGTGAGCAGCCTTACTGTCATCGAAAATGACCCAGGAGTCACCTTTTCCCCGCCGCCTTGCAGGAAAGATGAAGCGGCTAACAGCGTGAGCGATGTTACTGACGCCAAGGTGCATGTGGCAGACGTAGTGCCCGTGCGAGGTATGTTTGCCGATGTGCGACACGAAGCCGACCAGTGTGTACCTGAGGCAACTGTCTCTAGCAAGGATGCGGAGGCACTGGTGCATGACTGAAGCTGGTACTCCCCGACGCCGTCGTCATAATCCTTCGGTGGTGCCTGTCAGTTTGAGCTATCGAGACTTCACGGCAAAAGGATGGGCTTTTAAGTTCAGGGCACTTGCACCACCGGTGGACTGGCCACCCAGAGAGGCGACAGCTCCTTCCAAGTCGTCCGAGTGGGAGAACAACCTCAACTCAAGGAGCTTTATTGCCAATGGGCCGTTCAGGGGCCCGAGACTCGAACCAGTCTGCAGCTCTCTCCGCACTGTTCATGCACCTCACCATACGAATGGACGAATAGAGTCAATAGAGTCTTTAATCGAATCCGGTAGCTTGAGCTTGGCAATCTGAGATGCACACGACTTGAGTGCTGCGTGTACGTGACTCTGGGCAAAGCCCATCGAGCACAGCATGGAAACCGCCTCCGGGTCTGGCCTTGGATCAATCGCAAATGCCAGTCTTACAGGATGGTCCACAACCGCAGGTCACAGCTAGTCCTATACCATTCCTGATTTTACAAACCTGTAGTGGCGGACGCATCGCCGCCAGATTCGCCTGCCCCACCAGCTCCTGTCACGTCTGCGAATGTGAACTCTGCGCGAAGTACCTGGTGTAAAAAGAAACAGTGGCCCAATTTTCGCACAGCTTCTGGCTGATTGACTATTGGCATGAGGGTTTTGCACACTCATCGGCTTTGAAGGCTCGAGAACCGCAGTCCTCCTGCTGCACTCAAGGGATCGTTGATGTCGGGGTCAGTGTTGTGCTCGAAAAACCTGCGCGCAACGCCATCGCAGCGAAACTCGCTTTTGAAGTGTGGGGAGTTTCACCATGCGATCGCGGCTTCGGCGCTGGAGTTGCCCACGGCCAGGCTGGCACGCTTGCCCTGGCCAGATAGAGTGAGGGTGACGATTTAAGATCGAGAGGCCTTAGCGGAAAATGCTAGGCTACTGACAGCATTCTCACCGATGTCCATGGACACCAGCGTGGCCTTCGTCAAGATTCGATGCTGTGAGCGGAGAGGCAAGCTCTTGGCTGAGAATCAAGCGACGATCATGTCGTCTGGTTGAGGCCCAGCCGCCGCTGCCCCTGCCCTTTCATATCACCGACTAAAGGGCTTGCCAGAAAAGAGGCCCAGGGCTTCCGGCTGGGGAGCATCCGCTTCCTCGGGCACCGGCTCCTCTCCTGCGAACACTTCAGCGAACTAAAGACTACGATAAAGAAAGGCAAGACGAGTACAGATCAGTCTAAACCAACGTGTGGTGCTGGCGTCGTCCTGGCTGAAGGCCCCTGCCACGCAGGTGCTCCAGATTCAGTGTCTCTGGCCTGGGTTTGCACACAAAAGCTGCGCTGTTCCAGATACCCACGCAGTAGTTGAGTTATGCGATCACCCAAGGTTTCATCCAACGTCAGGTCTGCCACTTGATTAATCTGTTCAAACCGGCCGACCATCTTCTAGCCTGAGCCGTCCCTGTAGTAACGTGCAATAGCCCACCCTCTAATGCCCTTCAACTACTTGGCAATCAAGTTCTTTGGCAAAGAACCCCTCCACATGAAGGGACATCCTTGAAGCTTTCTGTGGGTACGAGAGTCCCGAACGGGATTCCTGCGTCAGATTTTTTCGAATGTCCGTGCTACTTTGGCCGCCGCCTTCGCAAGAAAACGATCACCACCTCGTCATCGAGTTCTCTTGACCCTAGACATACTAAAAACTAAAAACCTGTGCAGTGTTACAGTGTTATATGTGTTGCATGTTGGAATGCTCAAGTTGCGGTTGTGTTTCTCTCTGCTCACCATCGCGAACTGTGCATGAAAGATTACTACCTATTTTGCATGATAGCTTACGTGTATACAAGTCATTGGCAGAGTTTCATGCTTCCCGGTTCCTACGTAGATTCATTCGCTTTAGGGATGACCGACGGCTAGCAACATCGTTGCTTCGTTTGCCATCGACAGGAATGTGCACATTTGCCGCGTATGAGAAAGGTGCACATTTTTACAAGAGGAGGAGGAGGAGGACGGCCGTAATCTCAACTGCTACAGCTTTGTTCGCTTCGCTTTGAACTCCCCTCTCTGATGTCGGCACCGAAGGATCCTGTTTCTGCGCCGCGCAACCTGCTGAACCAGATATATGCTAGTGGAACTAGGTTGACATGACTATACTGCCAGCATTGCCCATGCATCACTATAGTAAGTAGGATGCCAGTGATGCAACCGTGCGACTGTGGGAGATCGTGGGAGTGCCTTAGTAGATGTGATGTAACACACCTGCTTCGCACACATGCCTCGAACATGGTCTTACTCTAGTGACTCTAGTGTGTAACTGTACAGTGTATAGAGGTAATAAAAACGAGTCGTGCTTCAGAAGTCGTCCAAAACATTCAGGCCACTGTGTCACGGTATTCTCTTCCAGAAGCTTGCAGGCTGATGGTCGGGCCCAGTACTGAGTTTCACGTCGTGATGAGTTCCTACTGTTAGCAGTGAAAGGCGAGACCGCTCCTTCCGGAAGCTCGTAAACACCCTTGAACGCACCGGTTCAGGCGAAGGCAAAGAAGTCACGACCGGAACGTCGTGGAAACACGGAGGAAACACATGGGCCAACGTAAGGCAATCGACTCGCAATCGTTATCAAATCTGCTGCTTGCTAAGGTCCCGTGTCCCTCTCCCCGAGTGAAGGTAGGCCAGGTAGGCCTCTAAAGAGCTTTGCCGACAAATTTTTCAGCGGTTTGGGGGACTTCGATACCTCTTGTTGAAGGGTTTGGGGGGCTCAGATACACCTCCGTAAAGGCTTTCCAAGCCTAAGGATACACCTTCCCGAAGGGCTTTTGGGTGCGTCTAACTAAAGGGCTTTATCTGGGAAGTTTACTATACTCCCTGTCTGGGGCCCGCAAACTGCGAATTGAGAGGCAAAGTTTCCACATACACGGGCCTGAGTTTCCACAAGCGGGTCTGAGTTTCGACCTGCACGGACCTGATTTTGCACATCAACGGCGGAGAGCCGGCCATCATGTGCGAAACACCATGTAAATGTAAACGCAAGCAAACAGCATCTACGAGCTACTCTGTCATGACAGCTTCTGTGACCGATACGACCGATACGACTTCCTGAACTGCTTCCCTTCTGTTATTTACAAGACAAACCAAGCATCCACAGCTGCATACAGGACCAGTGTTGCATCCAAGGTTACTCCCCCCATGCAAACGGAAGTTGGAGCGACCTCTCTGCAATCGTTCCGCCGATGTACTACAAGGACCCGAACAGAATTGGAGCAACCTGGCATTACGTTATAAGGTACTTGCGTACTCATACTTCGTATACTCAACGACTCAACAACATTAAAACTGTTTTCTAACACGGCTTAGCGGGACAGTCGTTGCGGTTCTTCCAAGGTTACACGGTTACAACTTCATTTAACAGCTCATCTGCTGATGGTTCCGAGGAGTCCATTGCGGCCATTGTCAAGCAGGGTCATGGAGTGTGTTTAGATCTGTGTTCAATATTCTCCGTCCGCTTCCCTGCCTTGAACACTGAAAGGCAAAAGCCTCCCATGTTTTTTTGCGCCTACGGACTGGTTTCGAAAACAATGCCCGGTTTCGACTTTACCGCATAGCATTGCTAAATGGAACAAGAAAATGCAGGAGGGATTCGAACATCGTGTCCAGTGGCAGACTGCTTAGCTGGACTGTGCTTGAATCGGACTGTCACAGCGGAGCTTCACGACAAATACTCTTCAGATGTCTGACGCGGTGACAGGTGCACACACGGTTTTCAATCCATGCGGTTGCCCGGTATAGTCATGCGATTTGTGGTTGTTTGTGGCAGGACGAACCTATAGGACCCCGACTACTAAAGGAGCAGAAACAACGTCGAAACTCGATTTATTTCCAGAACATGTCTTGGACTAGGCGGCCAATGAAATCCGTAACTGCATAGGACAACAGCCTGTCCTCGAATAACGTACCTGAATTTTGCATGCTACGGAATTGGTCATAAGTAAAAAAGTCTTTGCAAGAATGAAGCCGGTTCCCACTCAATCCGGGCACCCGCTGCTTCGGCGTGCCTATGCGCACGTTCGTCTTTGTGCGTGTGTGTGTGTCCAATACCGCAACGCCAGAAATACCTATGGACAGTGTGTGCGAATGACGCTGCTCGAGCAGGCAAACCCGGCAACAGCTGCGAAACGCCGAGTTGCAAGTTCAAACAGTAGGTGTGGTCACTAAGCAAGGGAATGCACCAGAAGTAATCGGTCTATCTCAATCCCACCTCTTGCAGTAAACCAAGAGAGTGAAGCGCACACACCATCAAGGCAAGGCTCACGGCCTGTGGCATTGAGCGTTGGAAAATTATTCAACATTCTCAGGTTGTCACAGGTTGTTGTTGTGCCTGAATTGTCAGCAGTACAGCTTCATCGGAACAACGGAGCTTCAGCGGCGATTGGCGGCAACACATTGTAAAGGGCCTGCTAGCTCAGCTGGCACAGCATGGCAAAGCCTGAGAACCGGACATGGGCACCTGCTCGGTCGAAGCGTGTTTCGTGCGTCGCAAGGAGGGGTAGAGAGAGAGAGAGAGCAAGAGTGGGAGCGGGGAAGGCAATGTACACACATGGAAAGAGACAACGGCACTCAGATATGGACACAGAAACACAAACGACAGCCAAAGATGTGGACTGGACACATGCCGAGACGCAAGGACGCACAGAAGCATGTGGCACCAACAACCGCGCCTTGCAATCTAGTTTGGCCGGGCACCATTTCTCGTCCACGTAGTACCGCTGAAGTTGCACCAGCAAGTACCTGACGAAGGCTTCTCAGTGCTCTTTGACGTGGGCGGGCCCCCCAAAAACGGAGCCTGGGCATGCTTGCCAGTCTTGACCTCAAAAGCAGGAGAAGAGAGCAGCTAAGTAGCGGCCCAGGCTGGCCCCAGCCAAGGCTTCGGCGTCTTGGATGCGGAAAGGCCTCGGAACTGAACGCCATCCTCGGAGCGAAGCGAAGCTGAGGCCGTCAATATTCTGCACATGAAGTTGAGGCTCCTCCGAAGCTCCGAAGCGGGCCAAGCACGACCTGGGTGACAGCTGGGGCATGATGCGAGCACCCCAAAGAGACCCTCGACCTAACTACAGGCACCCCAAGCCCACTGAACAGGGTCTCACAACTGTGCGACATAGGCCTCAACGCCTCACGCCATATGCAGTGCTCCACCTCAGGCTTGTGCGATAACGGTATCACTGGCTTCGGTTCTTCCGGCTCGCCTTGCGGGACAGGATTCTAAGGCAAGAACTGTGCAAGACCGCAAGACCCTATTCACGGGCCTTCCGTTTTGGGCTTCTTGGCCTCTTGCTCATCTTTGTCCTTTGCTGCTCTGAAAGCCGTGACCTGCCACAGGCTGTTGTGCGACTCTCCGCAGCCAGGGGCTTCCACATTCTTGTCCTGAATGCATGCACGAACGCTGTCTGCAAGTTTGTCTCTTCGCTGTCCCGCTCATGCTTTCATTTCGTGCGCCGCCATTAACGTTGGGGACTGGATCTTGCACGCCAAACGGGGCTGATTCGCCTCTTGGAGGTTTTCGGCATCATCCAGCTTCACCTCATCTGAGGTTCCGGAGGTCAACAGAGCTACATTGCAAAGTCCAAGGTGTCTCCTTCTGAGGCGCCTGCTGGAAGTCCAAGCATGTTCTGCTGGACCTTGCTGTACCTGAGCCGAGGAGAAAGTATCGACGTGCATGAACCCGTAAGGACACGGACCAGAATTCAAACACGGAGAGCTAGTAGAGCCCGCGTGCTTCACTCTCTTTTGGCCAGAGCTTTCTTGCAGTCTTTCCTCCACCTGGCACAGGAGACAAAAGTTCATGTGTCCGTTGGGCTTTAAAGCAGTGACTGCATGTCATATTGAACTTCAGCAAGGTTTGCGGCAAACTCGAAAAGGGAGGTGGTGGAGCCTGGCTAGTGGGCAAATCGCCACAACCGAGCTTAATCAGCTGTTCGTGGAGGCAGCAAGGCCCCTGCTGTCTCCAGCCAGCCGCGTTCCCAGAGCACTTCGCTCGAGGCGTGCGATCTGCTCCAAGAAGTACTGCACGAAGTGCAGTGTTGATCAGGCTGCACATGCTCTGTCCTCCGAAACTTGCCTGGACGAATTCCGCAGCATCTTGCTGCCTCCAAATCTCAGCACTGGCAGCATTTAGCACTCATCCTCCAGTCTCTGAAAACTGCACCAGTGCCTGGCAGTCGAGAATTCCGCATGCCCTCTCCCGATGAGCGAGCGGAACATCTGACAGGCGACCACGGGGTTGCAAGTGAGTTCTTAGCATCTCTGCGTTCCAGAATGCTCCCGGTGGCCTGAGGTTGGATAGAGAATCTCGGATCCTCCTCGTCATCACCGTCTTTCCTCACGGGCGCAGAGCTACCCTCGAAGTGATGCAGCAGATGTCTTGAGGGGCAAACAGGGGCGGTGCATACCGTGGACCGTTGAGGCCGCTGACTAGCTTGGCCACCTCCCCAAGCGTCCAAGCGTCTGCACTGTCGCAACGTGCACTGCACAGCCTGCGGACGGGCGGACGCAAAATTGCCTGGCTCAGCAGGTCGTTCTGGACTTCCGGAGCTGCAGATCTTCGGATCTGAGGCGTCAAGTCACAATTCACGGCCAGAGCGAGCCGAACTTCTCGGCCTTCAGATCCGCGTCCAAGTAGCGCTGCTTCACTTCCGGCAGTGCCTGAGCGCGTCCGTGTCGTTGCTAGGCTAGTCTGAGGTACGTGTAATATGCAGAATCACTCAGGGAGCAACGAGCAGTAACTGAACTGAAGAGTTCATGTAGCAGGACTGCCTGGCTGCATGGCATGGTACTTCCATAGAACCTTCCAAAATAACGATGGGCGCACCCAAGATTCTTGAGGCCAACCAGACCTGGCCCTCGGAGGCGCACCTCAAAGGATAATAGGAACATGTTAAGAACCTCGCTTTATTTATGGGTCTGAGCGAATCGCGAGGGGCTTGTCTCCGGATTCGCAGATTTTCGACCAGTCATAGTTCAGATTTAGGTCCACCTCCCAATTCACTCCTCTTGAATGTTCTTCTTGACCTGGAAGAAGGTCAAGCGCGGAACCTGCATCTCAGCCAGCGTCTTGTCAGTCTTCTCCATCCTTACTCCGTCCAACACCCTGCCGCATGCAAGCACGGTTCGACATCTTGTTCGTCAAGCCTCATGTTTGAACGAACGCATGCCTGCATACACTGGCCGGCATACTCAGACACGCAAAAACGACAGACACGAGAGACACCACAGACAGACAGACAGACCGACGGACGGACAGACAGACAGACCGACCGACCGACGGACAGACAGAGACACACCGACACACAGACAGAGACAGACAGACACACAGAGACACACCGACACACACGGACAGAGACAGACAGAGACAGACAAAGACAGACGAGAGACAGACGAGAAACAGAGAGACAGAGAGACAGAGGGACAGACAGACAGACAGACAGACAGGACACTGACCAACAGCCAACATCACAACCAGCAACACTGCCTTAGCCAAACGCCCACAAGGAAAGCGGTAGTTCTGAGACAAGCAGCTTCATGACGTCAATTCCCCAGTGCTCCAAATGCTTTGCAAGCAAAGGGTCCTCACCAAGCACTCTCATGGCGCCGGCGACAAGACGACAAGTGATCTGCGTCTCCTTCACCATCTTGTCTTCGTCGGGCGCATAAGAGTAAACGTCGGCCCCTCGCAAGTGCTAGGTGAGATGTTCAGGATGCTTGTCGTGAGCGCAAGCTGCAACTAAAAGGAAGCCTTCTCTTTCATGCTCAGTGATATCAACCAGAAAGGAATTCGCTGACGCATCACACCAGCCTGCCGGTGTGATCGTCCCCAGCTTCACCACCTTGCATTGCAGCTGCAGCTTTACCCTCCATGCCGTATGCCTTAACCAGACATGGCCAGCTCTTGCAAGGTCGCGGCTAGGGGGTAAAAGTTGCCCTTCGCGTTCTCCTGTCAGTTCGGCTGCAGGCGTCAGAAACCAAACTTGAAGTTTAGCTGCCTCTTTGCACAAAGCGTTTGCGAGATGAAGGTCTGCTCTGTTCTCTGTGACGCCCGGGACACTGGGTGCTCGCAATACGCAGTCAGACTTCCACAGCACTTTCATACCCCCATGAAACCTCAGCCCAGTGCTTTACACCTTTTTCAATTCCTCAGTTTTACTCGTTGGGTTTCCTCTGTGAAGTGGTCCAGGGCGCCATTGCTGCCACCAGAGCCATCCCAGAACTTGCGGCCGCCTCCGATAAACCTCGGGAGTGCTAGTTTGTTGCTGCTCCAGCTCCGTGATTCCGTTAACGGAACAAGCAGAACCGTTTATGCTCCGAGCCCATCGGACAGGTTGAGCCACAGGTTCTGCGTGTCCCCACTCTTCTCACACCTCGGTGCTGTCACTTGGTGTCTCGGGTCCATGTGTGAGAAGTCGCATCGATCCACACCAACAGAGGTTCTGACACCCAGTCCTCACATGTCTCTAGAGGCACATGCTGGTGTCGTTGCATGTCGACCCGCTTGCATGTACTGCATCATGTCCTTTGGATTTGGACTGATCTTTCTGGATGCTGGCAACTGCACCAAGTCCTGAGCTCAGAAACCTTGGACTTGACAAAGGCATATGGGAGATGGCTTACCCAACCTTGTAATACTTGGACTCGGTGACTTCCTGATTGCAAGGTCTGCTGGGAACGGCGAACTTTCTTCAGTGTGTAGCGCAGCGCCTACACGACTGCCTGCTCAGAATCCGGCATCATCTTCCCACTGGGCCACCGCATCCATGGATTTCGCCCCCTATGCAGGGAACCGCAACTTTGTTTTGTAACTTCACCATGTTTGCAAATCATGTTTTGGCTATTCATGGCTGCATCTGTGTCCTGGCTTGTCGGCAAAGAGATCGCAGAGGTCTCTGTGCACGAGCTCTTGCCATGCTGCGACTCCCCGATCTCTCAGCTATACAGATTGCCCTTTGCTGACCCTGACAACTGTGCAGGCAGGTCGCATGTTCCATGCGACAACTGGCGATCTCAAAATCATTGCAAGGACGGCGAAGTGCCCAGACATGCCAAAGTGCTCCTAGAAGAGAACCGCAGCATGCTTTACAATGCGGGATGTTCTAAGGAGCCGAAACGAAGCTCCAAATTCAAGAGCCCCCCCTCACCGGCAGGGCTGTCTGTCAATGCAGCTATCACTTGGGAATGTCATCGAAGATTGTAGAACCACCGCTCCGACTTGTTTTAAGAATGTTTGGCCAGGTAGCAACGACCTCGGAAACAATCGCCCACACTGTCCAAGCACCGACTGGCCGTCCCCAGAAACAGAATTGGGCAAGTCACAGCCATTGCAGCGATGGGCAATGAAGCAATGGTCCATCCAAGAGGAATCGTCCAGCTGGGAAAGAAGCCTGTTCCTGGCACAAGTTGCGGATTGCACTGCCGATTTCTCTGTCGGCTCCCTGCCTTCTGGGAACGGTTTGGACGACAGGGCGTCCATGACATCCAATTTCCCAAAGGGCGGCGTGATGCTGACGATCACCAGCAACAAGCACAGCCCTGGACAGATCCATCCCCAGACCACCTGCCGACGCGACGTCGCGACACATGTTTAAGCACCGTCCTCCGTGTACAGAAAGGGGCTTTCAACCCACGCGACCTCGTAGAGGCGGCCCAAGTGGCGGCCAGTGTGATCCACACACAATGACTTGAAGTGCTCCCAAGTCTGGCCCTGCCGAGTCCAGATCCTAGGATCGAACATCTGTGCCTCGTCACCAGAATGATGCATGTTGCTGCCGTGATGCAAGCCGACACATTCTAGACATCCCACGGCAAACACGACGTAGATGCTGACGTAGTTGTCAAACCTCCGCTGCATGTCACCTGCCTGCCGCAATTGCTTTGTCTGCTCCCGTAGGTCCCGAGCAAGTCCAGGAAATAGATCCCAGCTCTGGAGACGAAGATCAGCCCAATCAGATAGGAGACGAAGCAGATCAATCCTTCAGTTTTCAAAGCCATGACTGCAGAGAGAGAGAGATATCTATATATATATATATACATATAGAGAGATACGAAGAAAAACCCTGAGACCACATAGATAGGTAGATAATGCTACAGATAGATGGATGGCTAGATAGACAGACAAATAAGCAGCTAGAGAGAGGTGCAGAGGAGGACAAAGAGGGAGCGAGGGGCACATGTATTATACTTATGAGTACATGCAGTAAAGACTGCATGTGACCCGGCAGGCACGGCAAAAGAAAGCTTTGTCCTGCCAGAGCTGGACGTGGGAGTCGCTCTCCCCATCCGGCATCAGCCAGAACGGTGGCCTGGATCTCGGTCTGATGAATGAGGCTAGGCAGTGTGCAGCAAAGCAGACAAGTGGCCAATGTTTCGATGAATGCAAACTGCGAGTCGATGCCCAGCAGCAACATCATGAAGAAGAAGAGTATAGCCTTCGACCAAGCACAAAGCATGACAACCTTGTGCCCCCCACAATCAGAGGCTACATGTAGTGAGCTTGCTTCAACGCTCTGACGTTGTCCGACCAGGGCGCGAAAAAGAAGCTACCAGGCATCTGCGACACTGCAATTGGAAACGCGACAAAGGCGAGTCCTCGCACAGCCTACTGCTCTACAGAGAGGAGGTCGCAAACCTCGAGAGCAGAACAGCTTTGTGCACTTTCGCATGACACAGCGAACTGCCAAGCAAAAGACACAAAGAGAGAGACCGCAGAGAGTCCTGTTCCCGACAAGCCAATGCTCTTCAAGCTATCCAGGCTGTCTGCGGAGATGCATGGGTCCGTCCTGGGCCGGAAATGGCTCGACCGATAACAGCCAGCAGCCGGCAGAGTCTCTTCGCCGGTGCCGAGAGGCTCGTGCAACTCTTGAGCGAGAAAGCCCAGAACGGGAAAGACCACGCAGCCGGCAAGGATGGAGGTGCCACAGTTGGCGATCGCAACCTCGGATCTGTCGAGAGAGAGCCTACGCCTATGCAAGTGCCGCGGCACGGGCGGCATGGGCGGGCGTCCATCTGGCGAGCGACAGAAGTGGCATCTCGTACCTCGGTCGAAAACTAGGTCGGGAACCAGTGTGGATAGCCTTCGCAGAGAAGCTCGGCTCCGGACAAAGTTTCCGCTCTTGCTTCCATAGGAACCGAAAGCCACAATTGACCCATAGCCCACACCCAAGGAAAAGAAGATCTGCACAGCTCCGTGGATCCAGACTTGCGGGTTTGCGAGATGGCTGAAGTCCTCAGCGCAAAGGCTCTCAGC
Organism: Symbiodinium sp. clade A Y106; assembly: GCA_003297005.1. Taxonomy (NCBI): domain Eukaryota; class Dinophyceae; order Suessiales; family Symbiodiniaceae; genus Symbiodinium; species Symbiodinium sp. clade A. The sequence continues at coordinate 141,998 of BGNK01000161.1, forward strand.
AGCTAGGCAGGAAGCTCCTGTCGCTTCAAGACAGGCGGTCATTGACCTGTCGTGGCACTGAGGCGGTCATCTTGACGGTGGTCTCTGAACTGCTCTGTTGAAGGACTATCTCCATGCAAGGTGCGGCTTCAAAGAGGAATTTCAGGCCAACAAGGGCGTTTGGCAACGTCAGTGCACGGACCTTGGAACCACTCCGGGATCTAACCGAACTACTATTATATTCATATAGTCAGCATCTGCATCCGGCGGTCACGGCTCACGTGTAAGCGCAGCAACCCAGGAAGTACAACACAATAAGTACATGCCAGGAGATGCAATTGCTAATGCAGCTAACATAATCATACTCTCTCCCTTCGGTGCCCATGTTCTGCCGGGCAGCCAAGAAAATGCCCAAGCAGACGTATGGCAGCGTGGCTGTGACGTACACAACCTTGCCAGAGGACTTCACGCCCTTGAACACCTTAGACCAGAATGCCTAGGAACCGTGAACGGCATCTCACCAAAAGGCTGGATGATGCTGGAGGAAAAGAAACCCTACCAAACCGCCGAGGAGCAATCAGCCAAATCAGGAACCAAGCAATGGTCAGGGACACCACCAGACCCGGGTTCAAGCCTGGCTCGTAGACTAAATGCCACTAAATGCCAGACACATCAGCCTCCGGGCAGCCTCCGAGCTCGTCCAATCCGCTGCTTTGATTCAAGGCTTGCTCTTCCCAGAAGATCTTCGCCATTCGCGCTGCCAAAAGGGGGGCGTCAAGGCTTGAACCGCTCGTTTCGATCAGGCCTTGCCTGGACACCTCGTGGGCTGTAGCGTCCTCCTGGGTGCAAGCGTCCCAGGCGGATCGAGCAGATGTTTTTGCCGAGATGGGAGGAGTTGTACCGGACTACGAACAAAATCATATTTGCCGAAATTGCAGCCCGCAGCACAGCACGTAGTCTGCAGGCGGCTGGTCGCTGGATTTCGCCGGGCACCATGTACTCGCAACAAAGCTGGGATTCAGCAAACCTGTGATGCTGTCAACCAGGTTGTCGCTGTCCGCGACTGTCTGGCAAAGGAACGAGTTTCCAGGGTGCTTTATGCAGGCTGGATAGGATTCTGTGCACACATGGAAGACACGCTGCAGTCAGACCTTGTGCAGGTAGAGATCCTTTGTGGGGCAAGTGACCTGCATTGCAAGGCTCCAACATTGGCTGAATCTCGAAGCTCTTAGCTCCACTCCTCAGCCTGGAAAAGGTTTTAAAGACTTCTGCCAAATCTGGCAAATCACCCCCGGAGCCACATCGCTCCATGGCAGATGTCCGGATGGCAAGGCAGCCAGAGTCCTCAGGCTCTTCGCAGTCTTATGGTACTCGCTTTGCAGAGAGTCCTGCCATGTCCTGCCCAGGTAGAAGATTGTCCAAGCAAGGATGACAATGTAGTACAAGCCCACCAGATAGGTGCACATCATCGCTGCGAGGCCTAACAGGGCATTGTTTCTGAAGAAATCGGCAGTGTGCAGCAGGGATCTCTGCGCGACGCACCTACTCCCTGCCACCGTGGCAAGCCAAGCTTGGTCCACATTCCCCTGGCAGATAAGCTGTCAACATGCCAAAACCTCCGACTTGCACGCGCAGCTGCGCACATCCGCGTGCTACTCGTGTGCGGTAGGACAAGTCTGTCGGAGAGGCAGTGTTCCACGCCGAGTCAGCTGCCCAAGGCCCAGTTCCAGCACGAAGAGTGGTATGCCCAGCAGCAGCAAGCTGAGACCGTACGGAATCAGGAAGGCCCCTGCCACCAGACCATTTGACGGACTCCCTCAACAGCATCCGAGCGTGTGCATCCCAGCCTCCACCATACGTGTATGTCAGGTAAGGGAAGCGCCAGACATTTCCCACGCCGACCTTTTTCGCCCAAATAGCACCACGCTCTGGGCCATGAGAAGCATGTGCCTCTTCAGAAACACATCTGATTCAGGATAGTCGCAGCGTAGCCCACCAGCGTGAGAATCAACTCGGCCTTGATTCTCAGATGCCCCCGTTACCCACTGCGTCTATGCTTCGAACGAACTCAAGTCTCAAACTGCGGACTCTTGTCCACAATACTCGTCATGACTCATGACCCGTCTTGATGCATCTTGCTGCCCGTGCTGCCTGGTTTGCGAAAGAGATCCTCTCTGATGGCTGCTCAGAGGAAGCACTGGTGCCGGCCACAGCCGGGGTCACGCCAGAAATTGCCACCATTGCGGCAGGCCCGGGAAACAGGGGCCTTGGAGACCTAGGGTAAAACGGCCACTGCAGGTCTGTGATGCTTCGGCTGTGCCGTACGCCCATGGCAATAGCATAGAAGGACCGGTCTCCGTTGAACTCTGTTGCCTGGTTCTAGATCTTTCCCCAGACTACCCATAGCGTCTGGCGCATGGCACAGCGTTTAAGCAGCAGGCCTGGTGCGCGACGATTGCCTCGCACACGCTGGAAACAATCATCGGCAGGTCCTCACCTGGCTGGCCGGAGGCTGTCGTCTGAGCAGGAAGCAGGAGAAACAAACACAAGAAGCCGGTAAGCTCGGAGCTGGGGTATGGCAACGTGGTGCGCTCACCCGCTGTAGCAACTAAAAGGGAGTACTCCTGCATTCTATCCGAATGCCAGCACAGATCAACTGAAGAGTCAGTAGCCTTGATTGTCTCATACTTGTCGTCTGGCAAGAACCCGCCCTCGACCTGAAGTACACTTCGCCAAGTCGAGGCCTCGTTATGCCGGACGACGGCATGCCGAACACCAGGTGGCGCACCCCAATGGCAAGCTTTGTCGGCTCTTGCTGGGTGTCTGAGCAAGAACACCCAGGCATGGAAACACCGGGGGGGGGGAACTCCGTAGCCTGGCATTTCTTTCTCTTGCCGCCGGAACTTCTGGAGGAGGTATAAAGCACCTGCAATGGTCGCTGGCACACGAATACCTTGCACTCCCAAGTTCCGAGGTGCCTTTGCTCTGTGATCTTTCCATATCCAACTCGATCATATCTGACAGGGAGAGCGAAGTGGTCGTCGTGCAGATGATCCAGCCAGAAACTGCTTCACATGCCAGATTCTGATGCTTTCAGCTCACAACCTGCAGCTACACCCTGCCACGTCCGCAAGTTCACCTTGGCGATGACCCCTCAGCGTCACCTATCCATCTATAAACTTCTGAAGCCGACTACGTTGCCAAACAAGACAAATCTGACACCCATCTCTTCTCTGCCATCCATGGCCGATAGACTGCTGACCACGGTATGGAGACAGGTCAAATTGGAGCATTCAGCGCCTGACTGCCAGACCACTCTCCGAGAATGGTGTGTCCTAAAAGTGCAGTACGTACAGCTGTTGCACCGACCAGACACAATCTCTGAAGCAACCGAGTTCTTGAGTCGCACGCGCATGTGTACACACACTCATCTTTGAAGACCTGACAGTCTGCCAGTTGAGCACCTTCCTCACATTGACATGGAATTTCTATGCGGCAACTGCACAGTCTCTCTGAGTACGACTGCCTTGTCGTAGTGCTGCGGGGCCTGTAGGCGCGGAAAAGCCAAATATAGCTCGACAAGAGCGTGACATCAACGTCAGCGAGAAGACAGCTCAACGTGGATTTGACAAGAAAGATTTGGCATAGACTGGCGGTTCCAGCCTTCAGGCCTGCCATCAACGTGCGAACTGTCTCCATGGCCTTCAGACCTTCAGGCAAATCAACGGTTCTAGCATGCAACTTCGCCAGACACGACTTCAAGACTCACAGAAACTCCTTTGGAAACCCGCAAAGCCCTTAGAACTTGCAGGAGCAACACTCTGACAGCAACAGCAACATCTTTAATATCTCCTTAGTTCTATAAACACAAACTTGAACACATCCCGTCATCTGCCGCAGCCTGCAGTGGGAGATCTTGAAGCAATCCCAAGAACAGCGCCAGCTGAGACTAGTAGCCGAAGATGTGAATGACTTGTCCGTCAGTTCATGGGATGGCTGGCTGATGCTGGTTGAATAGCGACACGTGCCGAATGGTGCACCAGCATCTGCCATAAAACCACCTTTGCTGGCTCATCGTGATCTGTAAGTCGCTCAGTTGCATTCCCTCTGGTTTGGGCCAAGTGCTTAGGCGGCTCTCCATTTCCCGGTCGCTTCTCGTTCGCATCCTGGAACTCCATATCGCCAATCATGCCGCAACGTGCAGATACAGGAAGTTAAGCAATTGACTTGTTTCTTCAAATTTCAATCAGAAGCCATGTCTTCGGACTTCCGATCACACAGGTCGAACAAGACAGACCCGTTGGCCCCCAAGATTTGGGCGGGCGGTTCGTTATCTGCCGCTGCCATCATTGGACAGCTACACAAGATTATAAGGGCTGCTCGCTGCAGCCACTTGCATTACCTTCGATGCGTCGGCCGCGCTGCGACGGACACGGGTTGCTAATCTGTGTCTACTGCACATAACAGGCAGTTCCTAGTGCTGTGTTCGCAGGTGCTCCATTCTTTCTCATGTTCTATCCAGAATCACTCGGGGAGCAGAGGCTTCTCCCCGCACCTTAGCGAAGTAACAAACAGATCACATCGTGTCAACAAAACGTCGAGGAATCCTTTCTGCAGACTCGGCTGCTGCTGGCCCGGCGGAAGATCCCAACTGCGTTGTGAGGTTGGAGATGTCGGCACAGGTGCTGCTGAGGTGATGGACCATATCCTGACCAGGGCTGCATCTTGGATGTCTCTGCCTCTGTTGCAGACCTGCTCTTGTTCTAGTCCTCAGCCCCGCACCCGAAGTCTCTGCAGCTGCTCGCAAGTGGTGTTGATCGCTTTTCGCTGGTTGTATTGTCTTTTCTCCAGCTCCTGTGTTGGCCAACTTTTCTGATGATTCTAGCCTGTTTCCCAAATGCCACAAGCTGCTTCTTCACATGTTGGCGCGTGGTTTGAACACCTGAGCGCTTCCTGCATCTCCTCCCCCAAGATTGCGGCAATGCCATCAGCCATCTCCTCACAGGCACGGGGTTTCGATAATCAGATATTCAGAACATATGCGAATCAGCAAAAGCGGTACGCCGAGTGCTGCACTGTGGAATGGTCCCGGGCCAAGGCCTTGACTTTTTCAAGGGCCTGAAAGCTGAATCGTTCGGACACGGTTTAATCGGACACTGGCTCTTTCGCTGCCTGCTCTGCACTGTTCTCGTACGTCTCGACATCCATCGGTTGGGCACCCTTTTGCACATAGGAATCATAGGAATCTCACGACACAAAGCACACCAGAATCACTAGAAGCGAACCTCCAGTTCGCCAAGAGGAAGGCCTTGGACGTCTGGGGCCGTCGGATTCAGAATGTCGTTTGCAGAGGTATTCGATGACCCTTAATCTTAGGGCCCGCGCTTAGAGTTGTCAGAGCTTTGTCAAACCCGCCCGTGTCGCGGCCTTCGGCCTTGGCAAGATCCTCTCATGCAGGGCCACCCCGATGCCTTTTTCGGGAAGAGTCAGTCAGCAGTCCTGGTATTGTCTAATCTTTTCGCTCAGGTAGGTGGCGCACAGGGCCTGAGCTCCAGCACTCCGGCAAAGGATCCAAAACACGCGACAACGCTCGAGTGCTTGGGGGCCCTGCCGAGTAATCGAGGCGAGTCACCATGTTGGTCAGGCCAACCTGCACGCAATGGCAGGCCCGTACGAGCAACAAGCAGTGAGGCCCTGCAACAGGCATTCCACATCATTCGCTCCTTCCCTCCTCTTTTCTTTCTCTTCTCCCTTCTCTCAGCTTTTCGGCGGCCTTGAAGTCCTGGAGCTCGAAGGCCGGATCCACCTTCCTGCGAGGGCCAGGCTGGCCGGGCTGCTGGGCTTCAGATGCACGGCTCACAGGCTCGCAGAACATGGGCCAGTCTTGTCGTAGTCGATTTGGGAATTCTTCAAAGTGCGCAGCGCTTGTGAGGCAGGGATGCCCTCCACGATGTCCCGCAGAAGGCTGCGAGCAGTGCAAGTATTCACGTTGCAGCGGCAGACTGCTGCGTGGACAGGCCCTGTGGCCGAAAGCGAAGGAAGAACACGAAGTAGTATTCAACAACTTCAAAAGAATCCTGCCTAGGAGTGATCTTCCGCTCGCTGCCTCTGATCTCATTTAGCTTCGCAGAATTGAGTTGAATGAAGCTGGACGACAGCTGCAGGTCGGCAACAGTCGACGGCTTCGAGCTGAGCTGACCACTTAGCAAGGCATCTTCGTCATTGTTGTGCTCCTGCAGATCTTCTCTTTACAACTCCCAGCCTCCGGCCTGCAAAAGCGGAGCATCTGGCTGTAGGAATCTCCTTCCGCAGTGCGTCCCAAATGGAACTGAGATTCCTGCCCAACTGAGTCACCATGTGATGGCTGCCATTCAGGCAATCGATCGCTGCTGGTCAATGTACCCGAGGATGGGGCACTCGTTCTTTCCGCTTGTTTTGACGTGCACGCCGCAGGATATTCTTGGTCTGCCAACACAGTCAATTTCGCTCACCCTCTGTGCGCGAAATTGAAGCATGTCTGCATGCATGTATGCTAGACATTAGCAGATACCTAGCACTTGTCACGGCCTGCTCCAGAAGAGAGTCCGCGTGCTTGGCATCGTCTTTGACCACACCATAGGCCCTTGCAAAGCGCATCCATTTAGGATGGTCTTCAGAATGCCGAAGACAGCGTTATGCGGCAGAACAGCGCCATCCGATGCTTGTCCAATCACTCATAGCCATTCTGCAGCTCCTGCTCGAAGCTAAGGCCAGCACTCCATCAGAATTGCGACCAGCAGATTCATCCTCAGGCACACCGTGTGCAAAGCTGTGAACACATGTTGCTGCGAAGATGAACCTTCGCTGATATTGGCTGATTCGGAAACAGGCCAGGGTACAGAATCATGACCATCACCACCATAAAGAAGAAGAACCTACTGCACATCGGGTCACGCAGCGCAGCCGAACTTTGCTTCTATGCTGACTCGGATTTCCTGCCAAGTACTGCTAAGGCAGGGTCCATGCGAAGGCTCTGTGAATTCCGATCTTTCCCATCCTTATCCCACTTACGCATGTTTCATTTCTGCCAAGACAAGATGAGGGAAGCAAACCTACTCAGCCAGACTAATCGCAATTGCATGTCCAGCACATAACAGCTTTCAGACGCATGCGTCGTCGCTTCGGCATTCTTGGCTCGAGGCTCGTCCCAGTCCCAGTCACCCAGCATGGCCCGGAAGCACCTTCGAGCAGGAAATACACTTTAACAAGAGCTGTGGCGACAGCAAATCTCTCAGCCAGAGCTGTGGCTAAGCCACTCAGTTGCAAGCGCATGCAGTGCCCGATCTATAGTGGCAAAGTCCAAGATGTCCTGCTAGCAAAGGACTTCGCAGAACACAGCGGACGGGAATGCATGCACAAACAGCCAGAACACCGGCAAGCTACGGTATATCACGGCGGCTGCCGATGTTGTCATGCAGGATGAGCACGAGCCTAAGGTCCAAATCGCGCGCTGTATGCAGAGTCCTGACCGAAGAAAATGACGGCATTGACCTGCCCCAGAACTAACACGCGGATTCGACCAACGCCGGCTAGATCCTGCTAGTACATGGGGGAGTTGTCTCTCAAATCTGAACTAACTTTAACACTTTGGTATTACTCAGCGTGCTTCATCATCAGAAAAAAAGTAACCGCCAGTCGTACCACCATCTTTGTTCATCAGTGTCACTCATTACTCATTACTGCCAAGCTCTTTGTGAGGTGCCTACTCAACCTATTCCTCCTTGAATGCGGTGCAATTTGCAACTCCAGATCTGGAGAAACGACACACGGATCCAACAACCCCGGCATGTCAAAGCGAACACAAGTCTTGTTCCACTCGTCCAGTCGCCACGCTCTTATCGTGGCCCTGGGTCCCCACTTTTCCGATATCTGAATGCCTAGTAGAGTCTCAAGTATTGAAACCGAAATCCCAAACCTTAGATTCATGGAAACCTGTATGCTGAACGCAAGCTTTGAACGAAATGCTGCGAATCCCAAGCTGCGCAGGCGCCCGCACCGTCATACAGAAGTACACAGACGCGAAGACAATGAAAAAGTGCATCAAGTCGTTGTAGGCCATCCTGAAGGTGTCAGTCACCTGGCCGGGCCCGAGACAAGCGAAAGAAACGGTGACGACGACCGGGAATTAAGACCGGGCACTTAGGACGGCAACAGCCCTAGCGGAGCCCTACCATCGTACAATTACCCGCCCCCAATGCTGATACGACATGCCTCCCCGAACCCTTGCAACCATGATCAGAAATCAACACCCCTCGAGGTGATGGCGATGACGAGATTGATGGGGATGGTGATGGCGGTGATGATGGTGATCATAGTGATGATGGTGGACATAATTGTGCTGATGCAGAACATGAGCGGGCAGAACGATGGCAACACTCAATGTGAATCGCAGTGGTGACGACGGGGATGGATTGGGATGACGATGATTGGTGCGAGGAGGATGATAGTGGAGAGAAGGAAGACAATGCGAAGGACCAGGTAGCAGTAGTGGTAGTCGTGGCGGTAGTGGTGGTGGTGGTGGTGGTCGTCGTAGTCGTCGTATAGTAGTTTCTAATAGTTTAGTAGTGTAGTAGTCGGAGTCCTAGTAGTCGGAGGAGTAGGAGCAGTGGTAGCAGTGCGCCAGTGGTGGTAGTCAGCAGAAGCAGCCGCAGCCGACGTGGTGGGGTTGTCGTCGTCGGCGTCCCCATCATAGTAGTCGTGCTTCTTGAAGTTGAGTTCTTCTTGCGTAGCTGAGGAGGTCGTCACGGTAGTAGACGGGTTGGATGTTGCGCATCAGAGTTGCACTGGAAGTAACAACAGTTTCGGCAACAGCAACGATCTGCCGCAAGCACTTTAACAATAGGCCACAAGCAATCCAACAAACCTAGGAAGCAACACAGACCAGACACGCTGCGGAAGCACGTGCCCACAAATACGCACGCACACGCGCACACCCACCCCACCCACCCACAAACCCAGAAACCCAGAAACCCACCCACCCGCCCACCCACGCACGCACGCACNCCCCCCCCCCCTCCCAGGCACAGGGCTATTATGCAATCCAAGGCTTCAATCGGCATGACTGGTGCGCATGTACTTTGCACACTTCTCAATCAAGTGGCAATTGCGAGGCGTTTCTGAGCGGCGAAAGACCTGCAGCTGTGGTTCGAAACAGGTCAGCGATCGTCTATCATACGTGACGACTGTATTTGATTGTATTCGCAACAGTACCTCTCATCGGCTGCTCTTTTGTTCAGTAACAGGGTTCTTCGCTACAGGGGTCACGCTGGCAGCAAACCACGGTTAATGTAGTCTGCAATACTTGTGATACTCATATCTAAATAACGGTGGCGCCCGAGTGCCCAGTGCGCCGAGAGCAAGACTTGAACAACCGCATCAGCAGTACCTGATCTTGATAAGTGTACTTGAGGAGTGCAGTGCACAATATAGCAAGCAGATTCACTTTTGTCTGGGAATGGTGCGACTGGGTAGATACAGAGCCAAAGTCTCAGGTTGCGCTCCTGCCAGACTCTTGATCTAGAAAGTGCAGACAGATGCTGGAGTGACATGAGCCCGTCCGCGTCAAGCATCGCCACAATGGCATCCGCAAAGTCGGACACCTTGCTTAAGTGATCTTTCGGACTTTGTTGATGCAACTTTCCGGTCGAGAATGACCAGTTGCACCTAGGCCTAGTCGGTTCGGAAGATCTCGTCGTGAACCAGGAAGCTCACTTTTCGCGCAAGCGATCACAGTGTGGATGGGACTCGCTAGGAGGCTGTGCAATCGGGTTCAACAGCTTGTCGCTGATCCGAGGATGTTGCAGTGGGTTCTCCGCGAGGAAAGTGTGCACCAAATTCGAATGGGAAATGCTGTAGACCAATGCTCGCGCTGGTTCAGCTGCTACTGCCCGAGATTTGAAAACGATTTGCACTTCCGAGCGGGACAGGATCGAGGAGCATTGCAAACAAGTTTCGACCCTAATTCTGCAATTTCTGAGCTGCCTGCGGTGCAAACGGTCAGCGAATATCCGAAAACTTGGAGTGTGGTCCGGTGAGACGCATTGACTTGCCATACTGCACCTAGCTGTGGAATCCTTGCTTTTGCAAGGCGAGTCACTGGAGCGCTTTAGTCTAAACGCGAGTACTAGGAGGCAGATCACTCAACTGCCGCTTGCTGGGGCCAGGGATTGGAGCGCAGCCACCTTGGGTAACAGTTTAGTCATGTGAGACTGCCAGGGCAAGGTTGGATGTGGCAGCGTGGTTGACAGAATACGCACTCTTCATCAGCGCCGCCATGTCGGCCACATCTTTCTCTGTGTTGGACCTGAATGTGGGGAGGGCAGAGGCCAGCAGATGAAAGCCAAGACTGTTGTCCGCTAAGCGCAAGGCGTCCATGATGCGATGGTCTTGGCCTGCGGCTTCCGGTCCAGGTAAAAAGCACCGGATTCGATCCTCAGTCGAGAGCCCCCAAATTCACAAATCCCACACTCCATCGTTCACTGCAGCTGGGTGTCTGCTCCCTTGGAGCGACGCAGAGCCAGCAGATGCCTTCCGCGCCTTCCCAGTTGGTCCGCATGGGCTCCAGCCATTTTTTCATGGAGCCGTAGGCGTTGTCCACACCTAGGGATTATGGAGACCTAAACACCCTTCAACAAGTCTGTCTACAGGGCGCTGTAGGATCTAGTTTGTGATGCTTCTAGTTATTCTAGTTTAGGACGACTCGGAGATTGTCAGGATCCATAGCGGTGTTCATGTTGCCGAGTTCCGAACCGGGAGTATCTGTCCATCCAGGGTGACAGCTTGCAAAGACAATCTGCTCCTCAAGGGAAAGCCAAATCAAGTAACAGCTGCTTTCACAAGCAATCACAAGATTCTGGAAGTAATCTGTATGTTTTTCGAGCAAAGGAGATGTTTGCCACTGTTTCTGCAATCCCAAGTTTCCCCAGGCTGCTTTGCCCAGTGCTCGCACAGCAGCACCTCGCAGGGCGGGGCCAAGGTCGCCTCGAAAACGCCCATCAGCGACAGCACAGAACTGCCTGTCCCCTCTTTGCGTATGCATAGGCCAGCTGGCGATCGTAAGACCCCTTCTTGCCAGTGGCCAGATTGTGATTGTACTTCACGTTCAGCATACCTCAACTTGTCGCAACCAGACCAGCGCATTACTACAGCACGGACAAGAAACTTTTCAAAAAGTAAAAACAGCCTGACTCTGCCATGTGGGACACCGCCGGAGCTGACAACCACCACCCGCGCACCCTCCTGCACATGCGAGCGTCTGTGACTTCTCTGCGATTTTTGCACAGGCTAAAGTGCAAATGCGTGGAGGCAGCCTTCCGGCCCAGAACAGGTCTCAACTGCTCTGTCAGAAGGTACGTGCCATGAAGGAGGTGTGTGGCAAATGTTACCTCCAGGGCAAAAATGGGTGAAGTTGCCTCTTCCTGAGACTTGCTGTCCCCTGCGCAACTCGCACATGCCACCTCATGCCCTTCTGCTGTGAGCGTCTTCTTCTGGGTCATGGCACCCGCATTGCAAACCAAGCAATCAATCCCCGCTGCCTCCTGGCCGAAAGACAAAGACAGTAAGACAGCGTGGCGGAGCGCGGTTTTGGGGGGCGGAGGGTCTCGCCCAAGCTCGGCATATGATTACAGTCCTGCAACAAGTGAACTTACTCGCAGTGTCGTGCCTTCTCGCAAAGCTCCGCCGCTACCCGGCGCACATCGGAGGCAAGACCGCAATCTGCCACCAACAGATGCACATCTTGACCTCAGACTCCGAAAGATTTAAGCGTCAGTTCCGAGTGCAGCTGACTGAATCCAAGGGGCTGCTGGTCTTCTGAACGATTTCATCCTTGGCCTGCTGGCCTCGCTCAGCATTTCGGCAGACCTCGGCCGCCGGGGGAGGCTCCCCGCAGATCCGCACGTCGTGTCTTAACACCCGGGAGGCCGTCCGGCAGAGGCCTGCGGAGACTGCCTTGGGGCCTTCCCTTCCCTGCTCGTTTTCAAGTAAGCCGGGCCGCCATATACACCCTGCTCCCACGGGCTACCAGGAATTCTGCGATTTCGCGTCCAATTCCTCCAGGCCAGACGCTGCTAAAGAATGTAGGAATGTAGGACTGACCCAGTTGACTCAAGCATTGCTCAGAGCAGCTCATGCTGACTGTGTTGCAACCCAGCCATATATTATTGCCGCTTCTGCAAGCAATTCTTATCTGCTGGCAGCAGGGTGTCAGAGTCCGGGGCCCGCCTGAATTGGCGCCAGTCACCACTGACACTTTCCCACGCAAGTTGAAGGACTGCAGATCTTGACCATGTCCGTAGGACGCAGAGTGTGCTTTCCTTTGCTGCGGTCTCGGCAGGTCAGAATCGACTTCAGTATCACAGCTAAGGACAAACAACTGGCAAATGAGGAGGCGGCCACCCAGTCTGCGTAAAGTGCTGACGGCCGTAAGTGTAAAATCGGTACGTGACGATCGCTTGCCCCATGGCGCAGCGAAAGTCAGTGGGAAAATTGTCAGCCGAGCTGGACCGAAGGGAGTAAAGTTACTTTGGCTTCTAAATGTCACGGCATAGCCCCGAATTGGAAAAGCTCCGAGATACTTGACTCCTGTCTAGCAAACTCTGACATCTTTCAACCTACAATCATGCCCTCGCCGTGGTTGCCACGTCGTGTTCGTGCTTCACATTGCTCAGAATGTCAGCCCAACATGCGGGTGTGCTTCTTTCAAACAGTTGGGCAAGGTTTCCCATCCCAGAACCCCTTCTCATATACTGGCGAAATCAAGACCATGTCACCCACATCCACTTAATTCTGATCTGCTGGACATAAAACGGCAATGTGCCCTGCCCTGCTTTGTGGAACTACAAGTCTATTTGGAATGCTGCTGCTTCGCAATGAAACCCCTTCGTGAACTCTGCCACAACGCAAATGAGCAATGCTTTGCCAAAGGTTCCTCCTTTGCTGTACTGTCAGGACTACGCTACATTGAACCTAGCATAACTCTATGCTGGACGCCTGCGAGCAAACTGAACTGTGTGGTGGCCGGTTGTTTCAAGCCTTGGGACCAAGTTAAGGCCCTGCAAAGAGAAAAAAGGAGAAACAAGGCATAGGCTTGGCATCTACTGTAGATGGGCTCTTGAAAGAAGGGCTGAATAGAGTTTGAAACACCTCGCCCGAGGACCCTGTGACTGCGAGGGTACCCACGAATCTCGGCCGAAAGGCCTTATATGGCCGGATCGGAGGTTACTGATTTTCTGCTTCCGAAAATCTGAAAAGCATCCCTTGGGACCTGAACTCCAACCTCTACCAACATCGTCGTGTCAGGTACGATAACGTCAAGCCACTGACATAATGAAATCTCCGGGGCTGAAGCAATCTCCCGATATGTTTCCAGTGGAGGATAGCCATTGCTGTCCACCTGCAATCCACAACCAACTGGAAGCGCCGTCAATTTCGGATAGTCTGAGTGCCCACCTCCATCACGATAGCTCCCAACCTGGGCACAGCAGGGCAAGGCGACATCGACAAGGGCCCGGACAACCACTGGAAAGAACACTTCCATCCTCAACGTCTGTCCAGGCTGGCTGCTCCCCTCAAGACGATGACCCTTTTTTGGGGATGTGTTGGGGTCCGCGTTGTATGCTGTCTTCTTCCGTGCTCGGTTTCTTTGGGTTCCCCCCTTGCAGCCGCAGCTAGTTCGGCTGCTGATGCTGAGGGTTGAGGAGGCTGCTGAGTACAAGAACCTGTTTGTCTGGCCATAATGCAAGCGAGTGGTTCAGCGAAGCTGAACAGGATCCGGGAATCAGATTTAAGCATGCCCTGTTTTGCCTCACTTGGAGGCCTCGAGCCGGCGTCGGGGCAAAGAAGATAAGCCTGTAGAAAGGGAGAAAGGGCTTGAGGGGCATACTCAGATGACCCTAAGCAGTCCGTGACCGGTCTAAGTCGACGAAGTGAGCTCTTTCGCGGCAGGCACTGCGGGGAGGCTTCCGCTGTTGACCCAGAAGAACACCGAAAGTGAGGTTGAAAAGAAGCCACGACGGCATCGATAGATCAGTACCACAATTTGACTAAAAGTAGTGACGAGAAGCTACAGTACATAATGAAGATGCGACGAAGGGAGCGGATTTGTTCGAGTTTGCTCCGTGACATCCCATGCGACAGATCAACCGTTCGGTCGTTCTTGCTTGGGTAGAAAGAACAGTTTAAGATGCCAGCTTGCCATTGACATCCCCGATGAAGATGTGGAGCCTGGCTGTCTGGCTGTTGCGCCGAGAACTGCGAGGACCACCGACGCAATCTTGCAATCTTAGATGCACACACTCCAAAGCTGATGGAAATCACAGTTGTCATGATGATCGCCAGCCAGTCGACACCTCGTCTTACGAATCGCTAGCCACTCCGCGCACGAAGCGATCTCTCCGAATACGATGTTGCCTTCAATGTGCGTTGATGCTTTCTTTTCTGAGGCTAAGCAATTCCAGAAACCAAGGTAGTCCTGCGCCAACGTGTAATACCTGGCAGGAGAAATACACCATCGACTGGCTTGCAGAAACGCTGGGTGCCGCAGGCTTACCAGATCTTGTTGGAACGCTGAATCATTCTTGCCATCTCCTTGGTTGCGAAGCCGCCCGGGCCCACGCACCAACGTTCATGACAAATCACAAGGCCACGGCCAACAACTCACCCTTTGCAAGGTAGAGGCAGCCGGCAACCCTGAAGCTCGGAGAAGTTGCATCTTCTTTTGAGTGAGTCTTGGAATGTGCTTTCGCGCTCGGTCGGCTGCCAGAGGACGCCGGAGGCTGCAATCAGGGCCAGCACACCGGGTTCTCGCACCTGAAATGTCGCATGACCTTGAATTCTCTAGTGATGTTGGACAGCAAGTGAAGCCGGTTGTACCCTGACCGACTGAAGGGGTTGCTGGTGTATTGAACCTAGCCATCCTTGTCCCTGCATACCCTGCCGGCCCGCCCAGTTGAAATTCCAAGCCTCTGAGTCAATGCCGGCAACAACTCTCCATCCGCTTAGACCGGTGCACCGAACTCTGCTTGGACATTACGTCACAAACCCACGGGCAAATTTATTCGAAAGCTTCTGAAACTGAAGACCTCAGGGCCTTACAGACAATGCGACACCGTAGATCTGTACTCTACAGCTGAGTGCGAATGTGAAACTGAGCATAGCAGTATGGGCCATCTGAAGCAAAGCTTTCCAACGTCTCTAGACGTGTCTTTTCGTGCTATTCAACGGGCTCTCCCAATCAGGGTCCGATGCCTCCAGCCCGGCCCAAGAGGAGCGAACGAAGACCAGCTTGAAAATGTTTCCACCTCTGGAGAACCTCATCTGAAATTTGCATTGGCTGCGGAGAACACCAGTATCATGTTCAAGATCCGGACCAGAAGTTGGCTGTCGCCAGGTTGTAGAGACCTGAACGTCTTCAGACCGCAGGGCCACACCGTGAGCAACAGACACTTCTTGGTCAGCAACGACGCTAGTTCATGATGCTCTTTCATGCTGGCACAGCCATCTTGCACAACAGCCCACTGCGTGATTCACAGAGGGCGAAATTCATTCGCTCTGTACACGGGTAGCGACCTATGCGATTTCGGCTGGCTGCTTCCGCCTCAAAGATACAGATATCCGAGAAGCGTCAGCAAGAAGGATGGCGGTAACCATCTGGATAAGCATGCAGACACTGACCCACTGTCGGCCTGCCAAGATGTGATGTTGACATCGCCAGCAGCAAGAGGATGTGTCAAACCTTTTGCATCAGAGCTCCTTGACTTCTACCTCCTCCCCGGAGCAGCTGTAGTATCCACTCGTGTCCTTAAATTCTGTTGGAGTGAGAGACAGCACCCTGCAGCCATCATCCCCTTTACGGCCACTCAGCTTGTATTAATGTTGCGACAGCGACCTAACGGAAAAAAGATAAGTAGGGCTGAATTTTGCCGACGTCCAGTGCCACCCGCACATTATTATACAGGCAAACCGCATACTTCCCAGAAACCAGTTCCTACATACAGCATGGGGTAGCAGCGCCAGCATCAAGCATCCCGGAAGCATGAATATGCAAAAACGATAGCCGCAGCTACAACGTGTATGCCTTCCTTGCCGATGCCTGCTGCATACCGAATCACACGGCAACAGTGCAAGTGAGCACGTGTAAGAAGGCGGCCTGCTTTGCACATCACTAGCTGAGGCAGAGAGTAAATGATTTCTGCTTGGATGACAAGCGTCTAGGAGAGATGTCGGGTCACTGGACACGGTTCTGTCAGCTGCGACCAGCTTCAATTGTGCCTCAGAGCAAGTGCCACAGGATCGTCCCGACAGAATCCTCCCGACTGCAGCTGAGGAGCCGAGGCCGATAAGGTCCCGGAGACGGTCATCGTGTCTACACAAACCCTGGGCGAAGCGACGCTCCAGCAGATTGACGCCTCCCACGAGTCTGAGATCCTAAGTCCTCACCTTGCCTCGTGCCCAACTCGAAACGCCCCAGCCTCCACTGCCCTGAATAGATCAATACAATCTTGGCCACTCAAGGTGCCACCAGTGGAATCACACGTAGTTGTACCTAGACATTGGGCTCGCACTGGATATCATCGTGAGAAGATCGCTTCACTCGTGTGATCAATCGGAAAAACTGCAGAGAGTTCGGTTTCGCCAGCTTTGCAAGCGTGATCCCCCAACCCTGACGTGTCTTGCGTACTGGCACTTTCGTCTCTGTGCGAACCTTCTCACGGAGGCATGTTGGAAGACCCCGCGTCGTCACCTAGAACACCTGCCCCCACGACTCTCCTTTTGTACGAGGTAGTATAGCGTAGGATAAACACCTTGTTTCCCCAATACGACTACAACGCTTTGAGTGAGTGAGTGAGAGCGTGTGTGTGTGTGTGTGTGTGTCTTCTGTCGAACCAGAGTATCATCGTGGCTGGTGCTTCTTTGCGTAAATGCAACGGGTGCTTGAAAAAGCTTGTTCGAAAGCAGCGACCCACCAGCACTCACCACACTGCACAAAAAGACGAAAAGCGCAGGGAGTGGGTGGAAGTTGAGGTTCTTCACGAGGAGCGAGCAAAACAGCCAGATTCCCGACACGACACTGTCTTGTCGAATTAGTTTTTTTTCTGCCGCTTCACTTCCCCTCAAGCTCTGAACACGTTACTACATACCTACAACACAAGTTGTTTCTACGAGCGATTGCGAGCGGACATGAATCCCCATGTGGACTGGTGTGCCAAGGTCGGATTCCTAGCAGTCCTAGCACATTGGAACTTATTTGGAAGTGCACAAGATGAGTGCAAATATACAAAACCGAAATCAAGATGGTGTTGGAAGCAGATCACAAATAATTAGAAGTGAAAGTAATTGTTTTCAAGCAATTTGAGCAAAGCGACCCTTGTAAATCGCTATGGATCTCATTATTCGGCCGAAGCGGTCAGAGGTGCCCACAAAGATGCTCTATTTCCCCTCCTCACCACCACACCTCACACTCCGCTCCTCCCAGTGGATTGATCGGCCATGCCTCGCTGTCTGCACGCAATTTCGCCCAACCCCCCCTTTTTAGGGGTACCTAGTTTTATGGTTAGGATCTAGGTACCCNCCGCCCCCCGCACCACCCCTCTTTCCTCCCACCCCCTTCTGCCAACCGGGGTGGATGAAGGCAATACAAGATTTGTTAGATGAGTTCTACCACAACACTGTCGGCTTTCAGCAGTCCTGCTGTCCACGTTCCCTTGAACTCCTCGCTCACGCAGTCGCCATCCCAGCGGGGTCCATATTGGAAGGCGCCGTTGTCCTGCTCAGAGCTGGGCTTCTGCGGTTTCGAGGTTCAGAATTTCAGGTACTCCAGGATTCGGCCGAAAGAGCGAAGACAAGTTGATGAATAGATACTATGCCAGGCAGTCCGTGGAGAAATGCTCCATGCCCGGGTCCGGTGCTTGGGATCCGGCTTCATGTGTGAGTCCGTTTCCTTGCTTCCTTACTCTATACACACACACATATATATATATATACTACATGTATATATATATATATGTATAGGTATATGTATATGCATACATACATGTGTACATACATATATATTATTCATATACACATATACATGTAAACTGTGTAAACAACATATTTTTTGAGAACAGAGCACAAATCGAACCGAACCGCCTGAAATCCCCACCCAAAGAAAACGCAAGAATCGATTCAGTTGCCTATTTTCGAGCAAATCTCATCTTTCTCAACATTTCAACCGTTGACCTTATCCAAAGCACCCCTCGCGGTGTAATCTTGCGCGTGTCAGCTGTGTCGTCCTGCGCGTCTTTGACTTCTATGCCATAAGACATCGTTCCAGTCTTCGTGTTGCGGACGTCTATACCCTTCACACTCATTTGCCGCACCTCGGGTTCAGCAGCCTTGGCATCGCCTCGCTGGGGCAGTACAGCATATCTTCAAGTTATCTTCCGAGCATCTCCGGTAGCCGACGTCCAAGTGGTGTTGCCGGTGTCGCTGGTGCAGGTCGCCTGAAAGTTGACCTGCGACGAAATCGAAGCCGCTAGCCAGAAACCCATGGCCAGAGAGACTCGGGCCTCCATGTCGAATGCCAGCTTCTGATGGGTCGTTTGCACCTGGCGAGCGCTTTGAAATGCAGACCTTTGAGCAGAGTCGGTGGGGCGTAGGCCGTAGGATGCCGTAGGCGTCCGGCAGATATGGACTCCAATCTGACATTGGATGCCTGAAAACTGGTCCTTGGTGAAAGGCCATGCCCACCCAGGATCGATTGTTGAATTACGATGACTGATCCTGAGCAGAATCCGAAAGAGATTTGCCGTGCAGCCATGTCTCTGAGTGATTTGACAAGATGTGGGTGCGGTTATGGATGCTTCACCAACAGCGCAGAGCGCAATCAACACAACTCCAAAGGCCCGCCTGGAGTCAACAAATGTGTGAGGCTTCAGTTGAGTTCAAAACACGACCATGCGATCGTCGGCAACCCGGTTCAACAGCTGCTGCAAGTGAGCCCAGGCACGCCATGGATGCGAAACTGCGAAGGGCGGGGTCCGCACAATTCTTCTTTGAAGTCTTGAGCCGAGAAAGAGAAGAGTCTTGCCGTTTCCCCCAAAGGTGCAGCTTGTGAAGCAAGGCCGCTGACCATAATGTGCATTGTACGTTATGAAGGCGACCTCGACCTCGGATGCCGTCAAAGAATTGATGCTGCATGATGCTCTTCACCGCAGAGGACGCCGCTCGTTGTGTCTGCTCATCCAGCCAAGGATGTGGGCCCACCTTGCAAAGCAAGTAGCATGTGCTGGACAACGCACTGATTGCCGCCGTGCTTTCTGCTTGCTGCACACCTGCGCGTCGCACCACTGGCAAAGGCATGTCCTGAGCAGATTCGCGCTTGCTTGAATCCCACACCCGCAGAGCATGGGGAAAGCATCGGTGTAGTCAGTCGCCATGTTCAGGACGGCACCGGTTCTGCGCTCTGGCCGAGAAGCAACCATCCTGGCCAGGGTACATCAGGGCACCACTCGGCAATGCGACGTGCTTGCGGGCCCCGATCCTCCATGTCGATCACGTGCTGAACCAAAGCTGATGTCCCTTCGACCTGTCGCTCTGAAGCACCAGAAGAGGCTGAGGGGCAAGGGCACAGCGGCCCACCTCCGGCAGAAACCACTCTACCCGCTGAGGTGCACTATTGAAGGCTTCCGTGGCCATGAGGTCGGGCCTCCACAAATGTTAGGGAATCATGGATATTTATGCCCGCGATGCTGAAGCTTCCCACGTTTCGCTGCACTTCTTCACTCAAGCCCACGAGCTGGAAAGCTAAGCCCTGCACGGCAGCTCGTATTCAGTGAAGTGCGTACACGGCTTGCCGATCCATGTCCTCTGCGATTGCCGCTTTCTTGCTACCACTGTCACAACCATGGCCACTAACTCTTCAAGTAGACCAGAGCAGTGCGCAGCCTGAAAGTTGCTTCATCACCGAAGTGCGTGCAGGTTGCCTTGTCGTCGGTGGAAACCTGCCGCAAACGTCTCATGCAAGGAAAGCCTGGGCAGCTGAGGCCTTGGGCCTCCTGACGAAATCGCAGTCCTCCAATGATTCTGTTGTACCTGCCGATCACTGCGAGCATGGCGTTTATCGTACTGCTGGGCTGAGACTTGGTGGACTTCTCATACGCCGCGACTGCTCACACTTTGGTCATGTTGCCCAGCCTCAAGTAATCATTTTGCACAGGAGCTGGCTTTTCGTATCCAGGATATAACCATCGTTGAGGAAGGGCACTGACATTGTAGCCCTGCCGGAAAGCAGAACATCTCACAGGGCCACAGGGACTTGAAAAGCTGATCGCTCTTAGTGGGCCTCTGGGACTGCCTCTGCAAGGCCCTCAGAGTAGAGATAGGGCATTTCAGGGAAGACCAGCGGAAGAAGACCCAACCGCCTGGGCGTTTCGTCATCCCCGCAAAAGCTGTCACGATGCTGTGTGCGTCCGATTCCGATGCTGACCAGGTGCGTCCATGACCAGAAGTCTGCGAAACTGTTCACGTCACCGATAACCTTGTTCCCGAAGTAGCCTTCCTAGCCGAGCAGGCAAGCAAGTAGATTTCAACCGGCACCTTCGAGCCCGAGAAAAATCGTGCAACACATCCGAGGCCAAGCTTCGAAAGCAAAATTTGCATTTTCGGTAATGTCCGTCTCGATCGAGTTTTCGACGCTCATGACCTGATTGCGTGCTGTCTGCGAAATGGGAGCATGTGTGCAACTGCTGTAATCTCAGACCGCCGCAACATCTTGCGCCAAATACCCCAGTGCAAAAAAGGCCTCGGCATGCCGACGCATGGCCAACTTCCACAGACCAAGCTCTGACACCGCCAAGCCACAAAGGATGCCAGGAAGACCACAGAGAAGGGCAGCTCCAAGCACGCCGCTTCCTTCTGCAACTCTTCTTTGATCCAGTTGGCATAGATCTTCTCCTAAGACTAAGATGCGATGCGACGACGCTGCGGCAGCTGCGGGGTTGGCAAGTGCTGTCTCGGAGAGCCGAGGCTCTGCCACGCCGTCCTCCTCGATGGACTCGACCTTCACCGCCTTCTTCTTGTGGAAGCCTACGGAGTTGGCACCGGCCATGCCATGAAACAGAGCTCAATCACTGTCTCAGCTTGGCAGCTGTTGACCCACAAGGGGCTTTCCAGCAAGGATGGCTCGAAAGGTGAAGGCACCTCCCCTCAGTATCGGCCATAAGAAGTCTGATTTTTGCGTATGCGGGTCATGCATGCATAACACCAAGTCACTGTGAGAGTCATGGGCTTGCCAGTTTGCCATTGCTCCATGGCCACAGCTCCAGGAGTCCGCACTCGACCCCTTACCCAAGGCTGTAAAAGGCTGGGTGAGTTGTAAGCTTGCAAGGATTCAGATCTTTACGATTACAAGCGCCGTGAACGTGTTCTGATAAATGGCTTTACCGTGGCTGTGCCCGTCGCTGCAGCATTGAAACTCAACACAAGGAACGTCACAACTTCAGTACTTGCAGCCACCCGAACTGATGCGCAAGTTGATGTTGTGGTTGAGGCTTGCCTGTGCAACCAACTGGTTGTTCACAAAAATATTTCGGTCTTGGTATGAGTCACGACTAAATACCAGTACAATAGTGGTCTGAATCGGCAAGTTTAGGTCGGATGCTCATGAAGCATTCCGCAGTTCCAGCGTGGGGGATGCGGGGGGTGGGGGCAGAAAGTCTCTCCGGTGAATTTGGCTCGCTGCTTTCCGTCTGCTTTTGCTCCCCTCGCTCTCCTCCCCCTCTTGTTTCCTGCAGCAACACACAGTCTTGACCTTTTCCATGCCATCATGTTCTTGCTGGGTACGTCGTCTGGCTGTCGTCTGGCAAGAACTTCTACAGCCTGAGCAGCTTATTTTCAGGCCTCATGTTGGATTCCTGTGTCTGGTTGTGTTCTCGACTTAGTGGCTCAAATCAGACGTGCAGGAAGATGTCGTGGTTTACTCAAGATTTACATGTGAATGTCATTGAATGTCAAGGATGTTAAAAAACGCCGTGAGAACAGATCGGCGTGTTCGCCGTTGAGGT
The DNA here is from genome assembly GCA_003297005.1 of Symbiodinium sp. clade A Y106. Classification (NCBI taxonomy): domain Eukaryota; class Dinophyceae; order Suessiales; family Symbiodiniaceae; genus Symbiodinium; species Symbiodinium sp. clade A. The sequence goes on from BGNK01000161.1 coordinate 164,059, forward strand.
AAATGCTGCGCAGTCTTCGCGAGGAGTTCGGGAGAAGGAAGACCATAAGCTAGATCATGCTAGATCCGTCAGCAGAATTTGCGGATCATGGCGGATCCACAGCTGCATTGAGCTTTCTTTTTGGATTCGGATGGAAGCGACAATTCGCTGTCAGTCTCCGTGACACACCCACGAGCTCTCTGTCCTAGCGCGCCCATTCGCTCTCAGCGCTGCTCTTCTTGTGGGGGTACTTGTTGAATGCCACCTCTGCAAGTAGAATCTGCAAGTGCACTTCTTGTCGTCGAAATCAAAAATCGAAACAGGTGGGAGCTCAAGCTCTTCGCTCTCGGCCTCCCAAGCCTGGGCGCCTTTGCACAACGTGAGAAGGAGCGAGGCCAGCTCACTGAGGGGCAACCTCTCAAGCAAAAGAGAGAAAGGGTAGGCCCGGTAGCGGCAAAGCCGATAACAGGCCCAAGACGTCTGGTATTCTGAGGCTGCCTGATCTGCCACATGGTGTCGCGCTCCCTGACAGTCACGGTGCGGTCCTTCGGAGGAGGCTCAAAGCATTCCGCAATTTCTGTGATTCTCTGCAAACTCCGAACTTGACACCCTTTCGACCTTGTCATGCTCCATGCCTCTGATTTTTGCAAGCTGCGCTTGGCGTGTGTCTTGCTTTACCGTCACGGCATGCTCGTCCGTGGTGGTGCTTTGCACTCGCACCGATAGTATGCTCATGCCGCCATGAACATTAGAAGCCTCGTCTGAGGCTTCCATCCAACATGGCAACTAAAGAGCTTAGGAGCACAGACCAAGGCTGCCAGTGTGAGTCTGGCAGGCTGTGCATAACAAAATGACATTTGCTAGCCTGAATTCTGAAAAAAACTGGGCATCGTCAAACCACCAAGCTGCAAGGGGCGCTGGATACCACTTCCGCCTCCCGAAGGCAGCTGCGGAGCGCGGGTTGATTTGCGATTTGCGTCAGCATCCGCTACATAACACTTCAGCATGGATGTAGCATTGCAGCAGCCTGCTGACTGCCGGCTGTTCCAGACAAAGAAGCCTATGTCAATGTCAGGTATTGTCACGCGCAGTGAACCCACCACCAACTATCCCTGCAGCCAAATGCTGCTGATGTCTGCTTTCTCGCACGGGTGTACAAGGATGTACAAGGTACTTCGTTGATTGGGTCTGGATTCTCCAACGTTGATATGCTCAACTCACAAAGCCCACGAATGCTCACAAGTCCGTACTTCTGGTAAACTGCGAGGCTGTCGATGCAGAGATTGGCATGCAATGTCGAGCTTCAGTTGAGAAAGCAAGACCGGGCCATCAATGCCGGAATGCAGAAGGAGAGCCTCTTGACATTGTCTGGCATTCCAAGTGTGACAGACCGAAGCCTGCACGCTATACCCCTCAAGCGGCGAGAGGCAGAGCACAAGGTAACAAATCTGTCCGCCTCTTGCTTCTATCCACTCCCCAAGAGAAGCTCCCGCTCGGCACGCTCGAATGCCGCCAGGCTGGTGCTAAGGCTTTCGATTTGCTGCCGCAGGGATACCTGCATGTTCCTCAGGCACTCAAAGCATGCGTTGCAACTGCGCGGAAGGATGGACAAACCAGAAAAGACCTTCTCCAAGGGCAGGCACCGAACGTGAAGAAGTTCGGCACGCTGGCCAGGGCTGAGATGCTTTTCCTCAAGTTGACTTCCAAAAGAACTGTCCGATGCGTGCAAAGCATTTGGCAGACAAGGCGCTGTAAGTATGTCCCACTGCTTCTCAGCCATCTCGGCAAAGCCGGTGGCCTGAACGCAAAGCCGCACAGCTAGCTGCTGGTCCCTCAAGCAGGAGGTTCAGATGATGCCTTCGGGGACAAAGGTTTCCACCGTTCGTCATCAAAGCCTCTTGTGCTGTTGGAAGCTGTGCTTTGAACGTGAAGGTCCTCAGTGGCGAGGGCTTGCAGCTTTCCGGTCGAATTTTCCACTCTACAGTACAAGTCTTGACTGAACCTGAGCGCCGATCGATTTGCTTTGCTAACATGTTGTGCAGATTCTCGGACTTTGTGGATGCACGCCTCGCCTCGCAGGTCAAAGCGGTGTCAGGCAGAATTGGGACTGGGACTGATCAATTACATGGCCACTTAACCAGTGCATGCGAGCATCCACTTCGGTTTCCGGTATGGACGTTCTCTCTGCCGGCATAGGCTGCAACTGAGCATCCCCAGATGACTTTCCTCACATTCGAAGTGGGTCACCCGTCGGAAATGACTCAAAACATGTAACTGACATGGGCGCAGTGCAACACCTCCTTCAATCCAGCGTCGCCCCTGCTGAAGGACTTGATCTGCTGGGCTTGCCTCAAGCATTGCGACACCATGAATCGGCTGCTGCGCGCAAAGCTCTCAAGCGCCTGTGCAATGCTCTTTCCGTTGATGGACTTCAGCTTTTTGGCACTGAAGGCCTCGCTGTCGTTCGGGTGCTTCCTGGCCGGCATGTCATGTTGTGACACTCCAACAATGACCAACACTGCACAAGGCAGCAGCACCCAGCCTAATGGCCAGTGCTCGCCGCACTGTAGGATGCATATTCTCCAGAACACGTGCACCTGCTCTGCGGCAGCTTAAGGGTTTCGACCGCCATGTACTGCCCAACATAGCTTCATCAAGAGCACCTTTGTATTTTTCCTCCAACTGCTTTGAGAACTGCTCGTAGCGCGTCCAGGGGTTCACTTGCAGCTGCCACTGGGGCTTCTCCGAGTCCTTTTGCCTGGACCGCACCACGTTGCAACCGCAAATCGGCAAGGTGCGCTTGACAGCACTCATGCTGAGCCGCCGGCTGTTTGTTCAGCTGCGTCATGACGACTCCCTGGTCCGCATATTCTCCCTGCAAGCCTGCCCCAAGGGGTTGGCACGAGTACGCAGGGTGCTGGCCTAAGAAACACAGAGGAACCCCACAATGTACACTTAAGATAAGTCCAGAACCCAGATGGCAGGCAGCACCTTCTCTGGTCATTTTGCCATCATGACTGCAATCATAGAGGACCGGAATGATGCTCTGCAACTTCTGAACCTGACATCTGAAAAGTGAGGGCAGGAACAGTAGACCGCATAAATCCGCAAAGTTCACATCTCGAGCTGCGGCACATGCTCATTCCAGGACGTGGTGTCTGCAGGATCTGGCCCACCAGAAAAGCTCATGTTGTACAGGTTGTCGATTAAGAAGCATGCATCCATCACGCCGTTCCTGGGCAGCGCAGCCAAAGCTTGAGTTCAATTGATTCAGTCTGCCGATACTGGAACGAGGTATGTCCAGGCAATGCCCCCCGACGAGCTTCCAACCGCGCTGCAAGCCCACACCGGCGATCCAAAATGGCTCCGTCACCTTTGCTTGCACACGAGGGCAGGACAAGACCGAATTGGGTAGCGGCTAGCAATCACATCAATCGTGCAAGAAAAGGAGCACTCTCCTTCCCTCTCCTAGCGGTCCTAGCCGTTCTGAACTCGAAGACCTGGTGAAACCAGCAAGATCGTTTGATCCTGTTTACGCCCATTGAATCTGCAATACCCAGACACTGCATCTCCAACCAAGCCTATCGGCGGCACCAAAGACTTTCCTGTCCAGGGCCCTTGCACCTGCGGAGATGCACAGTCCATCTTTGGCTTGGCTGCGTCGCTCATGACTTGCGTGTGCGCGCGATTGCGGCCTCAGTGTCGTACCCGATGGGAGGCAAGTTGAAGGCAAAGTTCTTCTTGCATTTCCATATTTCGGAGAAATCGAAAGCCTGCAGCAGGCCAGGTGCAAGCGGCTTGTCTGCAGAAAGGTTTGGAAGTGGTTTGGAGCAGATCGCTGGTGGCTAGGGAAGCTCTCAGGATCATGCCATGACATCGTTGGGCTCCTCAACGAAGCCACCGTTGCTGAGGGTCTCATCGACAGGAATACCGACCTTCGACATCCAGTCTGTGCTGTCTACATTTCCTGCCGCGCTCGTGAAATCACATCATTCATGTTTCTCATGGGGTTCACTGCAGTTGGCTGCCAAAGAAGTGGCTAAGCTTGCACAACCGCAAGCCTCTTTGCATCTCGCCAGCACCCATCTTTTCAAGCGCAGCTTCTCCTCAGCTTTGTTTGGGTTCACCTTAGTGACGCGCTTGAAACGTACCTCTCGTTTGTCGATGCCCATGCCGCCAGTTTGCGCATGTGTAGACAACCGCACATACATAAAACATGTGTGCGGCATACAGAGAGGGAGAGAGAGAGAGAGAGAGGGAGACGCACACTCGCGCTGGCCTTGTCACGGCCAGAGTGAAAGGAGTAAATGCTTCCGCTGAAGCCGGCCGCTAGCAGGTCTTCCTTGCTGGGTGTGAAGATGACGTAGTTGTGGAAGGAAGCCTGCTAAAGCGAAGCATTGAAAGCAACTTGGTAGTGCAGGACGGTACCAACATGAAGCCAGCTTGACCTTGTAGTAGTTGAGTCCGGCCATGTTTCCTGCATACCGAGTATGCGAAAAGAGGCTTGTTATTCGTGCGCAGAATGTGAACTCACAATTAACTGTGGACAGTGATCCATTATACGAGGACCGTCAATCAGTTGTCAGCGCAGGATGAAATTGACGTTCAAAGTTGACTGCTCGCCTCCTTTTGTAGACAGGTACATCCGCTTATTGATTTAATGCTGCCGTTTGGTGAAATGCATCTGCTGACCAAAGTGCACGCCGCAAAGCGAACGGCTGTGTCACGCGAGTAGCTCTGATACAGTACCGAACAGCCCTTTAGAACGCTACCACCCTGTGGCTGGACAAGCCGGTGGGGACACTGTTGTTGCTAAACTAGCAAAGATGCAGCAACAGATTGTGTCCAGCACTTCCTGCGGTCCGCACCAGTAATTCTTTCAACTTGGGCCAAAACTAAATGCAGCTGGTGATTGCTGCACGCTGCCTACACTCGCGTCGACCTTGCTTAATGGAGTCCTGTTCTTGACATTATGGCTGAACCTTCCTCGCTGCGAACGGCAAGCAATTGGATGGGACATATCATCGCTAGTCATGACGCTTCTTCGTGTTGCTGTTCATGCATGCTAATGCTAACTTCAGTGCTCTTACTGTAATCTCTTGCAGTGAGCCGTGTTCTGATGGTTGTGACCCGATTACTGTCGTTCTTTTGTTGATATGAGTGCCGTTTTGGCTGCCATGCTGATTCCAAGCATTCTCAGTATTACTGGTGTTGTAGGCTGTCGAGCCTTCTCCCGGCAGCAGTAACAGTGTGCCGACAAAACGATTGTTCAAGGTAGCGACAACAAGATACCGACATGTTGCTGGTGCTGTGGGTTGCTAGTGCCGGTGTAATTGTAGTACCAGTACTGGTGCATGAAATTCAATAGCAACGAGCAGCGTCAGAGTCAGTGCGCACAGTAGTAGCAGTCGAGTGGTAGTAGTCGTTGTCGTCGTCGAGTCGTCGTAGTAGCAGTGGTAGTAGTTCTAGTACGAGTACTATATAGTATTACTGGTACTACTTTTCGGTTGATACTAGTATTACTGCTACTACTGCTACTGCTCCTGCTCCTGCCAGTACTACGATGAGGAGGAGGACGACGATGGCTACCACTACCAGTACCACTACCACTACGACTGCTGCTACTCCTACTCCTCCTCCTCCTCCTGCTCCTACTGCGGTAGTGTTAGCAGGCACCCCCCCTACCCAACTACACTTACTTGCTCTAAACCATCTTAACCGCACATCCCGTCTACTCGGTATTTACGGTAATTTCGTGATATCGGACCATCTTGCGTAGCCTCGAAATCGACTTGTCGACTTTGCAAACTCGATCTTCGGATTTTGGAGATTCCTTTTGGGAGTGGGGGAGGGATGGGGGCGATCATGACGACACTACTAGGCAGACACCCGGAACAATATCTCCAAAACAACCATTTTACTTGGTATTTACAGTACTTCCCTGATGTCGGACCATCTTGTGTCGTCTACAAATCTACTTCTGGACTTTGCGAACTCGAGTTTCGGATTTCGGAGGGCTTCGGGAGCAAACGCGAACTTGGGTTGGGGGGAGCTTTTCGGGGGATGATGACGACACGATTTCGCAGACACCCCGAACAATATCTCCACACCCTAGTGCGCGTACACCACACACTACTTCAAAAGAAAACCCTCCTACGCCAAGGTCTGGGCTTTAGGAGTGTTGGCGAGCCCCTCCCACGTACAGCTGGAATCTTTGTTTTTGATGCTTATAAGATGTTGCGCTTCAGGTTTTAAAAGCTTCTTAGCAGCACTTGCGTTTTGCACGGTATTTGCAGCGTTTTCGGACTATCCGACCACCTGTGGTTTAGCAGCTTCTTCGCCGTCGTGTTTGCAACTCCAGCTGCTGTCGCAGTTAGGGAGCCTAGAAGCTGTCACCGCCCAGCCCAAATAGAGCAAGTATAGTTGGTAGGGCCCTGGTAGGGGGGGTGGATTGGTTGTGGTGGTGGTGGTGGTCATCGTAGTGGTGGTAGCAGGGGTAATCGGTAATACTCGGAGTAGTGGCAGTCGTCATCGTAGTAGTGGCAACAAGACCACCAGCAGCAGTAGCACTGGGAGTAGTACCAGCTGTGGGCGTAGCGGAAGCAAGACGTTGTAGGTAGTCGAAGCAGCAGTCGGCCAGCCCACGGCCGTGGCGGCGGTTGTTCAGGCGGTGGTAGTGATGGCGTTGTAGTGCCGTTGCGGCTGTGGCCTGTTACTGCTGATGCTGATGTTGTCGACGTCGTAGTCCTCAGTTCCGTGTTGCATGTTCCTTTTCTCAGGGTGTTCGTGGTAAGGTTGTGGCTTCTTGGCTCTTGCTTGGCCACCGAACACGGCGGTGGTCCTGCCGCTAATACTGACTGCCTGTTCGCCTGCCTGTGTTGGGAAGCCGTGCTACACCAGCTGTGCATGCCAACACGTTTCTTGCATGTATACAGAATGCAAGACAACATCTGGAAATGTGGCGCCACGAAACATCGAGAAAGACTACCCTCGTGCTGGCTAAATAACAATCCTCCGGCATAGAGGGAAAGACTTCCAAGCATGAAGTATACACACACAGCACCAAAACACCAGGTCGGAGAATAGCAAAATTCTGATACAGGCAACCTGAAGCTAGCGCTTTTACTTGTAAAGTATGCTTTGCGGACTCTCAAGCAGGGGTGCCTGCTCCACTTGCCAAATGTGCCCGCTTCATGTCCGTGGGCTCCTGGCCACTCGCGAATCCAAGATCCTGGCGGTGGTAGCGGCGTGTAGGTGGAGCCGGGCTAGCCTTCTGCAGCTTCTGAATCTCGTATGTCTCTTGGTGCTGGAATAAGGGTAGCAGCGATAGCAGCGGCAGTAGCAGGGGTAGTGGTTCAGCTGTAGGACGGGAGTTGACGGGAGGTCTATCTGTCCATCTTTTCAGTGATGGTGGCAACGCGAACAGGGGCAGCAAGTGGAGCAGTGCCCTCATAACTACTGTTGTGCCTGCTGCCTGCTGCCTGCTTCCTCCTCCTCCTGCTCCTCCTAGTCCTCCTACTCCTAGTCCTGCTACTCCTAGTCCTGCTACTCCTAGTCCTGCTACTCCTACTGCTGCTACTCCTACTCCTGCTACTGCTGCTGCTACTGCTGCAGCAGCAAAACCAGCTAGAGTCCAAGGGTTAAGTTGCATCAAGTTGTGCTTGCTCGCATCAATCCAGTGTGCCCTTGCACATTCCCCAGAACATTGAATTCAGCTGCCTTAATCCTTGCATCCATGTCTGATGTTGCAGGCGTGTACAGCGCTTTTTCTGGATCCGTCAATGTGCGGGCTCATGATTCCAAGTTCCAAGTGGTGATATTGCGAACGTTGTATTAGTTGCTGTTGTCGTCGTCGTTGTTGCTGTTGTGGTTGTTGTGATTGTTGTTGTTGTTGTTGCTGTTGTTGTTGTTGGTTGTTGTTGGTTGTTGTGGGTTGTTGTGGGTTGTTGATGGTTGTTGATGCTTGTGGTTGCTATTGTCTTTGCTGTTGCGCTGTTGTTGTTGTGGTTCCTGGTTGCTGCTGCTGCTGCTGTTTGCTGTTGCTTTTGTGTTGGTGGTGTGCCGGTGGTGGTGCTGGCGCTGGCACTGGCGCTGGCGCTGGCGGCGGTGGTGGTGGTGCTGCTGCTGCTGCTTTTGTTGCTGCTGCTTGCTGTTGCTGTTGCTGTTGCTATTGCTGTTGCTGTTGCTGTTGTTGTTGCTGTTGCCGCTGTTGTTGTTGCCGCAGTTGTAGTGGCAGTGAGGTAGTGGTCGTCGTCGTCTTCGACGTCGTCGTAGTTGTAGTAGTAGCAGTAGTAGCCCCAGCAGTAGCAGCTAGCAGCTAGCAGCAGCACTAGCAGCAGCAGCAGCAGCAGTGGCAGTGGCAGCGGCAGGGGCAGTGGCAGCGGCAGGACCAGGAGGAGCAGGAGCAGGAGCAGGAGCCGGAGCAGTAGCAGCCAGTGCTGCTGATACTGAGGCTTGGGATGTTTCTACTGTTGGGTTGAGCGGCGGCAATTGGGTAGCAATCGTGCATCGCAGCAGTCACCGTCGACACTCTTTCTGCAACAGAACACGTGTCGGAGCATCCTTCAGCCGCTGCCGCGACACTTTCTGGACGTTGGCCACGACGCCGATCATCTTCTTGAAGTTGCGCTTGTCGACCTGCCGCTCCCATGTTCAAGTGCGAAATCCCTAACTCGGTCACCGCTTGCCTCTCCGAAGATCTGCTTCTGCGACTCTCGAACACGGCTGCGGGCACCATCGCAGCCCATGAGGACATCGAAGGTCTGGAAATTGGTTCCGAGAGGAACCGCGTAGCTGCGGGATCCCTGCTCCTCAGATGGAGCTGACTTGAAGCACACTGGCATTGTAGTTTGGAGTACCGGTAGTTTGTGTCGGGCTTCATCACATGCGAACTTGACTTTCCACCTCAGTTGAACGCAAGACTCGCGATGGATTGTGCGAGCATGTCGAGCACGCAACCTCACAATGGCACTCAACTAATTTCTGGAACTGAGGCTGCTGCCTTGGCTTCTGAGTTCGTGGATCCAGAACAATCTCGGCATCCTTCGCTGTTCGCCGTTCCCAATTCTTCTCGCACAGCTCCGATCCGCAAAACCGTCCTCGTACGACATTCCCATGCGGAAGTCAACGCCCAAAAGCAGGGCATTCTTGAGCAAGAGCAGCTGAAGTTCCTGTGAGGATTCTTGCAAAACTGGAGATTCAGATGCTTGGTGGCACTCACGTGCAGTTGTTCTTTGGATCTGACGAAAGAGGTGTCACTTAAGGCGCATGTACTGCAACGGGCAGTCATCAATCGGATGTGTGAGGAACCTTCCGGCAAGTAGGTTTATCCTTCTTCTGCTTCAATGCATTCAAGAGTCGTCGATGCCAATCGAGGATGTATCCGCTTGAGTGAAAACCGGGTAGCACATCCTCGCTTTCACGTGTAACACGTGTGCTGCTTCGATGTTCCGGGTCGCCCTTGTGCAAAGCACAAAGAGGACAGCCGAGGAGCTTGGAAGACATGAAATCCCGGCCATTCAGCCGGTCCAGGTCCTTGGCTCATTTCTGCCCTTGATGCCAGTCTTGCTGCGGCGTGAAACCGACTGTGAACGATGACGATTACACTGAAGCTGCAAAGCACAACTGTGTCCAGAGAGTATAACTCTGGGTGGCCACTGCATTCAACCCCATGGCCATGTGCATCCCATCTTCGTTAAACACAAATCTTCGCCACATTATTTAATTAAGTGACTTCCTTGCCCACTGCCACTGACCTGATTCGCCCAACTGTATTTCTTGTCATTTGGATTCCTCTTCTTCTTCGGGAGGACGGGTAAGCTCACCAACCCGGGTCCACAATCCGTACAGCAACGATTCGCCGAGCTTTAGCCTTGATATTAGTCCACCCACAGACTACGGTAGTTAACTCAATGGGTTGCCGGCAAGCCTATTGATCGTGGACCTCTGCGCGCTTTCGAGAGAGAGGGGGGAGAGAGAGAGAGAGAGACAGTGAGGATCACTGAAGTTGCAAGGTGACCCCTGCCCGTTCTTTGCTCCAGCGGTAGCGGTGTAGCACAGACACTTTCAGGAAGTCCTAGGTTCCTGGTCGCCGCTCGCTCTCGCAAATCGCCTCTTTTCCTGCTACCAGGCGGCTACAGTAGTCTGTCGCTCAACTCTACGCTCGTTTGGGTCCCCTTGGATCTGACCATGTGAATTGTATGGGCTTTCGACTCAACATGCAGCCCAGAGGTCGTTTCGCAGGAAGTTGAAGACATGCGGCCGGTTGATTCCTGCGTAATAAGGATAGGAATCGTTCAGCAGGAGCCATGCTGAGGTTTCACGGTTCAGCCAAGCTTCGATTGGTGAACCCAAGTTGATGCAACTGCCCACTTTCGTCCCGTACCTCGCGCCGCTTTTCGAAGACGGTTACCTGCGATCACATGGGGTCACAAGCAGAGAGAGGCAGAGGCATCTGATCATCTGCGAGCCGCTGAGGCCGCTGCGTGGTGACCTCCCAGCTTGAGCTCGATGGCCAGGCGCAGTCCAACTGGCCCACCACCCACGACGAGGACCGTCCTACAGTGTCCAGAGTCGTCCCAACTCAAGAGGCCTCTGAACATTTCTGGTCCAAGCGGCTGCGGCTCAATGTCGGGGTTTGGATTCGGCAGGCCGAAGTTCGTAGGCTCTCCCTCGCGGTAGGCGGCTCCTGCCGAAGCGCGCATAGCGTGCATTTGTTCCTTGCAAGGCAGCTTTCCAAGGCGGGGTTTCGCCTCGCCGTTCGAGCTCGTCAAAACGCCTCCAGATGCGCGGCCACTTCCAATGGCCGCCGTCGCCTCACAGCAGCACCAGCGGCACATTGCTACTCGTCTGCATTTGTGCTAAACGCTGGCTGGCCGGCCCACAATAGCATAGAGCTTCTCATAGGGGAGAGCTGCGTTGATGCTGTCATCCGATAGCCCAGCCGCTGTCTCAACTACCGTACTTCTGGCTGTCTCCTGAATGGCACGCTCTCAACGCTAGTGTCACTATGATTCAATGCTTGCAGGGGCCATTGCCATGATGTAGTATCCACCACGTCATCTGTTGCTACTGCCTTGCGACCGGGTCTCGTCGTAAATTTGTTCCCAGAGTTCCAGCAAATCTTCGCCTTTGGCCTTTGGTGGCTCTGCCTGCCAGATGACGCATGCTCCAGGTAAAGGCCACAGACCAGGCTACAGAAGGATGCAAGTTGCAAAAGACCAATATCGCTAACGAGCGACCCCTGGACTGCAGACTCGAATGCACTTGGCACCTGGAAGAACTGCTTCAGCAGTTCAATTTTGGTGCTCGCCTGAGACAGCCGGGGAGTTTGGTCCTCGTTGGTCGTGTACACCATGTCATGAGAATGAAAGACCATTGCAAAGAAGCGTCCAGATCTTCCAGATCTTTCTGCGTTAGCGACATGTCAAGTTGCTACACCCTGTACACTGTGCACTCTTGGACTACAGCGCTCAAACAGCGTTGCGCCGCTTCTTGCAGATGCTGAGCCCAAATGGATCCAAGACACAAGGGCAAATGGTGCACACAGTACACAGCGGCGAGCATCAAAATGGCATGTAACTTGACAGATCTAGGTGATACAAGCAGTAGGTCCTCCAAGGTGTCGAAATCAAAAGTGACAGCATACGGAATTCCGAGCTCATCGTTCCGAGAGTACCTGGATTGACCGTGCGGCGAGTCTTGCAGGCTTGCAAGTGCAGGACCGGTGATCCAACGAGGCGAGGCCTTTTTCCGATGGTGGCATTGCTCTCATCAAGAGTGAACGACCTCGCTTGCAGCTTGAACACTGCTGTCACTCTCTTTGCCTACGCTCGTCTCCGCCCCACACCAAGCCCACTGAAAAAGCCAGAATGGACAGAGCCACCACCTCAAGACAAGACAAGACAAGACAATCCTTACCGTAACAGATCCAAAGGAAAGAGCCAAAACCCGCAGGGTGGATGGGGCAGAAAAACTCGCGATCACGAGTCGTTGTATTGCCTGTGTTTCAGAAGGCCCAAGGCCCAAGGAAGCTACTGCTAAGCGTCGCGCAAGCCCAGCTCAACAAGCTCTAGCTGAAATGCCTGGCGAATAGTTGGGAGCAAGCAAGTCTTGAGCATGCGTCAGCCGGAAGCTGAGGAGGCAGCATCCATCATGTTAAGATAGCGCTCGTCGCGGGCAATCCGCTGGTCCAGCGGTAAAATGACACACCTGCAATGAAGGGTATGAATTTGTGCCACCGCCAAAAGCACCCATAGGAAGATCTCGGAAACATGCCCAGCACACTTGTATGGTGCGGAGGATGGAGCGAAAGCCAAAACACCACGGGTCTGCTTGTCTTTGTCGTCTCCTGCCTCCTCCTGCGTACATTGTTGCGACGAGAACATAGAGAAAGCACACTGCACTCACCTTTTGTGGCTCCTTCGGACGGGCGTAGTAGACGTGCTCGAGCAGAGAAGCAAAGATGCGGTCAATGCCTTGGGTGCACGGCCCTGTTTTTGCTATCGTCATGTCGCGCAAAGAGCCTGGGTTTCAAAAACTCTGAGTTCGGCTCCAAATGAAGGTTCGATGACGCCAGGTGTGAAAGCGTTGACAGTCTGCTTCTCCATCTGATTTCGAGTTAGTATGGCGAGCCTACACTTCGCTCGTCGTCGACCCGGTGCCTTTCGCTCAAAGACCGCCAGCTCTTTGGTCAATGTGAATGATGAACCCTCCACCTGTTCACAGCTTGATCTCCGGCGGTCGAGTTCAGGCAATGCAGGACATCCGTCGACTGTTCGTGCTCTAATTAGCAGTCGCATTTAGCTGGAGCGTCTTGAAACTAAAATAAACCGGACTCAATGCAAGCACACTGAAGGTCAGCTGGCCAAACCTGTGGATGCTTGTGGGCTGACGCGAGACGGCACCTGCACATCTGCTTTTCCCCCCTCCAGCTGCTTTGCTATGCATTCCTCGGAGTGGCAGATCAGAGCACTTTCAGCCGACGGCTCTAGAAATCAGCTGCCGGTGCAGACACCAGAATTTTGCAGACTGAGGCTGACTTTATCCAAAGATTCACGAGCTGGTTGAATTCACGTAGAAGGTGTTTAAGAGCCTGGCAATCTCCTCTTGTGGGAGTTTCTCTATAAACTCCTTGTGACCAATTGGGGCGATCTTTCCGGGCACAGGGCATGGTCCCCCCGAGTCTATCCATCCCTGAGTCTCCTTCACTGCGCGTCCATCCTTTTTGAAGGCCTTCATGATGTCCACGCCAGATTTCTGGCACCGAAGGCACATGTGCACCCCTGCTCTTGTTAGCTCTCCTTAAGACAGCTCCGGCTCGCTTTGTATTCTGAGATGTAAGGAATCGGTCTGCGAGGCCTTCGTGAGTGCCAGGACCTCCCTCTCAATTGGCTTCTCCAGCGATTCCTTGTACTGCAGGTCACATTTCGCGGCCTGAGTGACATAACTCAGGCACAGTTCAGTGATCATACCACCACCACAGCCTACAGCACCGGACTTTCAACCCTGAGAGCAGCACGCGAGCATGAGCGTTTAGGTCAAACGCGGACCTGTCCGCAATGCCAACACACTCCAGCCACCTCAGCCAACAGGCCATCAACACCAGTCTTAGCACATTTTTGACTACTGACTCGTTGGTCAAGAAGTTTTCCACGCAACCAGCCCTGAAACGCGTGCTCATGGCAATCATGTAGAAGCGGGGCAAATCCATTCGTTGCATGGTGCTCAGATGACTCAGACGAGGGGTACAAAAAGCATGCGGTCACGTTTGGTGGACCAGTTGGGGCAAGAGCTGCGGTGAACTGCCGCAGACGCTGGCATGTGCCCTGATCAACTCGCATGAGAAATTCAATCCAAGCTTCCCATACGAACCGAAGATTTCCGCGTCCCAGCAGTCGCAAGCATAGTGCGCCATCTCTGTTGGCAAGTGCTGCCGGAATCGAACAAAGGCCTGCAAACAAAGCCCGTGAAAGCAAGACCGGAGACACGACAAGCCCTGTGGGTCCTGATCCAGACCGATGTGCAAGAGAAACTGATACGTCCTCTGCACAGACACGCTTCTCACGTCAACTTATTGACTTGTTTGACGTTCCTGCTTCAATCCGTTGCATTTTGCCCCTCACTCCCTTCAAAAGCACCGGCACCGGCCAAGAAGGGATACCCTGCTGACCGTCTGACCTCACAATGAAGAAAGCGAGGGTCTCGTTGTTGATAAGGCCACGGCCTTGCTTGGAGAAGCTGCTCGGCTTCGCAAGCTCTTCAATTTCCACTCCCTAAGCACTTGGCTAACAGCCTCGCCTGCTGCCATTTTGACGGGCTCCTGTCACTGCAGTACGGAAGACTGAAGTCACGCTCCATAGCTCCACATTCATGCTGAGCTGAGTCTGGACTTGGGAACCGCCCGGATTCTTGGGATGAGCCTGTGCTGAGAGTTGCGCATCTGAGTGGAAGAGGGTCAGGACCTCGAAGCAAAAGCGGCCCACCACCATGAAGCCATGGGCGAGTGTGATGCTGGCACGAGTCGGGCTGCCAATGCGCCCTGACAGAAGTTCGATGAAGTTCGGAACACCGAGGAGGTGGCGATGTCCTTGACCATCTTGAACTTGGGATGTGCCTGCAACCGCACTCGCCAGGCCGCTAAGTACATACGGGCATAATGGAAATGAAACACGTCGAAAAAGACCGCAGCCAAAACTGCAGCCATCAGGGCCACTCAAATGCCCACGCTGCTGCAATAAGTGTAAGCATGAAAATTCTTAGCTTAACAGATGCTCGCGATCACAACAGTACACCGAACAGCATGACTGAGCATTCATATCCAGGCTCTGTCATATGCAAAATCAGGCACGATGAGTTTGACTTTGACTGCTGCCTTTCTCGCACACTGTTGTGTATATCCTTATATAAATCTCTCTCTATATATATATGTACATATATTCATTTTCATATGTATATACTTATATATATATATATACACATATACGTAAGAGAGATACATATACACAGACATTATATATGTAAACGTAGTGTACAGAAATATGTATCTGTACAAAACATATGTCGCAGGACGGCTGCGGGTCCGGCTAGGTGCAACAGACCTTCCCTGCACAGTGAAAAAGCCATCTAAATACACAAAGTCAGTAGAGGTACTAAGCAAGGCAATGAAGCTACAATAGCTCACAACATATATACATCCTGACATCCCCTTCAACGAATCCTGTTCTAGACTCAGCTAGACCTGCCTTGTTTTTGGGATTCACGAAGTACTCGATCTCCGCTTGAGTGAACTCCCTTTGTCTTGTCAGCCCTGGCGATTGGGTGCACATCTGCCATCATGGAAGGATCATGAATCATGAGTCAAGTGGCATCTGCCCAGTTCAGAGTCAAGCATTACATGACGCCTATTATGGAGTCTCGACACGAGGTGCGACCTGCCCGAGGCGCAATTTCGTTGCGGAAAGACCGCCCGACCTTGTGAAACATGCAGGATCGCGAAATAATGCAGTTTGATTCTGCTAGGGCGTCAAGCACAGCACTCCACGCCTGGGCCACTCCAAACGGGAGCCGGTTTGAGTTCTGCTCTAAGCAGAACTTGTAGTTCAAGAAGATGCCCTCCCATTCACGCAACTAAGACTCAGACATTCTTATCGTTTGCCAGTTCCCCTTAGCAGGTTTTTATCCCAGCCTGCGCAGTTTCCGGCCTGAGGTAGCCCTGAGCAAGGCTTTGCAGCACAAGCCATTCTCTGGGCTTTGAGTTGACAGCACGTTCCTAGCTAGTCGTAGCTTTCGCGAGATCGTCTTCTTTTGTAATGTCTAAGACTGTCGGCATGGCGGAGGCTTTGTGGCTGAAGCTGCCTGCAGGTAGCCTCCTGGGCCAATAGGGGTCGGAAACATCAGGTTGAACCTCGACACTTCATGGCGTGTCTCACACAAACCGAGTTGCAGCATCAAAAGTCGATCGCAGGGAATGCCGCCCCCTACTCCCTATAACTTCATTCTTGATTCAGCGACTTCTTGCAATCGCAGCTAGGTGGCTCATAGGGCTCGCTTAAGTCATTGCCAGTCTCCGGCGACTTGATCTGATACCTGGAACGTGTTGCTGGAAACCTGTGCGACAACCGGGTGACCGTTTGCCGCACGGGTACATAATATGGCACATAACACACAGCACAGCTTGCTGCACACTGGGAAGCCCGGCTTCTGAAAGATCTGGTGCAGCTCCTCGCAACTTCCACTCCGCACCGGGTGCCCAGACCCCTTCTGAACGACTCCACGCACGAGTAGAAGCGAGATGGAGCCCCAGCCATGAGAATGTCCACCCCGGTCGAATCTGTTGCCAAAAGTATCAATGCTGCCAACCATGATTCTGCCCATTCCGAGCGTCCATGCCCCAACCCTTCCCCAGAGCATCCTTGCTCCAAAGAGGGTAAGCATGAGAACATCTCCGGCCTCATCTGTTCTCTACAGAACTCCTGTTCCAAGCAGTGTAGTTTCGGCGTAACTTCCAAAACGCCCTTCCTCGAAGCATCCATGCCGCGAACGTGACAGTGGATGGAGGTTTTCATGGTTGAGGCACGGACACTCTTGGGAACAGACGCAGTCGACGTGGAAGGTTTCAAGGTTTGGGGATGGTCTGGAGAAAGGATGCGGTCGGAGAACGCATGACGCATGCTCCTCCGGTCCCCATGCAGAGCATCTACGCGCCAAGCATAGTGCCTCCCTTTCTCAAAGCATCCGTGCCCCGATAGAGTTAGGATCTCCACGCAGTGCCCGCCGCTCCCTTGCGCCATGATCCTACAAATGTGGATGCTACTATGGTAATGCAATACATTATTTATATAAGCGGAGCATTAGTAACTCATCAGACCGTGATGCGCACCGGATCCAAACCTACAAACCCTAGGCCCTTTGATCTGCTTCGGCACAAATGTAGATCTAGGCAGGGAATCCGTTATGCGACACCGTTTCACGCACACTCGAACCATAGATGCCAAATTGAACACAAAGCACGCACGAAAATGTCAAGGTTTGTCTGTGTTCCGGCTCTTTCCGAAACAACACACCGTAAATCGTACAAGTGTTAAAAACCTTTCGCCCTGCTAATTCACAGTTGACTTAAGCTGCTGAACCATCCTTTTTCGACTTGTCTGGTGTCGAAACAGTCGCTGTCCCTGGCACTCCTGCTGGGAGTACGCATCGGCCTGGTTTCGCACAGAGGTGTACCTGGTTTGAGCTCACAGGCTGCATCTAACTGTCGTCCGCCCTTAGCTTCTGAGACGCGAGCTCAACGCGCTTAGCTTCCGTCAAGTCGGCGGCCTTCAGCTTTTCGTCCATGACGTCCTACAAATATCAGGAGACTGCGCAGCACGTAGTCGTAGTCATAGGCTGGAGACACACAACCTCGAGCAACTTATCGGCTCTGAAAAACTTGGACTCATCGGACACATCTTTGACCTCCGTGAGCACAGCAAGCGAGATAAGCAGAAGGGTAAAGCGAACCAGCGTTGCCAGCGCCATGGGCTATCACTACGAAAATGCCAAACAGATCCGAACCATGAAGTCGTTGAAGCGGTCCACGTGCCCGGACGCCTGTGAACATTGGAGGGCTGCACGCGAATACTGTGCTCACGAGAGATGCTTTGCGAAATAGCGATTTGAACGGAAGCCTCACCCCCATTTGCAGTCGGATGCCCATGAGGCCGGGGCTAAGGCACCAAGAAGCTCAAAGTGCAAAGATGCATCGAACACTCCCCAGTCGCACCTTGAGGACGGAATGCTGCATGATGCAGGTGTCCTAGAGTCTCGATCACCATGCTGACTTGTTGAAATTTGTTTAAAAACTCCGCAGACATCATACTCTTGTTTGCAATGTACATACATACGTACATACATATATGTGGGTGTGTACAGTAGTGTGTGTAAGTGTGTAGTCGCTTGCCTTGTGTGCTGCGTATGTATACAGGCATCATGCTAAACATTAACAAAAACAAATATACATGTGCATACATATGTGTATATGTGTATATATATATGTACATGTATATGTATATGTATATATGTATATATGTATATATGTATATATGTATATATATATATATATATATATATATATATATATATATATATATATATTATACACGCAACTTGTACACAGATGTATGTGTGTATAAATATATATATATACAATATATAGACTAGTTAAACAGATGGATGGATAGGTATATAGATGGATAGATAGATAGACTGCAGTTGCCTAGCGGAAGGTGGTACATGATTCCGAAGACGAATCCGAATTGCGCAGACGGATTTGTAAGAAAAAGGCGAATTCGCATTGGGAGGCGAACACGCATTGCGAAGAAGCATTGGGAATCGCAGACGCGATGCGAAGACGTATTGGGAGGCGGAGACACATTGCGAAGATGGTGCAGACGCTTGCGACGACTTATCATGATGCAAAAAGCACTGCAAAGACACAATCGGGGGATGCAGACGGCCGGGAAAGGCCCAAGTAGGCGCTGATGCACTACAAAGCTGCATTCACACAGTTTCGTCCATACACAGCAGCATGGGAGGACAGTTTCACACGCATGGGATGCGTAAGAGTCTCGAATTCAGAGTCATGGGCGCTCCATTAGTCCAACCCTCCATCCCCGGAGCTCCTGGTTGCTGGAAGTTCTGATGTTAAACTGATGGGTGCCCCTGCATCCTGGCAGTGCAAGCTGGATAACAACTCTGATGTACAAACCAGGGGAGCCCCATCAGTCCAAGGCTCCATCCTCCGGAGTTCAAGGCTGATCCTTGTTCTGATTTTTACAACATGGATGCTCTAGTCATTCCCAGGCTCCACCTTCGGATCGTGTAGTGCAGCAGATGTGTGCTTGGAGCGTGCAATGCATTCTGCGTTTGCTGAGGCTTCCTGTTTAAGACCTTATGCCCGAAACCATGAACCTTTCCTTATGATGCTTCCCCAGCTATCCGTGGTCTTCGCCGGTATAATTCTGATTTAATGTTGGTTTGTGTATGTTGTAACAAAATATATACAGGCTCATGTCTGTAGTCTGAACTGCACTGTAAAATACGAACTGCACTGTAAAATACACGGGCCTGTAAATATGTATACATGGTATGCACAGAGCTGTAGGAAAAGAAGCGTTCACGGTAGGCCAGGGGTTGGATACATCTGTATATATATAAAATATGTATACATACACGTGCATATACACACATAAGTTTAGAAGACTTGTATTTAATTTTTTAGTTGCATTCAGACCTACAGTACATGTAAATCTATACGTATGCATATGTATATATTGTATATACAAACACATTGACATACATACGCATACATACACACACACATACACACATACACATACATACGCATACGTACACAGACATACACATACACACACATACAGCACATACGCATACATACACATACATAATGCGCATGCATACACACATGCAAACATACATACATACATGTGAGTGTAGTGTCGCACTGGGGTACGCACGCACATCAATCCATTCATGCATCCCTCCCTCTCTTCGTCCTCTGTCAGTCGATCCCTGAGTCAATCAGTCCGTTATTTCATCATGCCATCCATCCAGGTACGCAACACCGACATACATACTGGAATTCAATGCATGCACACGTGCATGCATGCCTCCTTACTTTTGTATGCTTTCGTACTATCGTACGATGATGATCTGAATGCATATTCACATATCATATACCTGCTTTCTATTTCGCTTAGACTTAGACATCAGTAGGTCCTCGATTTCGAGAAGGTGCTCGGAAATTACGAAGAATTGTCTCCACCTCAAGCAGAAGGAAGAGGTTCCGGGCACCCGAAAGATCAATCGCTGTCTGAATATGACTCTCTACAAACGGCGACCCCGGACCAACAGCCACAAGGAACGAAAAAACTCAATCTGCATGGCGGTCTGCTCAGAACTGCCCCCTAAGCTGGGAAGTGACCGCCGATGTCCGGATCCTGAAAGGGGAGCCACAGGAAACAGGGATGGCAGCGATAAGCGGCTGCCTGTCACACACAATGCTTGCAGCCTGGACGTCTGCTACTTTGTACGCCCTCGAAACAGGGATGATAAACAGCTGTCGCACACAGTCACAACCGCATTGGGCGGACTGGTGCTTGTGCAATCGTTGCTGTCATCACAAACTCCTCAGTGGCCGCCGACAGCCAGCCCACTGCAAGCCTTCATCTTCGGGCGGCAGGAGGACTTCAAGCAGTGCGTGCAAGCACGAGACTTGTCGTTCGTGATGCCTGCATCATTCGCATATAGACACTTCGCATACAGCTGGCATCTCTCACACATGCAGATTACTCTTGCACGAGTCTTGCGGGGTCGAGCGGTTGCCGAACTGATGCGGCAATCTTCAACATGTTCCCCTTCAGCCGAGATGCACTGGTTCATGCAGTGGTCCCTCGAACAGCCCACCAACTGGGCCATGCAGGATGCGCAACTGCCCGAGTAGCCCTTCTTCTGCAT
>BGNK01000161.1:184765-209963 GCA_003297005.1 Symbiodinium sp. clade A Y106
GCTGCAATCCTGCCCTTCGCACACGTCATCCGATGCCAAGGCGGAAGCCACATCCTCGCTGAAGGCACCCGCAATGCTCAGGAAGACAAACAAAGCTCGGAAAGCCATGGCCGGCAAGCGAGTTAAAACAAGAAACGCTTTGGAGCTACTTTGAGAGCAAAACGAGGCTCGCAAGGCAACCACGTCTTTCCAGACATTGTGCTCAGTGTCTGCACCGACGAAGGCACAGAACTTCTAAATGGTATCTGACCGCATGGCGTGTAGCCTGACTGTTCCACTGCTTCCAGCCCACGGAATCTTACGGATACCCACGGCACACTACAATCCCATGACTGCCATGCGAGTTCATGTTGGTCGACTGTTTCCGACAGTGAGCAATCCATGCGTGTGCTAACTTTTCACGAAGCTCTTCACAACCACAAGTGCGAGGGCGAAAGTTGCGGCTCCGTCCTCAGAGCAGTGCTTCCCAGGACGTTGTGTTCCCTGCAACTGCATTTAGAACTGGTGCAAACAGCCCTGCCTCATTGGGCAGGCTTCTACGGCCGTTGCGTTCATCACGGCCTCCTCAGTGGCCGCCGACAGCCAGCCCACTGCAAGCCTTCATCTTCGGGCGGCAGGAGGACTTCACGCAGTGAGTGCAAGCACGAGACTTGTCGTTCGTGATGCCTGCATCATTCGCGTGCTAGATGCGAAAGGCAGCTCACTTCGCATACAGCTGGCATCTCTCACACATGCAGATTACTCTTGCACGAGTCTTGCGGGGTCGAGCGGTTGCCGGAACTGATGCGACAATCTTCAACATGTTCCCCTTCAGCCGAGATGCACTGGTTCATGCAGTGGTCCCTCGAACAGCCCACCAACTGGGCCATGCAGGATGCGCAACTGCCCGAGTAGCCCTTCTTCTGCATNCAATCTTCAACATGTTCCCCTTCAGCCGAGATGCACTGGTTCATGCAGTGGTCCCTCGAACAGCCCACCAACTGGGCCATGCAGGATGCGCAACTGCCCGAGTAGCCCTTCTTCTGCATGCAGTCCTCCATGCGCCAAGGCGCTTCTCGGAAGCACTCTCACATCTATTCATTTAGCAGTGCTTAATAAGTAAGCACTGCTGCAGCCGCGAACAGCCGATGACAAGCTATCTATGTCATCTATATATTATGTGACTCGGCATCGGAACGAATGGCATGTCCTTGGTGCAAGGGAAGCCAGCGGCGCAGCCGCGGCCGCAGCTGTTGAGGGCGGCGTCGAAGCTCCTCTTGCCTCCGCTCTTCCAAGTCTTCATGTCTGCAGCATCGGTGCAGCCACCGCCCTCGACCTCAGCCTCCTCCTCAGCTTCCTCCTCCACTTGCACGGCCTCCTCTTCCTCATCATCGGAGGCATCCTCCAAAGCCTCCAGGTAGTTGACCTTCATGCCGCGCAGCTGGTGGAGCTCCAGGCTGCAATCCTGCCCTTCGCACACGTCATCCGATGCCAAGGCGGAAGCCACATCCTCGCTGAAGGCACCCGCAATGCTCAGGAAGACAAACAAAGCTCGGAAAGCCATGGCCGGCAAGCNGCTGCAATCCTGCCCTTCGCACACGTCATCCGATGCCAAGGCGGAAGCCACATCCTCGCTGAAGGCACCCGCAATGCTCAGGAAGACAAACAAAGCTCGGAAAGCCATGGCCGGCAAGCTTGTGGCACGGAACACGACTGAACAGAACGGGCGTTCTGAGCCGTTCTTTCACCTGTACTGCTACCAGGACAGTTCAGAATCCCACCGATTACCTTTCCGAATTCTCGGCCCTCGGCGCATGAATGAGATTGTTCTTCACTGCACACCTGAGATGTCAGATTCGGAGGTCGTCTCCAGTCCAAGACAGCGAATTGTCCGGAGCTCCCACCCAGGCGGTCCGTACGTAAAGAAGCCCGCAACTCCACCTCAGGCTTTCCGCACAGGGAAACATCAGATGCTGGTGCAAGAGAAAGAGTCTGATGCGATCTAGTAACCGTAGATGTCAGACCCCGGTCTGTAGAAGAATCGCCTCACCGGGCATCAGATCGGCCCGAGCCACAGTGCATCTACGTGCGGTCTTTGGGATAGGAGGACCCGTCGCCTCTTGCACAGCTCGAGGACCTCTTTTTGGTTCACGGCAAAGCGGTCGGCCCCGTCGTTCGAAACCTTGCAGGCTCTAGCCCAAGATGTCCCGAGCAGCATTTCACTGCGACATGTCCGTGACGTTTGCTCTGCATGGGCTGCAGGCAACACTTGGCACACATTCCGAATTCCGACATGCTAATTCTGGCATGTTCCAGCATGTATCCGTTACCTCCTCTCTCTGCCATGCGAACTTACCATTGGCTCGAGCTCAAGGCGGGTCCCCTGTGTCCTACAGTAGGTGGGGCCAATGGATGTCACTAACCTATATAATTGTATACTATAGGACAAATACATGGGGCAGGCTCTCCCGATCCCTTGCGCCCCTGCCAGGAACATCAGCAAAATCCGATGAGGGCCCGGCTGCACCTTTATCAGGTGATGTGCCCGAACCTTCGGCCCACACAATATGAAGCCCTATACGAAGTGGATGTTATACAAAGTCGTCACCAGTCTCAGCGATGCGCTCGGCTTCGAGGCCTCGGAGGCGTTCGGCCAGCAGCTTCGAGATGCTGGTGACAGCTGGTGCCGGGGGCCGGGGTGCCGCTGACGGCTGGCGCTGACCAGGCTCTGAGCAGGTGACCGTGCTGGTGCCGTTCACTGCAGATCCGCCGCCTTGGTTTAAAAGTGCGACATCAAAGACGGAAGATTCGAGTCCCGGCCTTGCAGAGATGCAGAACACACCCAAGAAGCAGATCCGAAATTTCGATTCTCACGCTTTCAGCTCTCTTGACCGTCTAAGTGGGCATGCGTGGGCCGAGGCATCTGAGGAGAGCACCTGACTTCTGCACCTGCGGCATCGCTGCGTCATCGCGGCGCTCACCGAAAGCTCTTGAAGCATACGACAAGACCAGGCAAGCACCCCAGCGACGGCAGTGGCTGCAGATGTTTTGCCTGAGTCCAGCCGGCATGTAACATGGGCAAGTCCTCCGGACACCGAACTTGCAAAGAACTCCTGAGTCAGTTGCTGGATCTACTCTTTGCCTGGGAACCATCTTTTGCACATTCCACGCTGCTGAGCTTCAAGACTTGTCTTGCCACTTCAAGAAATCACTCGGGGCTGTCATCAGGCTCGTGCATGCAGTACGTAGTACTTGATGCTCGTTGCGATGAAATCATCGCCCATCTTCAACGAACCTTCTGAGGGCCGTAGCTGGTAGGAGAATACCTGGATCTACGACAAGGTCTGGCCTTTGGCGTGCCGCGCCAAATGCCCGAGCAATTTGGGAACACGCTGCGTTTTGTCAACAAATAAGGCGATGGCATTTGCGGTTTCATAAACAGGCTGCGGTGCATGCGCAGTTCACAGGGCGCAGGTTTGGTTCTCATGGTGCATCACTTGGAATGAGTAAACTTGAGCCAGGGGTGACATCTGCGGCACTTTCATGCCCCCACGCATACCAGTTGATGCTTTATGAAAATGGCCATGTGCATCTTCGTCTGCTATAGTGAGTGCTCCTGCACCCGTGAACCAGCAGAACCAGCATTTACGATAGACAAAATCGCCTCGCGAGGAGGAACTTTCAAGTGCCCCAGGTTGTCCCGCCGTGGAAACACGGGCATTCTTCGTTTCGAACCAGACCGATGCGTTGGACATGCAGGCGTTTGACCTTCAGGTCCGGGACGCTAGTGACAAGTTCAAAGCAATGACCCGTGAGGCTTGGTGTTGCGTGGAGAGGGGCGAGTCTTACTCAAAACATTGATATGGAGGCTTCTGGCACCATCGACACCTGTAAAGCCAGCGTCCAAGTCGGGGAGGGCAAGTCATTGATGGCAAGATGCCATCTTGCACACCGTGACCTCTTGCAGCGTCGGTGCATTCAGAATGAGAGCAGTTGGGAAACTGACTTTGGAATGTGTGTTGTCCGGCCAGTTACATTTACATCTCCCCTTCGTAGGACAGTGCTGTGTTGTGATTCGGACAGGCCTCCTTTGTGATGGAGCTCCCCTCGCTGGTTACAGAAGTAGATCTTTACAGATTTCTTTGCCGAGCACTTTAAGAGGTAGTTCTGAGTACCTACTGAAAATTTAGTACACGCTCTCCATGCTCGTACTCTTTGCCTCCAAAAGAGCCAGCGACGACTTCGGCCACGATCATCCAAGCACCACCAAAAACCAGACGAGAACACGACTGTTGTTGGCCGTGAGTGTTCTTGAAGCCTAGGATCTTGATCTTCCGAGTGGTTAGGTGCCTATGCCACTTGCTGAGCATCAAGAAGCTCTCCCGGTCTCGCGACCTGCTGCCACCTCCCAACCGTCTTGCAGGCATCCCATGACTGAACTCCCTGATGGACGGGCTGAGTTTTCGCAGCTGCGATAACTCCACGTTGGCTGCAGTGATGAAACATTGACATACATTGGGCATCCCAGTGCATCACCCTAACCCACAGGTCTTCTCACATCTCTTAGCCCCTCAGGCCGGAGATCCGGACTGGGCTGACCTTAACCTCAGATCGCTTGGAATGCCACGTGCAGCCTTCAGGTCGCCCCTGCTGAGGCTACGGCCTTTGCTGTGGGTGTGCTTCGGCCAGCCGCTGCGGCTGCAGCCGCCGCTGTGACGCCCACCTTGGATCTTAACCCAACCACTTGGCATACTCCTTTTGAAGCAGCTTAAGGCTTAAGGCTTCCGCTGAGTTCATGGGCACCTGGGGCGGTGCAGCCTGCTTGGGTGAGCTGCTCAAGAAGTCCATAACGATTCAAGTCGTCGCATCCAAGAAGCTAAGACCCCAACTGCACTGAGGGGTTCACGGGGGATCCTGCACTCGGGCTCGGGAATTCGGGAATCTTTTGGAGATCAAACCGAATCAGAAGTCTCCTGTCCATTGCACTCATGTAGCCGTAGGCCACTCGAGCCTCGACTTTGAGACTGTCGCTTCTAACGGTTCTAGCGCCCTAACGAAGCGACTGCCTGGCCAAAGGCAGGAACTGGACTGGCTGCTGCCTGAGAGCAAAGTTGGAGGTACCATCCTCTTCGACCCCCTGCAAGGAGCTCGGCACCCGGCCCCTCTCGCCTGCGTTCTGGTCTGAATCCTGCGAGTGCTCAAATTCAGGTTTGGATTCTCGCGCTGGCAATCTGTCAGCATTTCGTTTCACTCATCGTCTTCAATACTCCAACGTACCAACCTTGCCTCAGCTGCGTCGTGCGAGGAGTCACGGGGTTACTCCCTGCCACAACTTCACAGCATGTCCGCGTTGATTACATCTCATGCCTGTCTGCCTGGCTGCCTGCCTGCCTACTTATTTCTTTCCTCCCTGCCTCCAGGCATGCGTGCATGGTTGCTGGGTTTTTCGGAATATGAGACAATCCAGCATAGACCATTCGGCACGACTGCCCATGTCAACCTCTAGACTCTAGATGATGCTTCGTAAAACATGAGATGGATATGGAACGAACATACAGATACATGTCTGATGTCATGCTACAACCCAATACAATCTGAAGACAGATGCAATGACGCAAGACACCGTCTTGAAAGTGGCATAATGTAGAAGTCCAAAACAGGATATTGTGCAAGCCGTAGCAATGCATAACACGACATCGGATTAGCACGATGTGGCCTGGCAAGACAGACAACAACGACACACACTGCAAAGCACCTACATACATACATACCTAGCACAGTCACTGTCACGCCAGGGGCAGCATACGAAAGCACAAATGTGCATGACTGACATACTACCGCAGCGCATCAAGCGTGGCATTACCCAACATAATCATAATCTAGTGCATGGCAAAACAAGCAATCCCAGCATGGGAGAAAGACAATGTGGAACTAACGACACTGAAACTGCTGTGAGACCGGGCTGTGCCACACGAACCACCACTCCTTCCTCTCATCTATGATGTCGGATCCAACAATCTTTGCAAGTGGGCCTGCATCCGGCAGGCCTGTCTATCTATAGTGAGGTGTGCAGATGGACCTTGCTTGCTTTAAGTGTGATTCATGGATGCTGCAATCCAAGGCCTGGCTGGGAACTTGCCATGCAGTTGGACAGTGGAGGAGCAGGGGCGACCTTGCCGGCAACTGCATCGCAGAGATGACGGCAAACGCCTGCTGAGCTGTCTTAGTTTTGACATGCGAGCGACGAGTAGAGATATCACGAACTGCAAATTGCACATGTTGAAGCACGCTGATGAGTTGCATGGTGCTCTTCTTCGGTTCTGTTTTCGTGACATGGGTCCTCCGACGTCTGGACCGGGCCTCTCTTTCGTTTTCGCCCGTTCCAAAGTGCAGGGAAGAGAACGCAATGAGGAACAAATACGGTCACAAGGAAGTCGAAGCTCGAATTTTCGGAACGGGAGATGGAGTAGCCGTGGGGCATGTCGCGCGTTAAAAGAAAAGTCTGCAAGTACAAGTAAGCATAGGTTTCATCTAAGAAGAAGACCCAAAGGGCTTCATGCAAGCAGGACCTCCCGTCTCAGTTCCAGGGCATGATTACTGAGGCACCTTCAAGGTCCTGTCATCATCATACGCGGAGAGCCACGTGCTGAGCATGTGGCTGTGCCGGAAGAGAAGTGTAAAGTTGGCACAGGGCCAAATGGTGCCCCTGCAACCTGACTGAACTGACAAGAAGGTGTTCCAGAAAGTTCGAAGAAGCATCAAGTTTCAAGCCTGCCGCACAGCCGGACCAGCAGGGCGTCGAGGTGTAACCTGCATCTTACATGCATCTTGCACACGATCTGCTCCTGATTCCTGGACTATCCGCACAACCTCTTGGCGGTATTGCGAGACCTCTCGCATGAGCTGGGCTTGGCTCTCCTGCGACGTGCTGCAACTCACGTCATTCTCAGTCTCTCTTTCTTTCACCAGGGCTGGGGCTCTGTCTCTCTTTCTTTCTGCCGGGCTTAGGGGTCGCGATGCGACCCGCAGGCACTCGGCCCGCCCGACCACCTAACTCTTTATTAAGCGGTCGGCTTTGGGGTACTCCAGACTTTGGCAACGAACTACTCAGTAGGTTCTGCGTCTCCGCGTTGTACCCCCCACCTAGAACACTACAACAACCACACAACCCCCGCCTCGTCTCCGCGCCCCTAAGGCAAACGTCTTCTGGCTACAACTCGGTTCTGCAACGTTCTTTACTGAGTATTGAAAGGCCTGGCAGCTTCCCCCGAAAGTCAAGTACAGTACGCAACCCCAGTAACAACATAGTTTGCTGCTGCAGTGGCCTTCCCTACAGCCTAGTCGCACTGAGGCCGCGGCAGCCCTCCTGCTGAGGTCGCGGCACCAAAGTTGTGCAGTCCCCCCCTTCTGTGTTCCACAAGAAAGTACCGTTGACATGTAAGGTCTCCCCCGGAAGCCGGCGGTGGGGACTGCGGTTGTTGGGGGCTTCCCCCCGTTGACGTGAGACTTTACTTACTGGTAGTGGGTTCCACCGCCTCATACTCAGCAAAACTTCCCCCACCACAAGTGTAGCTGGGTTTACGGCTGGCCTCAAGGCTGGAAGGCTTCGGGCGGGGGCCTTGTCAGAAGCAAACAGCGTCACTTAGAGTTGGTACGGTGGCCGAAAGCTAGGTGGTTTTGGTGGCCCCCACCGTCTTCGGCACTGCTCTGGTTGCTTCGCTTCTGTTCCAGCTCGCAGACAGGTGGAGCAACCCCCCAGCAGCACCCCCAAGCAAAACCGTCAACGCTAGTCGTCTTGGTCTAGCGAGCTGGGGCTGGTGAAGCGGCGGCGTGGCTCTGTGGCCTCTTTTTTGCGGCCCCCTCACTGGCGCACTCTCTCCCCCGTCTGCGGTGGTAGAGGGGCTCGAGGTTCTGGCCGCCTTCGGTGCGCCCCCAGCTGCGGTCGTAGTAGGGGTCGAGGCTCTGGCCACCTTTCCACGGTCTGCGTCCCCTTCGTCTTCGACTATCTCCACGGCTTCGTCTCCCCCCCAGTACTCCGCGGCCCATTCGTCCAGCTCCTTCAGCGCTTGGGTGGCTGCTCGCCACGTGTCCCCTTCCAAGAAGGGCAATAGTGCTCGTAGTCGTCGTTTGGCCTCTCTCTCTCTCTCTCTTCCTTCTTTCTGCAGGGCTTAGGGGTCACGTCGTGGCCCTCAGACCATCGGCCCGCCCAACCACACAATGTTGTTTGAGTGGTTGGCTTTGGGGTCCCACTGACTGCGGTACATCTTTCTTTCGCCAGGGCTGAGATGTAGGGGTTGTTGCGGTACATCTCTCTCTCTCTCTATATATATATATACACACATGCATGTGTATATGCACATGTAAACAAACATCTGTAGTAATGCGACTGTAAAAAAAGGCACGAACTTCCACAAGAATCTCATGAGCACGTGCACTGTCTCATTTATCGTGCGTTCCCTTCGAGGTACCGGTGAACCTGCTCGGCAGGATGTGCTTTGAGAACATGTACCACCCCGAGCCCTACTAGTAGGAGACACCGGCATCGGCGGGTTCATCTCCCGTGGATCTCACACGGGTTCACTCCCGGATCCACTCGAAAAGAACATACCCCGTACACAAAATCGCTAATGAGCGCTACCCTACAGCCGGTAGGCTTTCTATGCGAAGGGCTGCTCCATCGCAGGGCGGGTGAGCGGAAGAAGTTCCACCACTCCTGCCTTGCTTGGTTCACTGCCAAGCTGAAGCCAAGTTAGCAGCAGGAGTGTGCGCTGTGATTCATGTGCACCCAAGCCTGCCAAACTCAACACATGCATACCTGTACATACTCAGATAATTACAGACATACTTACTTACTTACTTGCTTACTTACAATTCTGTTCCCGGAATGGACCTAACTTCGGCAGCAGTTGCATGACGCCTCTTTGGAAACGACAAGCGGCACGGTTGCAGAATCCAATGTTTCAACCTCTCAATTACAAAGCTATGAAAACACATTCTCGGGGGGCTCCTCAACAGCCGCTTATAAGCTTTTTGTGGTGCAATCCT
Source organism: Symbiodinium sp. clade A Y106 (assembly GCA_003297005.1). Classification (NCBI taxonomy): domain Eukaryota; class Dinophyceae; order Suessiales; family Symbiodiniaceae; genus Symbiodinium; species Symbiodinium sp. clade A. The sequence continues at coordinate 193,790 of BGNK01000161.1, forward strand.
CAGCCGAGCTTCTTCAGGGCTTTTCATGACCTTCTGGAGGGCTGTGGGTGAAATAAAGATTCAGGAAGTCAACCTTGATTCATGGTGGAATCTCACATCCCTGCATATTCAACTGCTGAGGATGGGCTGGGCATCAAACGATTTTTGCTAGCGTGGCGAACATTTGCAAACACCTGCAGCGAAATCGATGCACGAAGACGAGGTTCTATGACCCAGCGTGGTCAACAATCACGATGCCAACCCTGCGGCATTGTACAGCATAGTCTCAGGGCACTCGCGGAGATGAAAGACACTGTGCGCACACGTCCACGGAAAGAGGAATCTTCTAACAATCCCACCTACAAAGTCATCGTGAAAACAGTCCCTTCACAGAACTTCAGTAGATTCTCAATCCTATGTCAAACCCTGCGTGGTACTTTCGGTATGTTCGCCAGTGCTACTTTCAATCTACTACTTCCTGCCCAATTACGAGCCTCACCATACTGTATCTTGAAACACAGAACGTCATCACCTCCCCCTCCCCGACTCCCACATACATACATACATACATACTACGTGCTGGCTGACTGTTACGTACATAACCAAGTATTCACATCCATCCATGCATGCATGCAAGCAAACAAACATGCATGCATGAATGCAGTGCAGTGCAGTGCAGGGCAGGGCAGGGCAGGGCAGGGTGGCAGTGCAGACACACACTGCACGGCAGTCTAGGCCTCAAGCACCTGAAAGAAGGTCCCGCTGCCTCGCTGAGTTGTGCTCGCTGCTCACTCATGCGCCGCCCGTACTCGAGAACCTCAAGCTGCTTCCTGGCAGGCTGCGATAAGAGCCAAGCTGAGAGAACAAGTGCAGCTCTGCTGGGTGCAGGATGATACAGGGCACGAAGAGGTGTTGAAGTCACGGGGGATCTGCAAACATTCCGCATAGTATCTGGACAGTGCTACCAGTATTGACCATGCCGAGGTCCTTCCCCGACAAAATCAGTTCGCTCATAAGCTTCGGCCTGAGGTTAGCATTCTCCTGTCGGAGATGGAGATCATCCTGGACCTTGCCAGGCAGCTGCAGCGACTGCAACTTGAATAAGGCATGTCGCTAGAAATGGTGGGAGCTTTAGCTGAGGCAGGGGCCCTTCCGCTCTCTACTGATGCAGGCGCCTCAGGCACTCTGCATAGATCGACATCGAGCAACAAGGACCTTCTTGCAACATCTTGCAACTAAAGTCCTAAAAGACGACAGCGCCGAATGCTTGAAACTACGATTATTGTTGCACTGTGTTTTGTATGTGGGCATGAACAGTGCAGTCAGGGTCGGGGGTGGTGTGTGCCGGGGCCGTAGAAGGAGATTCTGAGATGGGCTCTTGAAAGGTTCAATGGGAGATAGGCTCTGTGGTGTGGTGTGGCATGGTGCTGTAGAGGAAGTTAAACTCTTCATGGGGGTGTGGGGGGTGGTGCGTCCTGGCTCTGCGGAGGTCTTCAGAAGACCGTGCAGTTGCAGTAACGTGGCAAAGTAGCCATAGAGTGGCGCAGTGGCAGCACAGTACCAGTACAGCAATAAGTAATACCGCAATACTACAGTACTGGAATCGTAGTACTGTCGTAGTGCGGTAGTACGGTAGCAATGCCACAGTAGTACAGCAGTAGTACGGCAGTAGTAGTTGTCTACAGTAGCAGTACAGCAATATAACAGCAGTTACAGCAGCAGTTGCAGCAGCAGTCCCAGTCCGAGCGGGAGCGGGAGTGGAAGTGGGAGCGGCAATAGTAGTAGTAGTAGTAGTCGTCGTCGTCGTAGTCGTAGCAGGAGTAGTAGCAGTAGTACTAGTTGTAGAAGTCGTCGTAGCAGTCGCAGTCGTAATAGTACTAGTACTAGTAGTAGTGTTAGTCGTAGTAGTACTAGTACTAGCACTAGAACTGGTACTGGTACTGGTACCGATACCAGTGCCAGTACCAGTACTAGTAGTAGTAGTAGTAGCAGTAGCAGTAGCAGTAGCAGTAGTAGTAGTAGTAGCAGAGGTGATCATCGTAGTACTAATAGCCGTGGTGTCGGCAGCATGCCGAGGATGCCTCCTGCGACTCCATGGCCTCTCCCAGCGCTGCAACGGCCCTGCAAGCGAGACTGACTAAGTAGGAGGTTCAGGCCGACGTTGCTGTCAATCACGTATCTTCTTGTCATGTACTCTTTCACGGAGGTGCTGCTGGTGGCGGCTGACTGCGGCTGTGGCCGTGGCGATGTGTTGGCAGTGCTCGTCGTGGTGGTGGGGGTGGTGGTGGTGGTGGTCGTGGTGCTGGCGATGGCGGTGGCGGCGGCGGCGGCGGTGGTGGTAGTGGTGGTCGTGGTNGGTGGGACTGGTAGCGGTGCGCGGTGGGGGCGTCTACCGCGGGGCGTTGGCGGGGACACCTCCTCGTCCTCCGCTATTGCTACGTCTACTTACTTACTACAAACAGGACGACGATTTCCATGATGAGGACGACTACCAGCATCTCGAACATCGCCACTCCTGATACTGCCCTCCTCATACTACAGTCGTCGCAATAACTGTCAGATGCTGATTGTGGCGCACATCATGACATATTTTCTATTGAGAACACAGGTCCTATGCAATGATCAACGACGTTCAGGTTGTGGCACCTAGCCTTCATCCTTATCCTTGAGACTGTGAGCCACAAAACGCTGTGAGCCTGAAAAGATCCGAAGATCGGTGCTCTCTGGAAATTTGCGAGACCGAGGGATGAACTCACGAGTCCGCTCGTAGCGGAGCTCTGCTTCTTCCAGCTGCCGATACACGTCCTCCAGCTTCGAAAATTCGCTTCACAGTTTCCGGACCGCAGCACAAGGTTATGATTAAGTCAGGCCTGGGAACATGACAGACATACTCCCTAACAAGGTTTGCAGTCCTCTATGGCCTCGCAGGTAATGCGCGAGCCAGGTATGTGCACCAGAAGCTGCTCCTTGAGGTTGGTGACATGCAGCGGGGAGTGGGTGCCATGCAATTCCACACACACGCACAAGTCACATCGCCTGATCTGCCAGTCCACTGACGTGATCAGTGACGGGTACCTCATAACAAACGAGAGATCAAAGTAGTTACGAATTAGGAGCGTTCTTGTCACGCGGCACACCAAGCGGTAAAGGTCAACGGTCTGCTTGAAGCTGGCCTGGCACAGCGTTTCTTCGTTCAGACTGGAAAGAGAACAGGGTTCCATATGTCAAAAGCCACATGGGCACAATGGTAAGTACACACATGTGTACCTGCATGAGGATAAGGGGTCGCTATGACACATCATCAGAATCGTCTTGCTGCCAAAACCAATGATGATTCTGGCGACGATCATGATGCAATGCATACGAGAAGCAACTAAGGAAGAACAACAAAGTGGTAGAAAACAGCCATAACAAGCTAAAGCAAAGACCGCAGAACTCAGGACCAAGAGTCAAGAAGAGGTTCCTCCACGTTGCCTCTGACCAGTCCTCGAGCTTCATTGCTTCTCTGAACTTCGCAAGGACCTGGCGGAAGAGGATAAGTTCTGTGTCCGCACGCATTAAGCGGATGCACCGATGTATCTATCGCTCTATGTATCTGTCTGTCTATCTGTCGACCTATCTTTTTATGAAAGTCTCTATACTATGTCTGGGCGACCTCTTTACAGCTATGCATTGCGAGTACCTGAGTAAGTTAAGAAATACGCATAGAGTTTCGGAAACTATGCCCCGCGCTCATCCGTATGTGTTTGTTAAGTTTGCTTGTGCTCCTGCCGATGCTTGTGAAACACACGCACACATGTATGATGTATGTTTATGTAATGTACTGCAATGTAGTGTATTGTAGCGTAGTGTAATGCAATGTTATGTATGTATGTGTATATAGATAGGTAGATAGATAGACAGGGAGATAGATAGATGTGTTCGTATAGACCGTATTTACATACATACATACATACATACCTACGTACATACATACGTACATATATACCTTTTCCTCAATATACAGAGAGAGGGATATATATATATATATATGCGCACACATGAAAATATCAGAAACATACACGTGCGGGTGTGCCACCTTGCATGTTGCATTGAGCGTTTCATTCCACCTAATTACCTGTTTCTCGTACCGACGCCGATGCTCAAAACGATCATCTACAATTTATGCGAGCATCTCTCAGCCTCTGCTGCGGTGCACTGCCCATCCAGTGTCATTGCAGCGATGCCTCAGGCGATGGTTCTCAAAGACTCAAAGATAGGCCAAGAGCCTCTAACTTGAAGCTCTGCCTCGGGAGTGTCCGAAGCAAGAGTTTGCGATAAAAGCCCCAGCCCCAAGTATCTGTAAACTATGTCGTTTCACAGATGCGCATATTAGCACATGAAGATCCATCAAAGGACTGGGACGCAAGAGGCTGAGCGGTAGACCCCAAAGGACGTTCACCATGCCTCCAACTCCTTGGTGTCGGACAGCCGAACAGAAAATTTAGTATGCATTCCCTGCCGTGGCATCATGCCAGGACTTGCTTCCAAGAGTCCAGGGCGTAGCTGGGGCAGCCGCTTGATGCTTTAGGGCATTGTCATGAGTATGGCCTGCTGCATCGAGGCAGCATGTTCCATGGAGGGTCTTTATTTATGTTGTGGAAGATCTAGATCCTTGCGTGTGCATTCGGCTGCGACAGCTTTGCTTGTTCACATGCCATCTTTCGCGGGCGGACGGCGGACAGCTTGCCAGGCCGGGATCATGGGTGCAGACAGAACAGGATTCAGGCATTGAGCTCACAGGCACTGCCCCGAGGCACCTCACATCTGCATAACAAAATACAGCTTGCGATTGAACGGTCCTAACTTACAGCTTATAGCTTGCCGTTTTGCCATAAACGCGCGGGGGCCCGTAGCAAGGCAGCCCGACTTTCTTGCCTCAAACACAAATAATTTAGCTCGAGGCATCTAAGGATCTTGAGCTACCTGGGCTTCCGGACTACCGAACCGGCAGTTTCTGGTAGCGGCAGAACTTCAGAAAAGAACCGTGCCGAAGCCCAGGGAAGTCAGACTGCAACTCGACTGACTTGTGGGTGGCGGATCACTGCACCTGAACATGACCGATATGGCCACTTTCATGATGCTAAGCTGCCTAAGATGAATGCCGCCACTGCCTGTATGTGGAAAGAAAACCGACGCGGACCACGACGACAACGATTACGAGTCAGAATGCTATCGACGTCTACTTCTGACCCGCAACACATTACGACTACCACAGCTACTGCTCCTACAACAACAACTACTACCACTAAGTAGTAGTAGTGGTAGTAGTAGTAGTAGTTGTTGTTGTGGTAGTAGTAGTACTACTACTACTACTACTGCTGCTGCTGCTGCTGCTGCTACTGCTACTGCTACTGCTACTACTACTACTACTACTACTACCACTACCACTACCACTACTACTACTACTACTACTACTACTACTACTACTGCTACTGCTACTGCTACTACTACTAGTACTATCGCTAACACTACCGCTACCGCCACCACTACCACTACGACGACGACGATGACTGCTGCTGCTGTTGAGTTTGCTGCTGCTGCTGCCGCTGCTCTTTGCTGCTGCTGCTGCCTCTGCTGCTGCTGCCTTTGCTGCTGTCGCCGCTGCCTTTGCTGCTACTGCTAATGCTGCTGCTGCTGCGCGCGTTGCTGCCGCTGCAGCTGCTGCCGCCGACACGGCTGCTCCTTCTACTGCTATTGCTTGTGCTCGTGTTACTGCCACTGCCACTCCTACTACTACTACTACTACCACTACCACTACTACTACCACTACCAGTACCACCACCACCACCACTACCACTACGACTACCGCTGCTGCTACTACTACTACTACTACTACTGCTACAACTACTACTGCTACTGCTACTACTCCTCTACTCCGACTACTCTTGCTGCTGCTGCTACCACAACTACCACGACTACGGCGACTAGTACTACTGCTGCAATACGACTGCAACTGCTGCTGCTCCTGCTGCTGCTACTACTACTAGTTACTGCTATCCCTCCTACTCCTGCTCCTGCTCCTACTCCTACTCCTGCTCCTCCTACTCCTGCTCCTGCTCCTGCTCCTGCTCCTACTCCTCGTCCTTTTCCTTCTCCTTCTCCTCCTGCTGCTACCGCTACCCTGTCGCTGCCGCTACTGCTACCACTACTGCTACTGCTAGCGCTACCACAACTGCTACTGCTGCTGCTGCTACTGCTACTGCTACTACGACTACTACGACGACTACTACTACTACTACTACTGCCACTACCACAACTACTAGGACTCCACCACTACCACGGTGGGGGTGGGGGTGGCGGGGGTGGCGGTTTTGGTGGCGGGGGTGGCGGTTTTGGTGGCAGTGGTGGTGGTGGCGGTGGGGGTGGTTATTGCCCTGCAAAATATTTCGTATCTATTGCTGTCAATTTTCTTAGTTTTGCCTTTGTCCCATCAGAAGTCTCGCGACCTGGACAACCGGGTCCTATCTGAGGCAGAGGCGACCAAGGTCAGGCGTGGCAGGATGTTCATGGTCATGAGCTCTTGGATCATCAGCTTGCACGCGTACCTCGGGATGTCCAACAGTAGACTATCCGAGCATAAATACACACGTACGTACGTGCATAAATGATTACATGCATGCATGCATATACGTATGTATATATATATGTAGAAATCGATCTCTCTCTCTCTCTGAACCTGATGCACATCAACAGGGAACAAAGTGCACCCAGCGCACGGGAGGCAAATCTGAGACACTCTTGCCGCATCCTCGGCAGTTCGAATTCCAGCTTGTGAAACTGTGGCAATCTGAAGTCAGTCCCTAGAAAACCGACGATGTCACACCAGTCCTTGCAGAGCTTGCACTCGTAGGTGTCTTTGCTTAACCGTGCGATGGCAAACAGACCACACCTGGGACTCAGGCGTTCAACACAAAAATTGAACATCTTAAATCTAAACTTGAGAGGTTTCGGGCAGCTTCGCAGGTGACAAGATAAAAGCCAGGTGCCGTGCTTGTCGCACACATGCACTCTGTGTGCATCAGAGACATCGAAAAGCCTTTCCTGCAGCAGGATGTAAAATGCCTTCGACTGTCAGTGCGAGTTGCTGTCCTTCAGGAATTTGGCTGCTCCGTGGGAGATGATGCAATCACGCTCCTCAGCAGTCACCAGGACTTTGTCTAATGTTTCACAGGCAGTCTGCAAATCAATACGGACACTCTGCACAGTGTCCATCTCTCCAAATCGCAGGCCGCCTTCTTTGGCACGGCCTGCGCTTGCCGCATCTGCAACTCAGCCGCTTTGGTCTAAGTCCTGCCCCGGCCTTCTGTTGGCTGTCTCACCAATGTTTGCACCTGACTATACCAGAGAAACAAAGCCAAGCCCGTGCAGTAGGAAAACAACGAAGAGGGTGGGGTGCAGGAAATTCATCAAGGAAAGCAACTCCGCGAAGACAAACAGAAGTTGGCACTGTCCAGACAAGCGAAGCATCGCATCGTGAAGCTGGGGCTATTGCTGGCCCTCTGGATCTCGATTGGACCTTGTCGCTCACCATGTGCTTCAGGCGCTGGTAGTACCTGTGAAGGGCGCGCATCAGATATGGAAGCTCTAGATGTCGCTGATCTGGCAAATCATATCCCACCCCCGGCACTTCCTCACCTCGGTCCTCATGTTTGTTTCGTCTGTAACAACGATAACCTTCCTCAACTTCAGCACGCTGTTGACACAATCGGGGGCACACAGGCCCGACGAAGATCTTGTTTGTGAGTGGACGTCCAGTGTGTCCATTCCAGACCTTTTCGTTTCCGAAGCGCTGGAAGCCCATGTCATGCAGCCTCAGCTTGGTCTTGCGAAGTGCACTCGGTGCACATCTGACTCTTGGTGATTGCTGACGTCGCACGATAATTCAGGATGCATTTGATTCATTTGATACATGGATGCATTTGGGCGTCATTGCATCACCTGCCTGCTCGAGATGTCCTTCACCGTCACGCGGGTGAAGGGCGTGGCCTCAATGCAGAAAGGATCGGCCGTGGCCAGAAGTCACAAAATGTTAGAAGGCCGCGACATCCCCCTGGCAGCCAACCAAAGCGCCAACCTGCCCCACTGGAACTTCCATGAATTTGCATGCTTTATATGAGGCTGTTCGGTGATTACGATATCTCCAAGTCAATCTGCTCTACTCATCTGTTCCTCCGCCCACATGATTCGGCAGAGGTGGGTTGTTCACGCGTGGTTCATGCCAACGGCTCTCGCCTTTCCGGTGAGCTGCTCGACCAAGTGGCCAATTGTCATCCGAGATGGAATGGCGTGCGGGTTCATGATCTGCCAGGATAAGTGCGTATGGGACATCCTTTGCAATGGCGCAGTAGGATGCACTCTTCTGTTGAACTTGCTGGCACGCTAGAATCCGCTAGAAGATGTTGCAAGAAGCGCTGTCTCTAGCAAAGACTGGCTGGCTAGCAGGATGCCCGGAATTTATATCAGCAGCTGCTAGTACTACTACTGCTGCTACTGCTGCTGTTGCTGCTACTGCTACTGCCACTGCCACCGGCACTGCTGCTGCTACTACTGCTACTGCTACTGCTACTGCTGCTGCTGCTGCTACTGCTACTGCTACTACTACTACTTCTTCTTACTACTGCTACTACTCCTGCTGCTACTACTACTACTACGACCGACTACGACTGCTACTACTACTACTACTCCTCCTCCTGCTACTACGACGACTACTACTACTACTACTACGACTACTATTACTGTTGATACTACTACCACTACTACTACTACTACGACTACTATGACTGCGACTGTGTCTGCGACTGCGACTGCTACGACTACAAGTAGCAGTGTACGCCAGGCGATGCTCCGAAATGCCTATCCCCGCTGTGGACGCCGAGACGTTTGATGTTTGGATGTACAATGTATGCCAGGCTGGGCTCCGAATTGCTTCACCCCAGTGCGGACGCTGAAACGGTTGATGTGTTTGGATGCATGCCAGACCGACCTCCGATATGCGCAGCCCCAGTGTCGATGTGCGCAACCCCAGTGCGGACGCTGCAACGGCTGATGTCTGGATTCATGCCACCGAAATGAGCAACCCATCGCATCCCATCGCAACCGCTGAAACATGTGCATTTCCTCAACAAGATGCGAGTTAAACCCTCCGCTCGTAAAGGCTTGTGGGCCTAGGGATACACCTTTTTCAAAGGTTTCTGGTGCCTCGTGCTGCCTCTAAAAGGTTTTTTGGGGGTTGCTCCCAATACACCTGCCCGAAGGGTTTTTATCTGGCTCCGACACCTGTGGAAGGGTTTTGCTGGTCAGTTCGACCTTCTTAAATTAAGGGCTAGTCACAGTTGCAGTGGGGGCCACTGATTCCTCGTGGCAGGCATAGTGGGTCCAAAAACGTGTGAGTGGTGGTGCAGTCTGCGTAAGTTGCACGTAAGGCTCGCGTAAGCAGCGCGTATGCGGCAGTCTCCATTTCCAACGCAGAGCGCACCGTGGCACACCCCTCACCAGTTATCTGAGAACATAGCTCATGACATGGTACACGTATCATGGTCTTGCAGCGTTCCAAGGTAGTGTGTAAGAAGGTTTGGGGTTGAGAGTTCAGCTTGATGCCGCATTGATGCCCCGATCATGCAGCGATTGGAGCACAGCCAATATGGCTTCCGGGCAGCACTGTGTGGCACGAGAAACACCTGCAAAGACTCCGAAGGGTAGGGCTGTTGGGTTGAGGGTTCAGGTTGCCATGTCATCGGAAATTGACAGCAAAAACAGTATCGCTCCGAGGCCATCGCCGAAGTAAACGCATACAAACGAGTTGGAGCGACCAGGCAGTACGGGAGCATTCATACTTCGTATATTCAGAAGCGTCAAGACCGTCAAAACTGTTTTCTGACAGGCCCTAGCTGGGACAGTCGTTGCGGTTCTGGTTTACCGGGGTTCCACGGTTACACACCCATTTACTAAAACCAGCTCATCTGCTGATGGTTCCCGGTAGCCGATTGCGGGCATTGTCAAGCAGGTCATGGCAGGTGGCTTAGATCTGTGTTGATTGTTGTTCGTCCGCTTCTCCGCCTTGAACGCTGAAAGGTAATGCCTTCCATCTTTTGCTCCCGAAGGTCTGGTCTCGAAAACACTGCCCGGTTCAGAGTTCCACGCTTAACTGTGCGACTACGACTACCACCACTACTACCACTACTACTACTACTACTACTACTACTACTACTGCTGCTGCCGCTACAACCACCACTGCGACTGCCTACAGTACTGCTCCTGCTGCTGCTGCTACTACTACTACTACTACTACGACGACTGCAAATTACTACTACTCCTCCGCCTGCTGCTGCCTCCACCACGACTAACTACTGCTACTACTGCCACTACCTTTACCACTACGACCTGCTACGACTACCCCCGCTACTAACTACTACTACTACTACTACTACTACTACTACTACTACGACGAGCACTACCCAGACTACCGCCAATACTGCTACGAATTGTTACTAGTGTTAACTGCTCCTGCATGCTTCTATAATTAATACCCTCATAAACATGGCTGCAACACGATGTCAGGCGTGATCCCGAAGTGGGTGAACGGCAGGTCCTCTTGACGGTACATGATGCCCAGCCTCAGCACAGGAATCAAGAGCCACTCTTCGGGGTTTGGGTAGGAAAACCCATTGACAGAAATCTTGCCACAGCTGCACTAAGTCACTGAATATGTCAATGGTTTTGAGCATCTCACGAAAGAGGGCATGCTTCTACGGAGCTGTTGCGATTGCACAATCTGTCGGTTCCAGCATGCGCATTCTGCCTATTCTACCTGCTTGCAAGCATGACACGTTCCTTTCTGACCGTGGCGGGACGCAAACTTGTCTCCAACCTGCAACCGGAATTGAACGACCACGCCCTGATGCCGTCCGGTCAGGTTCCGTCTCGCGAATCCAGGCTGTGACTGCAAGCCCACACTGGGCCCCCTGGGCCTCCGGAATTTTCAGAGTCCTGAGGCGAACTTTCGTGAACTTGTACCTCAGCAGATTTGCCCATTATGCAAGGAGCATCTCAAGTCAGAGGAAGGCCGCGCAGCTGAAGTTTTCTACAGCGGTACAGGCGGCGTACCCATCCTTGTTCAGGCTGACCATGACCTGGTCCACAATGCCACTCTCTGCCGTTCGACAAAGAATTGAGCTGTCCTTCAAGGCTCGCAGCTGGAGATGCCAAAGCAGTCTTGTCGAGTACAGGTCCTTTCTGTCAAACTTCTTGGGCCCCACTTCATCCCCTTGGTAGGCAAGCAATCCATGGTTGGCGAGTCGACCACTTCTTGCATTAAAAGGTTTGAATCTGAACAGCTTGAGATGCCACCAAAGCCACGGATCATGTCGGGTGGCAACGCGGATGTTCGACCAATTAGCACATCATCACCTGCAGCAAGGCACCGGAGGCAGGGCCGGCGCTGGCTGGCGGTCCTATGATGTGCTTACATCAGGGGGCCGTCTGGCCGTGCAGCAGTGCAGCAGGCGTTGCCACTTCTGGGAGTGCTCGTCAACAGATGCGTACGACGGTGCGTAGACTGTTGCTCGCGATAGTCCCACGGGCTACTCATGTAATTTTAGGCAAAGCACCGAGAATTCGGGTTGCCGGTTCGGCAAGACCATCAGCATCCAGCTTGCTGTAGTCACCTTCAAACGGGCATATCCACTGTCACTCATAGGGGCCCCAACTAATCTGAACTCTTCAGATTAGAAGCTGCAGTTTGGCCTCAGTAGTCAAAAAAAGCATTGCCCCCAGCTGCCCAGCTGAGTCAGCAGCCATTCTTGATGCCGAGGGTACGAAGTTCCTGCGGGCGGCCAAACCTCGTAGGAGAAGCAGCTCCGCATTGTCGTGTTGCGATGGGCTCCCCGCTGTAATCCAGCCGAGCAGCTCGTCAACCGGTTTCTTCCCTTCCCATTTCTCCTGGTGAATTCACGCAGCGACAACACTGATTTCGGAGCCCACGGTTCAACAAGGTGAGACCCGCAGGAAGACCTTTGCGACCCCCCTGACCCAATACTGTACCCACCGTTTTCCGGCTCGCCATGTTGTACACCGTGTGTCATGAATGCGGGGGCATGCAGCGGCTGCAAGAGGCCTGGGACCAACGTAAACCATGAGCTTTCACCCCTGCTTGGCACTTCGAACTCAAAAAGGAAGTACGACACGAGATTGGCCACGCCGGATGCTCCTCTGCAGCGTAACACCGGTATGAGACTGCTCTCATGAAGCCACGGTCCACTGCAGATTGGCCTCTGTTAATCAGGACCGCAAGCGAAAATGAGGCATCAACTCGCAGGAAACATCCAAGTGTCTTGCTCAGCATCAGGGAATCTTCCTGGTTGTAGCCTGGCTTGAGCTCCAGTGCCATGTCTTAGCAAGTTTTTTGACAGAATATCAAGCAGCGATCTTGCCTGTGTAGCACATAATCATGACGATTGTGTTCACCTCGTGAAGCCAACTTTAAGCTTTAAACTCGAGCATAGACGTGCAACGCGCTCAACGTCTCTGGGGTATTCTGGGCTCGATGCACCCGCTGGCATCTCTCGGAAGCGCAGGTAGTTCATGGATCGCGTTCCCACCTGCGGCTTGTCGCAGGCAAGCCCGCTCGGACAATCACAACTTGGGGCTGTGACGAACGGCTTCATGGGGTAGCACATGACACATGCAAACCTGGGTTTGCAAGGACTTTCAGGACAGTACTTACCAATCGCTTGCATCAGTGTCCTGGGCGTCCTGAGCGCTTGGCGTATCCATTCTGGCGTAGAAGTTCGTGCCAAAGACACCGATTGCCTGCTTGCCCATCGCAGATTGGAACACATTCCTGGCGGGCCGGTGCATATCCTCAGACGAGTCTGAAGGTTGGCGATTGCTTCGAGCCCGCCTCGGACTCATGTTGTGGTCCGGGAATGGGATGATGGATGCCTGAAAGCTGTTGCACCCACGTGACAGCAACCCTGTAGTATCATCTTCGCACTTGGAGGACAAACATGGTCGGCGTTCGGGGCCATTGCCCACCCGGGCACATCAGCAACACCAAGAACAAGCTTTTTCCGCTGCTGTCCGTCTGTCTGTGTGTCTGTGTGTCTGTCTGTCTGTCTGTCTCTCTGTATGTCCGTCGCATGTGTGTGAATCTGCATGTGCGTGTGCGTGTGCGTGCGGGTGTGGGTGTGGGTGTGTGTGTGTGTGGATGTGTGTGTGTGTGCGTCTCTGTGTGTGTGTGTGTGTCTGTGTGTGTCTGTCTGTGTGTGTGTGCGTGTGTGCGCGGATATGTCTCTGTACCTGAAAAACATGGGAAAGCATCGAGCAAGCAGGTGCGTAAGGGATGTAACACTATATTCAGCACTAATGCGGGCACATGCCCATGCAGCGGCCCAGCGCTGCAGGGCTTGCGACATGATGGTTCAAGCGGCCGTTTGATGACTCCTCTTCAGGTCCTAGTGCATCCGCAAAAACATCCTGGAGCCAGCATCTATCCTCTAGACTCTAGGCGTTTTGGACCTCGCAACTTCCCTACATCTCTGCGCCAACAACTAGAAGAACTCCTACGAGTATTAACAATCGCTTTCGAAGCGGCGACCGGCGACTTCGATCATAGAAGACACGGGGCTTGGGCTGAGAACTGTTCTGACATACTGTTTAGATCGATGCAGTATTGATGCAACCAGATCCTCTAGGCAACTGGCACAGATCCCGAAGATCATGGCCGGATGAATCTCTGCATGGGTGTACGTCCTGTCACACGATGCCACGTGCGATAGACAACAAGGGGCGGACGCTGTTCGAGCACGCTTGCCAACAAGGCGGGCGGACTTACAGTAGGCCCTGGTCTTGACCTTAGCTTGCAACCGTGCTCAAAGCTCGCACATCCTGAGGCGTCTGAGCAAGCGCACGAGATCGTGTATGAACATCGCGATCATTGAGCACTCCTCTTCTTCGGCATCCAGGTATTCGATGAGCCCCTCACCTGGACCGTGCCAAGCTCTCAGCCGTTAGCCTCCGAGCACAAGCTTGGTATAGCCAAGGCCCCAGCGCATGAGAGTCCCCCACTCCCACTCCCCACTTTTGACCTTGTCGACCTCAGTTTAAGCTGTACACCTTCAGCCGATGAACCAAGCATCAACCAAAATCGGGACAGACCCCAGCAAGCGTGCGTAGTGTAGATGGCCTTCTGCCGAGCCGCATGAGTTCTGTTGATCAAGACCTTTTGTCGCTCGTAGTCCACGATGTACAGCGGGCGTGAACACCTGTGGTTGAGATCGGCATCCAAATGCTGCTGCGCAGTCGACACCAAGACTGCTCGAGTCCACCTTCCACAATCCGAGGAGATGCGGATCTCGTTGTTCTTCAAGTCCTGCTGGATGGACACCTGGCATACGTGTACCCACTGTGAGATGAAAAAAAGTCGTCAAAGAGCAAAGCCAGAAATCCAAGCCAACTCAGTTCTGCTGCTCAATAGGCTTCGCACAATGCCTCCGAGTCCACATCTTTTCTGCGGCGTAGGCTCTGAAGTGTGTTCCTACAGACAGGCTTGAGTGTGTGCAAACCCCGGGTTGCGTTTGCGGCTTTTCGGCTTTGCACAGGCGTCCTCAACTCTGCGGGGTTCTTGTGCATGCCCACCCTTGCAATCGTCGCAGCTGTCAACATGGCTGCAGTGACACAGCCATCGACGGGAATGCCCAAATACAGGCAAGGTGCCATATCCCGTTCAGGAACACCTGACCGGCGAAGTGACTGCGAGAAGTTTCTGCGAAAAGCCAACCCCCAAAAATTCTAAGACTTGTCATTCTCGTGGGAATTTGCACACAAGTCAGCAGCTAAGTTCGGCTGTTTAGCTGCAGGATGTGTTGCTTTGGCACTGAGGGCACGCACGGGTGCATGCCTTCCTGCCACACCCATCCATCCTAATACAGCTGTCGGCCGTTTTGCTTCTCGAGCTTGGAGATAGGACTCTAGCCCGTGTGACAGCTGGAACAAGTGGCTGACGAAAAGGGTCGTGCCAAAAGCGGCGTCATGGTAAAACATCCACAAAGCTGCGACTTTGACAGCGGAACAGCTTGAACGCAGACTCTATAGGTTGGGTTTCGCGGCATAGCCTAAAATGTGATGGGCGCCGTGAGTCCCACTGGAAAAAGTGAGAGTTCGACGGCACTTCCGCAGATTGTCCATCTGCCAGAAACTGCATCAGTTTGCAGCCCGAGCTTCGCCTTGCGTAGGCTCAAGCCAAGGCGTTGCGGCACATTGGGCATTCCATGTTGCGCTGCAGCCAGGCACTTATGCAGCGCTTATGGAAAATGTGGGAGCAAGGCAACTGCCTTACAACATCACTTGACTCAAATTCCATGAGGCAGACGCAACCTCGGCTCCATCAATCCCCTGAGTACTGAGTTCATAGAACTCCTCTTTACACCGGAAACACCGACAGATGACAATTAGAAAATGGATGAAAATTGAACTAGTGATGTAAAAGAGGCTCGCGGCATCGTGCTCACTGTTCGTCGTTACTTCTACTCAGCCAGGCAGCATGGGGCCAGGTCATCCACCTCCAGCTGGTTCACCAGGAAGAGACTTCCAAGATCTTTGCGACGCTTTTGCAAGGCCTCCAACACATGCAGAGTTCTCGACTTGCTCCCGACGACATCCTGGTTCCGAAGATCTAGCTCAATCAGAAAACTCACAGCCTTTGAGGGCCCAGGCAAGCGAAAGAGGAAGCGCTCGTGCCCGAACATGCAGCATGAAATCAACCATACCGCGACAATCAGCGCTGCAGCGAAGCACAATGGAAACACCTCAACAGGAAGGGCATGCTGCGACTCCGAGCGCTGTCCATGATCGACGGATTATTCCGGATTGTTGGCGACTGGCTAAGTTTTTCTGAGCCTTCTCAAAACCGTGGCTGGCATGCGTGCCGGCGACAATCACCGAGATGTCCCTAGCCTAGGGCCGGAAATCCAGTCATGCTCCTGATAAAACACGCCATTGAGCTCCCACAGAAAGCCAAGAGAGAGAGAGAGAGAGAGAGCGACAGAGAGCGAGAGAGACAGAGAGAGACAGAGAGAGAGAGGGAGAGAGAGAGAGAGAGAGAGAGAGGGAGAGAGAGAGAGAGAGAGAGAGAGAGAGAGAGAGAGAGAGAGAGAGA
>BGNK01000161.1:210097-245946 GCA_003297005.1 Symbiodinium sp. clade A Y106
TGATTGTTTAGACCTACGCGCCTAGGGCGAGGTTATAGGGGCAGGCCTACAGCAGTAAAGCTAGGCCTAGAGCCTTTGTAAACCCTGAGCTCGAAGCCTTGGCCTTGAGCCTGAAGCCCGCGAACTTAAAACTCCAAAGCCTACCCGCGAACACCCTTTGGGCTGCCAGGGAAACACATGTTTAAACACCCGTTTAAACACTTCTATTGGTTGCACCTGCCCGGAAGGAGAAAGAGAGAGAGAAGCGAGATAGCGAACGAGGAAGAGAGACAGGGGGAGAGAGCAAGCAGAAAGGGAGAGAGGGAGAGGAAGAGAATGAATCACGCAAGAACCCTAAAATCCCAAGGCCTAGACCCTTGACTCAAACACCCTGAATCTTGAAATCCTGAGTTCTACGCAGCATCTAGGTATGGCGACATGTTTCTAGACATTCCGAAAAAGATCCAGCAAGAAGATCGCTTGCTTTCAGAACCCATGCCAAAGTCCGCAGAACAGCTTGGGTGCGTTTGGGGATGTTGTTACTTTGGCTGGAACCCGCGCCGGGAAACTTCCACAAGCACCATGCAGTTGCCGCCCTGCGCACGATTGCACGGCATGGCTACTATGTTCTGTGTCTAGCTGGCAAGACTGCAGAACATCGACGTACTGTACAATTGACTTACCGCTTGGTCCAAATGCAGCGGAGATCGCAACAATGAAGGTGCAGCTCAGCCTCGCCACTCGCGCACTGGTGGCCTTTGAGTAGGTCTTGATGTGATCAGGTGTGCATTCCATCAAGTCGAGGACCTTGTGCACGCTGTTTCTTTGGGTATCGTCCAGGTCGCGAATGCATGGAACTTGCGACGGTGCTAAGGCAGCTCACCCCCCATTCGTCAAGAAAATCCTCGATAATGGTCTGCGCCTGCAGCCAGCATCAGTCGCTTTCCAAGGAAGCACAAGCGGCTAGTACATGACTGGGTCACAGGCCGACCCGAGCGTAATCCAGCACCTCGGAGGCATTCATCTGTTGTGCAGGCTCGGAAAGTCAACCTAGAGTACCTCCTATGAAAGCACAGGGTCCTGCAAATCCTCGTCGGCATGCTGTCAATCACAGCTTGAGCGAGGCCACGGTCTGAATACCGGCCGAGTGCCGAGCATCAGCGAGATGTTCTTCACCAAGCCTACTGCCTACAAAAGAATCTGAAGCTCAGTGTCACCACAAGATCGTAAACCTGCCTGTCCCTCCGGCGTCTCTGCAGGGCACACGAGACCCCAGTGGGTGTTGTGAAGCTGCCTTGTGTGCCATGACCGCAGGCCGCATCATCCACAACAATCAATGCACTGCTGGCGCCTGGGCTTGACAAGCTTCCCTGATCGCGCCAATGGCGTGATCATCCGCCTGAAAGACACGGCAAAGCATTGTGGAGGACCAAGATAAGCTTGACGTAAAGCACGACCACGTGCAGAAAGTCCTCGCCTAAGATGGGAGAGAGTTGCCATGAAGGTCAAACGATTCAATCCCTGAGAAATGCCGGTGCGCACCTTGCATAACATGTGCTGCCACACAAAGAAATGCAAGCCGCAACAGCAAGTTTTTCAGATTTCTGAGAGTGGAGCTGGCTTCCCCTGCTTGTCCTTGCAGTCATTGCAATCTGGCGGCTCTGTGGCATTCACTAAAGATGACTAAAGCGCCATGCCCTACCAACGTGAGGCAACGAAGCACGATGTCCTGGCCCCAATTTCCAGTCGCGAACTGGTATTTCATTCCCTGGCTGAGGCAGGAGGCCTGGAGCAGTAGAGACAGCTGCTGCATGTTGCTTGCGTCCTCACTAATCATACGTAAACTCACGGTCCAACTTTGCCTGCTTCACACACTCCACTATGTCCGGGATCTTGCCCTTGTCTAGTTGTCTTTGCAGCAGCTTCCTCAGGTCCTGAATCATGGCTGGAATGACCTGATGAAGATGGCTCCCCCGTGCACGGCAAGATGACACAGGCAGACCTTGACACTCTTTCGCCAAAGACCGGTGAAGGAAGCAGACACCTGAAAAAACAATCTAGACCAGCACCATCGTCTCTTTGCCTCCCGTAGCTAGGGCCCGAGCGAGCGCACCCGCCAGGTCAATCCTAAGCGGCATTTGACACGTAAAGCTCGGCTAAATGCGGGAAATCATACACATCAGAACACTGGCACCAACTTTCTTACATCCATGGCACCGCTTCTTCCCAAAGTGATCTCGATCATCCTCTGGGTTGCGCCCTAAGAAACCTCGGAAGCCGGCAGAGTTGAAGGTTTCATTTTCAGACCTGACCGAAACTACAGAAAGCTGCCGAGAGCCCGACCCAGCAAAAGCCGGTTGGTCATGTAGCCGATAAAATAGGCTTTGCGGCCTTCAATGTTGCGCGTCCTGCGCGGTGTCTTTCCCATCGAGCTTGGAATTTCAGGATCCGCGTCAGTCAGAACGTCAGTGAAGCTCCTGCCAATATGCGGCAGCAGCTCCTTTTGGAGCAGCTCGCGGGCATACCTCAGGTTTACCAGGACCATGCCTTGCTAACACCACTGTGGTGTCCGCACGTCTCGCGCGTATCATGCTCCAATTCTGGATCGCATCCGCTTCGACGAGGCTCCAGCTGGATGCGCACGTCGCGCGTAGCGCCCATTGTGGGTCCACGCCTACCCCAGGTCCCATGTCCAAAGCATTGCAAACGAAAGCGGCCCTGTGCACAGCGCGCTTTGCGATGTAGTCCAGCGCCTGGAGCACAGGACAAACCAAGCGATCCGCATTCTTTTCTTCGGCCGTCCTGCTTCGTCCGAGTCTGAGGTCACGGCCATTTCCTGAGTAGATATTGGAGCCGCATCCTCTCGAGGGATAGGAAGAAAAAAGCGCAGCAGCATGAGCCCTCTGAAAAAGAGCCGATGCCTCGATAGAGAGCCTGCAAGCATTGAGCATTGCAAAGTCGCTCATATCGAACCTGGCGAAGTTCGATAAAAGGCCCCACAAGAAGCTCATCAAAACACCTACAAAGTGAAACTGCAGCTCATGGCGACAAGCAAATCCTGCCGGCTCGACACGATGCGCTCTAGAATGTCTCTGTCAGCTACAATGCCCAGAGCACGGAACATGATAACCAGTGGGATCTCTGTTCGGATGTATGGACCTGCGTGCCAGGCGAGATGCTGGAAAATAAGAACTCCGGAATACTGGAAAGGCTGCAAGCTTGAAAACGGCACTTTGCAGGCATGCCAGTCACTGAGCGTGGGACAGGTGCAAACTAATTGGCCCCGGCACATGGATTTGGAACCTGCTATGATGATTCAGGCTTGAAAGGTTCGCGGAACCAACCTCGCCGGGGCTTCCCATGTTGGTGCAGAGCTTCACAGCAAAGCCGGAGTTGCCCGCCTTGGAAGTCACAGAGGAAGTCCTACAAGCAGCAGCTGCCCTGACAATCTGAGGACGGCACGGAGCCTTCAAAAAGGGCAGAGCGGATTTCGCAGACCCAAGCCTTGGCACTGCACTGCTCCACTTCTGCTCGTCTCAGTGTTAAAGCCCAGCCCAAGGGCCGGGCGTACTTTGAAGGTTGCTTCTTGGCGAAGGCATAGACCTCATGACATCGTGCTCAAGATGCGACGCCGCCAAGCACGACCGTCAATGCCGGAGAAGACGCAGCTGCATGAAGCTGTGACCACGGCAAAATTGTTTGCCATTCGCTCCAATGCGATCAACACCTTCTCGGAGCCTGGGTGCTCTGTCTGGCTTCTTGCCGTTGCTCCGCCTCTCAAAGGCCCTAGGCCCGGGCCATTGATGACGAAGTAACCGCCCTGGTCAAGCGGGCCTCCGGGCCAAAGCAGAGCTCAGCTTCAGCTTCACCAGAAAGCAGAGCTGTTCCGCAGAGCTCAGCGTCTGGCATTCACCAAACTCGGTAAGTTGACCTCAGCAAGGTGTGCTGAGTTCAGCTAAGCATCCCGAAGCACAAGCACGAAAGCATTCTTCTTGCAGGACAGGGTGCGGTCATTGGCATCTTTGAGCCAACAATACTCAGTCCTGAGATGTCACGCATACACCCAAGATCATTCAGCTCAATGCCAGTGCCGTCTGCTCCGACATTGGTTTTGACTTCAGTCACAGTCATTGGAGCTCATCTGCGGCGATGGGCCTCACCATGATGGGCATCCTCATGAGGAAGACCTTGGAGTAGTTGTCCTCTTGGGTCAATGTCCTCTCGCCGTCCTGGGCAGTGTGGCTGCTGACTAGCCTGTCACGCGTACCTGATATTATGACTGGGCAAGCCGCATCGTTGACTTGGTAGACCTTTCTCTCAATGTCCACGAAGACCGGTGCCGCATATGAGAGGTTTCGCAAGCGCGCCTCTCCGGCTGATAATCGTCTGACCTACCTGTCGCCCGAACTTCTATCCTGGAAGTGGGCCTGGCCTCTCGCGGTGTGAGCTGGAGAGCTGTGCCATCCACCTCGTCCACAGTGGGCCTGAGACAGTCCGGATTGAATTCAATTTCAAGCTTTCCGCAAGACCCGCGAGCAGTCCAGTGACTTGGCTCTCCTTTAAGGGCAAGATTGCATGCAGCCGAACTTGAACTCTACTCTGGTCGCCGTGCCCGAACTTGCGAAACACCGAGAGCCGAACTTGTTGAAGTGCAGCTGCCCGAACTTCCACACATACGTCTGCGGCAAAGCCGACATTGCGTGCTCTAGTTGTACCGCTTCTGGTCTCTCTGGCAGCAGGAGCTGAGCACCAGACTTTCTTGCTGTCCTCAGACAGGTGTGCAGGCTGAAGGCAGTCAGCTTTGCATTGCTTGCCCTCCATTCGAAAGACTAGGATCCTGAAAACCAGCACTCACTTTCAGGAATTTCTTTGAGGGGATTCGGCCATGCGGCCATTCCACACAGGGACATGCCCTTGAGCTGACATGCGGCATTTTACCCAGAAATTGTCTAGAACGAAAGTTGCCACGACCTTGGAGCATGTGCTACGCTTTATAAGATAAGCCGGAACCATGCCCCTCTGTCTTCCAATCACCGACAGCAGCTGATCCAAATCGAGTAAACTTGAGTCAGGGAGTCTGAATCAAAGTGATGCTTAACCCGACATGGAATGCGATTGCGCTGGAACTTGCGGATGCTACCAAGCGTCCACTTTCTCCTCCGGATGATACTGGTCCTGTGGGGTGCACTCGATTGGCGTCTGAGCCTGCAGTGCTGTCGACGGATGACCACACGTCTGGCGGCTATACACTGATTTGCTGAAACACGCTGTCTCAAGGCTCCGACATCAACAACCCGCTGCATCTCATAGACGATGAACTGATCGAATGACCTCTTACAAGGCGCAACTGGCTGACACATTTAGGGAATGAAGGGCGGCTACCAAACAAGCAGCTACCCAGTATGCCGAACTGACAAGAAAAGTTTCTCCGTTGCGGCTCGTCAGAACTGTGAGAGCGCACCCCAACTGCTGGAACACCAGTCCCTTCTCCTGGAAGAAACTGTCGATGATGACCTCAATGGTCAGCAGAAAACATGTTGATTTCATATGTGTCATGCCGAGTCATCTGTATGACATCTCCCGAGCCGGAGGCCCAGGAGTCTTCCTGATGGATCTGCAGAGTCTCATCATCGATCTCGGCATCCTGGCCTTGGCGACCACTCTGGCGAGGGCTACTATGCAGGTTACTCTGAGGTACCATGTGTTCTGCAGCTCACAAAAAAGCTATCTATAATCCGTTAAGTCCTCTCGGGCTACCCCGTCACTCATTCGTAGCATGGCCATCAGTGCCCATCCGTGACAGGGGCCAGATTTCCAATCAACGCGCGAATGCTCAGATTCATGCGGCACACAAGGCCAAGCCAATCGAGAGTTCTGCACAGTACTCTAAGTGCCATCTCACGTCACTACTTCGCAACTCCTCCTCAAACGAGAACATGTTCCAGCCCGTCAGTCCATTGGCGTCGTGGTCCCAGATGTTGCATGAGAAGGCTTAAAATGCTGATAGTAGTCTTCTTGTCGGACCGCACAGACCCCTGGACATGCCGAGCTTCTCTACTTCGCTGCAAGTCCTGCTTGGCAGGCGCTCGAATTCATCACCGCCAAGTGGAAGTTCCATGGGCTGAGACACTTGAGGCCTGAGGCTGAAAGACGAAAGTCAAGCATCCCATAAGCTCCATAGATGCAAAACTCGAATTAGCCGAACACAAGGTACTCATGGTATCCTTAAGAAACCATGGCATCACCTGATCCGGCTCAACTGGCCATCGCACTGTGCTGGACAGGTACACGGCCAGGCTAAAAGAAAGGCTGGAATCAAACACTGTGAATTGCCTTTTTCGGCTTGGGTCTCAAAGGCCAGTCTCGGTCCTTACCACCTTGGCTGCAGGCCAAACAATCTCGGATCAACTTCGGTTCCTTCGCTTCTCGAAGCGTCCAGCCTGGAATCCAACACTCTTGACTCTTGCCTGATACTTCAGTCAAGCCTCCGGTGAGGTCTGACATCGCATGGGCGGAAGAGTTCTTTCACCCTGCCACTGCACATGCTTACCCCGGCTTACCCTCATGTTGGCAGCCCGAAGCGCACGACTTTCAGGCATAGGCCTCCGAGCCCAATCCAGCCGAGCCCATCGATGCGGTCAGGCACCTTCCGCTGCCTCGAGTCAAGCGACAAGCGGGCTTCACTAATTGTTATAACTTCATTAACTTCAATCGCGAACAACACGACTTGGATCAAAATGAGACTGGCCTTTTCGCCCATTCGTGAGCGACAGAAGGAAACGAATGGAAGGCCTTGTCTCCGTTCAGAGAGGTCAACACTCCCAAAGTGTCCCCTGGTGTCCCACCATCTCTGATTTCCAAGTCTCAGGCCCGACTGATGCCTCGCCGAAGCCAGACAGCGAGCGAGAAAAGTGAGCTTTGGACCTGGCAGACAAGTTTGGCTTTTGCATACCTTCTGTGCACATAACAGCAGCAGCAAGAACTTCATGTGGAGCTCAATCGTCTCAGATCCGAGCGAGATGGTCGGTGAAGCAAAGTTGAACTCTGAAGTGTCCTCGGCACGACGAAATCGTCATTCCATACAACAGCTTCCATCAGAACTCTTTCTTATCTTGATAACAGTTGTTGTGTTCTCTGTAGCACGCCAACTTGGACTGCCCAGGCGCAATCGTGGTTGTGCCACTGCGCTTGGCTGGACCTCGGCATGCAATTGGACGAGTATGCAGAGTTTCAGACGTAACTGGTATCTACCTGTAAGACGCTATACCGGCATGGTGGTATTCCGCTTGTGCATTGCTTTACCGCGCTTGCTGCAAGACTCTGATTGGAAAAGATTTTGATGAAAGAACACTCTGAAGGCCAAGATACCATAACACCCCTGCTACTACTACTTCTGCTGGTGGTACTGCTGCTGCTGCTGCTGCTACCACTATGCTGGTCAAACCAGGGCTCTGGAAGCTCGAGTTTGCAAAATCGACAAATGGATGTTTGAGGCAACAAGAAGTGGGAGGACATTACGAAAGTACTGTACATACCGTATAAAATGCA
This sequence comes from Symbiodinium sp. clade A Y106, assembly GCA_003297005.1. NCBI lineage: Eukaryota > Dinophyceae > Suessiales > Symbiodiniaceae > Symbiodinium > Symbiodinium sp. clade A. The sequence continues at coordinate 217,625 of BGNK01000161.1, forward strand.
CCCGCGTGCAAGCATGTCGTCATTGCCCTCGCAATCCCTGCCGAACCCTTCCGAAATCCGAAGCTCGAGTTTGCAAAGTCGAAAAGCCGCTTTTGAGACAACAAGAAGTGGTAGGACATTACGAGAGTCCCGCAAATACCGAGGTAAATGGATGTGTTCCTAAGATAAAGGCCTACTACTACTACTACTATTACTACTACTCCTGCTACTACTGCTGCTACTACGACTACGACTACTACTACTACTACTACTACTACTGCTGCTGCCGCTACTACTACTACTACTACTACTCCTACTCCTGCTGCTGCTGCTGCTAGTGTCAGTGCCAGTGCCAGTGCCAGTGCCACTGCTACTACTACTACTACTACTACTACTACTACTACTACGTACTACTGCTACTACTGCAGTGTGCCCGCAAGTGAGACCCACTACCGAGGGCAAGATTGGCGCGCAATCTTGTCAGCTTGGTAACTGCTTGCCCAAATCCGGGTGGGGGTGCAAGATTACACGCAAGCTTGGTCGCCTCGGGCGAGGGGGACAAGTTTGTCCGTACAGGCTTGGTAAACTTGGTCGAGTATCGCCAATGCTGGGGAGGGGTCCGACAACCTTGCAATCTTGCACCACTTGTACAACTTGCGCACCAATTATGCACCAGACAAACATCAAGATCACCGCGATTACCAAGATTACCGCCACCCTCTCCTTTCCCCGACCCTATCAGAACTGCCCACCCCAGCCACCACCCATCCGCCGGCGCCCACCCACAAGCTGATGATCGGCTGATGCTCATGATGCCAGACCCCGGCCACCACGAAACAATGGGTTCACAGGCATGCGGTTGGGAATCTATCAACTTGCCCCCCAAAGCCACCACACAGCCACACACTCACGCAGAAGCTGATGCTCATGATGATTGCCCGCCCCGTCCCAAAAACACAAACAGATGCCCATACTACCCCTAAATACCTAAACCAATTCGTAACCCTAAACCGCCTAACCCTAAAACTGTAAACCGCAAGTGCCGGGCGCGCGTGCGAGCACCAGGCACGCATAAATCTAAACCCTAAACCGTAAAACCCCAACAGTCAAAACCCTAAACTGTAAAACTCCAACAGCCGAGACCCGAAACCGTCAAACGCCAAACCCCAAACCCTGCAACACTAAACCGTGAAACCCCAACAGCCTAACCCTAAAACCTAACCAATAAAACCCCAAACCCTCAGCCCCACAAACCCTAAACCCTATAACTACAAACTACAAACCCTAAACCCTAACCCCTTAACCCCAAACCCTAAAACCCTCAAGCCTTAAACCCCAAAAGCCTAAACCCTAAACGGCCCTAAACCGCAAACCCTAAAAACCCGAAACCGTCATCCTAAACGCGTAAACCGCGTGCACGGGCACGCGTAACCCGAGACCCTAAACCGTAAAACCCCGATTTTGCCCGCAGGCCTGGTCGAGAGAGAGCATCATGAGCATCAGCCGGGATTCGGCCCTGTTAAAGCCTGCGGACGGATTCTGTTCGCAGGCTTGGTCGATTCCATGGGCCCCCCTGAGAGCGAGCATCATCAGCATCAGCAGGGCAGGGCCCAGTTGAAGCCTGCGGACGAATCTTGTCAGCAGGCCTGGTTGAGGTGGCTTGGTGGGCAATTCTGGAGGGGGGGGGTAATTTTGGTAATCTTGATGTCTGGTGCATAGGAGCCGCGCAAGTAGAGCAAGTGGTGCAAGAATACAAGATTGCCATGCCCCTCCCCCGGCTTAGCAAACACTTGTGGTGACCAAGATGACCAAGATTGCAAGATTACTGGCAATCGTGCCACCCCGGCCGACCACGATTAGCAAGATTTTATACTGCCTTGACCCCCACCAAGATGGGCCAGATTACCAAGATGAGCAATCGACTACTACGACCACGACAACGACTACGACTACGACTACGACTACTACTAGTACTACTAGTACTACTAGTACTACTAGTACTACTAGTACTACTAGTACTACTACTACTACTACTAGTACTACTAGTACTACTAGTACTACTAGTACTACTAGTACTACTACTACTACTACTAGTACTACTAGTACTACTAGTACTACTAGTACTACTAGTACTACTAGTACTAGTACTACTACTACTACTACTACTACTAGTACTACTACTACTACTACTACTACTACTACTACTACTACTACTACTATTACGACAACTACTACGACTACCGCTACTAGTGCTACTCTTAATGCTACAACAACAACTACTACTACCACCACTACCACTACAAGAAAGTAATATGTCTGTGGCGGCTTCTTCTCCTGTCTTTCCTCATATACATGGACTGAGCCATTCAATCATGGAGTTCTTCTGTTCCAGCTGTTGCAGTGACCTGACTTGGCTGTACTTCCATCTTCCGGTCGTTTGCAGCATACCGTTGAATATGATGAAGCTAGTTGATGGTTGATGGTTGTAAGAACTAGGTGCAGGATGCCCTCTGCACGTACAAAGAGTAAGTCTATGGAGGGATTGATAGATGCATGGATGGGTAGATAGGAAGGCAAGCAGGCTTGTAGATGAAGATAGAAGTTGAGATTTATATTTATATATATATAGACATACGAGTAGAGACATTTCTATAGATTGTTTCTGAGATTATCGTTTTGGGACACTACTGGCTCACTAATGTCCACATCATATTACGACACCCAAGCGTAATTGCAAAATCCAATTCCCAGAGCGCAATTAAATAATTAGACTCCCCCCCCCCCCTCCCTGTATTGGCAGGGCGGCCCAAACAAACCAAGACTCGAACTCTAGCTCGGCTTCAGTGTGTCAAAGTAGATGTTCTTCTGGGGCCTCTAATGGGGTCTCGGGGGACTCTTATCACAAAGGCTGGGGCTCAAATCCATTGGCTTTCTCTATCGACAGAATTCCACTACTCTTGAATTGTGGAAGGCATTGCAAAGAAGCATCCTGTCTCCCGGAAACGATCCGTTGAAGAAGCTCTGCGCTTCGTGGCCAAAAATAATTGCCTGTGACAAAGTTTGTCCATTCCGCTACCAAGTAACTCTTGCGCCGGATACGTCTGGCGATAGTCAGCTTCTCCGCGGGCTGCGATCGTAGTGCCCCATCCACCAGAAGGCTTCGAATAGTCTCGAGCTTGCGACAGGCCCTGCCACTCTTTTGAAAGGAAGCGCAAAAAACGCAGGCAGAGATGGCCCTATGGCCCGCGACCAAAGGCGCAAAAACATGAACAGCCTGCCTTTGGATGGAAGGAGATACCCTCGTGTTTCCAAGGCTGATCTTGGCACCTGCAGAAAAACAAAAAGGGACCGGCCATCTCAAAGCCAGGAGAAGGTGACCAGGTGGGGCCAGGTGGGGCCTTGGAGAGGTGACGGGAGCCGCTGCATCAAAAGCATGGCGGCCGCGTCGTCGACCTGGGTATCGGAGAGGTCCACGCGGAGGACCTGGCGTCACACGACGTCCCAGGCCGCAACCATTCAAGGCTACTCCTCCCCACCTTGAGCATGCGGGGTAACTTGTGCGCTAACCACTTCACCGCATCGTAGTTGATGCGGTCGCCTTTGATGCCGAGCTGGCGGTGCCGCGGAACTGTGCAGATTCTGCAGCTCGAGAGCAGCTGCTGAAGTTCAAGGACAACATTGACATCTCCGGAGGGAGTCCCAGGACCTGAGAAGTCGCACGCACCCTGCCCGCTCTCCCCCTGGCATGCTCGGAACCCCTGCGGTGTATCCCTGACCCTTGAACCCCAAACCGCGTCCCGTCTTCGGCCTGCTGTAACTGAAATCAAGCTCATGATGGTTCATGCTGGCGTTGGCTGAGCCGGCCTGTCCCTGACAAGATTTTGAAAATTAGTGGAATTAGTGTTCTTGGGTGTAGCCTCAACATGTTGGGAACAGTTCCGAAACTTTTGCGAACCTGCCGGAGCAGTCTTCCGCTCGAAATGGCCGCCACGGGGGAGAAGCACAGACGCTGCCGGTGACTTAGGATGGTTTTGGTTGTGCATGCTTTCTTTCCCGAAATTGCTTGCCTCGTTGGCTACGCTAAGGCGCTGTCAAGCTTCCGCAGGTGCAGAAAAACGAGAACAACAAATGCGCGGTCGCTCCCTCTGCCACGGCTTGGACAATCGCAGCACCACAGTGTGTTGTGAAACTAAGGCAGCCGCCAGCGAGTGAACTCCAAGCGTGGTAAAGTAAGGACATCCCCTGCGGCTTGGTCAGACTGAATCATACTGACTTGCTGTGAAGCACACTTAACATCATGAATCGGCCCCGCTTCAGCATTAAGCAGACGATTCTGCATGACTCTACCAAACCCCATGTCATACACTAGTCCTGAAGTTTTCGCCTTGCTCGTCCCGCCCGGTCTCTGTGGCATGCGCTTGCCGTTGCTGAGGCATTTGCTAGCATCCGATTACGAGAGCATGCATGCTCGCAATCCTATACTTCCGTGTGAAGGTTCCTAAAGGCTGCACCGCTGCCGAGAAGGGCGTGAGGCAACACCTGCGCATGTTTCCTGGTGCTTACTCCCGCTTCGGTCTTGTGCATTGTCGCGATCAGCCGTGTCTGCAGCCTCCCAAACCTCTAAGGCGGACTCTTTTCCTCTTCTGTAAGTTCTAATTTGTCCAGGTCGGGCATCTCTCCCGTGTAAGCCTCAAGGAGAGGTGCAAGTTGATCAGCCGCGCCGGGAGACACTCGGAGATCGCACTCACCTGCCGGTCATCGATGTTGTCGATGCCTGAGAAGGATGTGCTTGGAGAGGTACCACAAAAGCACACGGAAGGCCAGTCCCTGGACGGTGGACTTTGTACCTCTTGCGATCCTGAAGTGTTCTGTTCTATCCTCCCTTGTCTTGTCGGCCTCCAAAGTCGAGGCCAAGGACGCGGAGGTTTTTGAGATTGGCAATTCCTTTGGCCAAGATCTGGACATTGCGGATGTGGGAACGCTCGAAATTCCTTGGACAGCAAGGCTGACAACCTTGACCTCTGTATACTAAGGCCCGTCTTCCTCTTTGCATGACAGGCTGGCTAATTCATGTTCGTTGCCTGGCTGCAGGATTAAAGACACGATGGTTGCTGGCAAGCACAGGCCCAGTGCGTCGACACCTGCAAATGGTCATGCCCACAACAGCAAGGTCTCAGAAAAGTTCTGCACTACACCAGCCTGTTTGACCGATCCTTCCGCACATCTGAAAGTCCAGGGTCAGCGTCTCCAAGTGCTTCAAAGCCGGCAAGATCTTCGAAAAAGCGCGCAGGCCAGGAGATCCAATCCCTGTACACATCCTCGGAGCCGAGAGGGCAGAAGCTGCAGAAGCTAGTTTGTCGTTACGCTTGGGACCAGCTGATCTCCTCGGCCGAGTCACCAGAAGGAGAGTTCCAGATGGCGGAGATGACTCGGCAGCGCGGCCGCCAGGATCGCCAAGTTGCGATCCTCAAACCTAGGGCTGTCAAGGCAGGCAAGGCAAAAAGATTTCAAAAGCCTCGGACCTGACCTACAACGGCCAAGCTGCCCGGAGCAGTGAGCGAAGTTCTTCATAAGTGAGGTGCGACTCTCATCTCCGATCAATGCTCGTGCCAAGGGCTTCGGGTCCATCTGAGACTGGACAGCCTCCCACAGTCGTTCTCACGTTCGAGGAACTACCGGACCAAGCTGCACCTGAAACCAAGCGGTCAAAGCCAGCTCCGCCCGCAGTCTGGCATTGAACTTTCGGAACTCCTCCTGTGCTGTCTCGCAGTTTCAACAGCAGATTGCAGCGTTTACCCTAAGGTCTCGCGCCACTTAGCAAGCAGGGTTGAACCCCTTTGCCTGGAAATGTCGCGTGTCACCCGGCTCCAAGACATAGTCAGGTGGATGGCCTCAACGACAAGACGCCTTTAGCAATCCCCGTTGCGGGCCTCCCCAATCTGCCTGCGATGGACTTCAGGATTCTCTCGTGATCAGCCTCCGAGCACAGGTCCCCTAGAAGAAACAGCACCAAGAGCACCAGAGAAGCCTCGTGCGACGTTTGGGCTGATTGGATGTCCAGCTGGAGGCCAGATGCCAAAACCTGCCATTTGGGCTTTTCAAGCGAGTAGTGCAAAATGCGAGCGATTTCAGTCGCTGCTGTTCAAAAGGCGCATGGTGCCTCAATGGGAAATGTCGTCTCGCGCAATCGGGTGCTCCTGGCTTGGGATCGCGGAGTCTTCTTCTCCATTTGGCCAACCTTCAAAAAAGGCTCGGATCCGGATCACCTCGTTTCTGCTACTCCTCTCCCAAGGCCTGATCAAGGATGCTCTCCACGAGCACTGATGGGCCATTTGCCGTCATAGTCGAGTAGTCAATCACTTTCTTCAGCTCAATCGCTTTGGACACCTGGGACTTGCAGCAAAGCCTTTCTGCGATCTCACCTCCCGGTCAATCGCCTCGAAAAGGCACCAAGCTCGAGAGAAGAACTGACCGGGACCACATAAGGGCTCCTCAGTCGCAGAAAGAACATCTGAGAATTGTGTAACAGAGCTGCTTCATAGCAGCACGCCGCGTCGAAACAGGTAACGTTCGATCAGAGTGCCAAGTTGGTGCACTTGCATCAGCCAATATCACCTATACCCCATCCTGTCAAGACACGGTCTGTCCAGTGAGCATCAGCAGGATATGATCAGCCCGTGTGAGAGGTCTCATGAAGCCTCGGAAAAGACAGAGAGAGAGAGAGAGAGAGAGAGTGAGAGAGACAGAGACAGAAAGGGCTTCTTTCCAATCTTAGGACCATGAACACGAGGCAGGCACTCAGATCATCGCTGGTGTGGTGTGACAGTAAAAATCATCTTCAGCCCCATCTTAGCTGTGACTGATTCTGGAGCCAGCTGCTAGATTCCACATCCACGGAAAGCCGTCGCTGAAGAGAATGCTGCCTCTCCACGACGTGCGAGGCAGAAACTACGTGACGAGTCAGATGAGGAAAGAGGAGCCACGGACCGCGTTTTTCCAGACTGCTGATCAAGGAAACAGAAATCCCAGTCAGTGGTATCCTGGCCTTTCTGCAAACGCACAAATCCACATGAAGGAGTCCTCCAACATGCTCCGGATGAAGCATCAGTTCTGTTGCAGTTTTCAGGTGCAGATGGGGTTTCATGTTCACTTTCTGCTTCTGTGTTTGGGGGACGGTTGCCAGGCAGGTGATTTTCAGCAAAGCGATGCCCCTTAGCGAGTAGAGATCCCATCATATCTCATCAATTCACGTATGGGAGGAAAAACCATTCGGAATGAGAGCCATAATGTAGTCTGGTCCTGTTTGAGTTCTTTGGCGCGGCGGTAGCATCCCAAGCAGTCCGTAAAGTCGCGAAGCAGCTCTCCCCACCAGTGACCTGAACTCAGAAGCATTGGCTTTGGACTTCATTGCTGTGCCTCCGAAGGCTGAGCCGCACACTTACGAAAACCAGAGGACTCTGCTGTTTGTCGCTGACCAACTCAACAGCCGAACAATCCTGCTCCTTTGGTGCGGTGCCGGCAGAGTGCTGATTCTGACGAGGCTTGCACTACGGAGCTTTCCACAACTGCATGCGTGGTGTCCTCCGTCGCTGGCAACAGAAGGAAGTCGTTCAAGTGGAAGAAGTTCCTTGCCGGTCCGCATGCTGCAGGAACTCGGCACAGAACAGTGTGCTTCTCCTAACCGTCCAATGAGTCCAATGTAAAGCTCAATTGGTTCCGGCCGTGCATCAGCGTGCTGGCAGACAGCTTTGGCTGGTCGCCCAGCGCCCAGGTGTTACAATTGGATGCAGCGAATGCCACAAACCTGGGAAAGCTGCGGTCGCGAAACCACGACTCCTGCACAATGACGGCTACGTCTAGTGTGCTCGGCCTCTGCAACTGCTCCATGCTGATGGCACGGCACTCGATTCCATCTATGAAACCGCGGAAGGGAAACGCTTTGCACGCGCTCGCCTGGCATCGAGTACAGGATTGTTGCGGCCTTTCAGAGGGAGAAAAAGAGTAAGAGAGAAAGAGAGAGAGAGCGAGAGATAGTGAGAGAGAGGGTATGAGAGAAAGACAGAGAGAGAGAGAGAGATAGAGAGAGAGAGGGCGAGACAGAGAGGGAGCGAGAGCGAGAGTCAGTGAGAGAAAGAACCGAAGCAAACATGGTGCGCCTTCTGGCTATCGCATTGTCCAGCACGCTCGCTGCTCGGATGCGGCGAGGTTGACCCATGCATGTCATCGCTTGCCATGCGATTTGAAAATGGTCGGAGGGCAAATCGGACCTAGCCAGTGATTTTTGGTCATTGGGGCTGCCCGTGAAATCCTATGCCCGTACGACTTGTTTGCAATCTTTGCCACTGCTGATGCGCAAGACTCCACTGCTGTCAGTCTGCCAGTGCGAGCCAAATCGAGCCGAGGCAGCAGTGTAGACAGGCGGCGGTTTGATGAACCATCTTCGATCGTACCAACCGCAGTCGGGCACGATGCGGTTCAGCAGATCAAGCTGTAAGGCAAGTGCTCTCGTCCACAGTCGGAAGCTGGTCCATAACGCGTGGTGGCCTTCACCTCCAGCTCAGAGCGTCCGAGACAGCCCGAGTCCGAACGAAAGGCTTCCTGCCTCTGCATCACGTCCGGCCGAAGAGCATGACAGGCCCCATGTACATTCTTGCTGGATTTTACAAAGTGCTTCCATCTGCCATTCGCGTAGTTTTTGATGCTGAAACTTGGTAGAGGTACTTGCTCTTCTGCATGCGGTGCAGCCATGTGTGCAAGCTGTGTTGACCTTTGGTTTGTTGTTGATGAACATGGAATATGCTGAAGCTGATTCGAGCGGCGGACATGCACGTACGCAGAATTCGCAGTCACTACGTAAGACAGCCCCGCAGCACATCATTCTCACTAGAGAGGCCGCCCGAAAGAAACCCTAATCAAACCTGCAACTCTTCGGATCTCTTCGGCCTCAAGGTTTCCAGTGAGGGCTGAAACAGGGTTCTGAAACGCGTCCTGCTGCCCTTTACAGGCCGGCAGTGTGGAGTAGCCGCGATTCATGATAAACCAAATGGACAAGGTCTTTAAATTCTTTCTTCAAAACTCGAGTTAAACAACGTAAATTTGCTGGCGCCATGATGTACGAATACAACCGTGACAATTTTGAGGACGAGGAAAATATTCAGAGGACTGGTCAAAAACAATCATATATATCTATTGAACCATGACTTGGACACCTAAAGAGAAGTTCATCCGAAAGATAAATACAATGCTAGTTTTGCATCACCGATAATACCGAACCCGTTGAAACAAAGTTTTTGATAGAGTGGATGAACTGCTGAATATGACCGGTAAAGAGGAATATTCCCTGATACATTCGGACAGTGATTTAGTCAAGATCTTTCATCAACTGAACGAGGCAGGATACAAAGCGCATGTTGACTATCAAGCGGGGGGAACAACAAACATATTATGTCGGTTTTACTACGAAAGGAAATATGATGAATGTTACACGACGACGTAATAACTGATAGTGAAGAAGTTCATAACACGGTCACTAAGACAACGTTTAAACTGCAAACAACTATTCCAGAACTCATCTTATTCTAATGAGGTAGATATTAAGATCCTTAACGAGTGTAAAACTATAGTACCGGTATGTAGATTCAATAAAGATACAGCGATGAAGAAGATACAGAAATCGACTTTGACAAAGTTTTTACACATGCTGGCGGGTGTATAGATCACATCCCACAATTTACACAGTTTGACATATTCAAGACCCTTTGATGAAGGGTGTCGCGTCAATCAGTTTAACAACCTAACTTTGATGCATACTAGAAGTGTGTGAAGGGAACATCTTTTTCAACAAGAAGTATTGTTTAGTTTGTGGCAAGTTTTTTGGCAAGTGTTGAAACACAACATGAAATTTAACATCTTATGGTACAAGCAACCAAGCAAGATATTTAAGGTCAATTACAAGAGAACCATAAGAAACTTATACACGACAGAAATCACGGACGATCAAAACTTCGACAAGCAAAGGCACAAGAAATTATGGAACGTCGGTGTCCGAATGTTGGAGAAATCCCATAACACAAGTCAGCGAAGTAGCACCTTTACTTCATTGACGGAAGCGTGTTATTGTCAGGGCATTCGGGCATCCACGACGGTAAGATCTGTACTATAAGCGAGTGTCAGACAGAACTTAACGAAGTGAATGAAGACGAGCTTGAACCAAAGGAGACAGAAGGAGCGAAATATTACGTGTCAAGTGTGTCCGAAAAGAAGACCGTAATAAATGGGCTTATGTACATCAAAGAGCTGCTATTACAATATCATATTTTCAAGATGTATGAAATACTGTAAGACATTGAATGAAACAGTATGAAGGTATTTAGCGTTAACACCGATTGCTTCGACGATTACAAGTCGTGTTTGGAGGGAAGGAATGCTTGAATAGATCTGATATTGGCGATTGGAGGATAGAAGAAAACAAGATGATTACAATGCCCACGCAGCTATACACATACGAGTTTAACTAACTGCCTGACATTCCAAGAACTAGTAGTAGCAGTACTGAAGTTGAAGATGGCTGGGACACTAAAACGATCTGTGAGAAAAGTATGTTAACAAAACGCTGTGATCGTTCGTGGCAAAAATTCCAGGAACAGTGAAGTTATATAGGTGAGTATTTCCAGCAAATTGGCAAGAATGTGCTATTTCTAGTGCCAACCACCAGCCTTTCACAAGAAAAGGATGAGGAAGCAACAACCTATAACAAGTGGTTCAGCAACGTTCCCCTTTTGATGTGGTGGTGTTTGATGAGATCTATATGTATAAGTGATCTGCTTCGGATAAAGTCAAGCAGTTCATTAAGGACAACCTTGATATTACCTAGTTTGAACCGGTGATGTTAAACAATTACAGGGAGTGGAAGTATGGACAACTGTCTAGGCACAGTATAAAAATATAACATCGTCTTAAAAGTTTGTAAGAGGGTGGGTGCGAAGGACACTGAGGGAGGAGGAAGAAACCGGGAAATCATTAACAACATATATAGCGACTTTTGGCAGGACAAGTTTCATTTTAAAGGCGTTATACCGATGTATATTGAAATAACTGACGACATAATGACACCGGAGCATAGCATTGTGTATAACAACATGAGATGCCGAAATGTAGCAAAAGAGTTCATAGAAAAAATAGACAGCGGATTAAACAAGCGAGGGAAAATAAGAACATACGGTACAGAATTTTGGAGATAGGAGGTGACAAATTAGGAGCACAAACACCATTGCGGTACATAGCAAATGATGAAGATACGTCTATGCTGTTTAAGGCGGTTGTTGATAAAAAACTTCATATTCATACAGCACCACCTGTCATTCAAGTCACGGTGCGATTGTCAAGGAAAGCATCAACATTCACGAATGGGAATTGCCAATAGCAAGTAGAGAATGGATATGGACAAGTGTAACTCCTTGTGTTGATTTTAAGAAAGGCAGGTTTTGCAAACAAAAAACGAGAGCTTGGTAAACAAATGACCAAAAAAACTCTGATCATGAGATATGATAGAAAGAAGGTGGAGAACTCCAAATCACAGGACAGGAAGGCAGGGCGGGAGATGAATGAAGAAGAATATATAACCGCCGAATGGTGTTTGAACAGACTTGAAAAGCAGATGCCAAAATGTCTTTCACCATTCAAGTTTGAAGCGAAGCAAGGTAAGTTAGCACAGCCACTATGTAATGATTGCGGACATCATTTAGATCATTGTCGTGCGTGTTGCTTCTATTGTAATGTAAACGTTCATTGAATCATAAACATAGGGTATTGTTGTACGTATATCTATACATACATATATATATATATATGAGTCCGGACAAACAGAACATCATAAAAATATAGGAAGTACATATATATATATATATAAACATGTATATACGTACATTGTGCTGGGGCTTGGAAGCAAGGCGACTACCCTGAAAGACATCTGACCGAGAGAGAGAGAGAGATAGAGAGAGAGAGAGAGAGAGCGAGAGCGAGGCAGGGATGCCACTACTACCAAAGAAGATGTTGAGGAATTTTTGAAGAAGAACATTCCAGAGAAAAGGAAACCACGAGGCGAGAATAGTTTTTGTAGCTCCGCATGCGCGTTTCGAATATCAAGTGGATTGTTCTTAGTTTAATGGATATGTTTGTAAATATGCTACCGATAAACCCAATATAGGGGGGAATTATGAAAGTACTACAAAACATGAGTGATAAACCGAAGACGTTGAACAGTGATGAGGAGGGGAGTTTGTGTAGTAAAACGGTTATTGAATATTTTGAAGGTGAGCAAATTGAGATACATAGTCTAAAGGCAGTGATGCTAGGCTTCTGAAAGGCGTCACTGCAGCTGCGCTCAGCGGACCATATTTTCGCAGGAGGCACTCGACTGCTAAAGGTTCTAAAAGACTCAAGGGATCCACTTACAGCAACGGCAAGCGAGAGCATCTGAACACCAAAGCGCTACGGATGCACTAGCAGATAATTCACACATAGAACACGAGGCCATGCAGCTTTCGCCGAGAGACTTATAAGAACCTACAAGGACATATTATTTAAGCGTTTTGAAGCAGACGAAAAGGGGTAAGCAAAACAAACAGTGGATAGAGTATAACTTGGAGATCATATTAACTTAAAATAATCAAAACGGTTTCGTCAGTGACTACAATGACACCGACAGAAGGTCGCAAAAAGAAGAATGAATTCGAGGATAACCTGAATATATGTTGACAAGCAAAGCGCAATGGAACATAGACCAAAATAGAAGTAGGTGACAGTGTTAAAATACTGCGTGAAAACGGCATTGGTGAAAAGGAACGCACTTCGCGTTGGCTAAAAACTCACCATAAAGTTCAGCAAATAGATAAGAAAATAGGACAAATCTATCATTTGTTGCACGCGTCGGCAGATGCCTCGCGAGGATCACAGGCTCGCAACGATGACAATAAAGGGTATCCAAGGCACGAGATCTAAAAGGTGTAGAAAACGCTCACTTCTATTGTGTATTGGTTATGTTATGTGTTGTTTTTGTCATTTCGCTGGCTTTTTTCTTACCTGTTTGTTGTGTAACTGTTTCGGAGAAAAGCCCATGTAAGTTTATGACTTTGTCTTTGCTTGCATCGGACCAAGTACCGTCCCTAGGAAAAAATCAGGCAAGCGGACGACATTGCTCTGCTGGGACATGTCTCAATCAACTAGCATCCTAACTTGTGCGATGCCGTGCCCCACATCAACCAGCAATGACACACCATTGCATTCCGAATGTTAGCTTGCTCTGACAATGAGAAGTGCGTATCATGAATGAACTTTCAGATATGCATCGCCGCTGATGCCCGCAGCATGCTGAGAACTGTGGATGACATGAGAATTTCTGGATTGGGGGTATCGGGAGAGGGTTTGGTGTTGTGTTGGGAAGTGCTTTTGTTTTGGGTTGTGCTTGGGATTTCGGCGTGGGATTTGGGAGGTGCTTTGTGTTTGAGTTTTGGTGTTTTGAAAGGGTTGATTTGCTTTGTGTATTGTGGGTTTGGAAGGGTTGATTTGTTAGGCGTTGAGAAATGGGATGAAAGCGTCGAGGAGGGAAGGGGGGGGGGTATTGAGTGTGAGGTGCGGTGTCAGCCTATGCTCTCGCCTGAAGCCCGAAGGCTGAAGTGCCAAGTGTTTACATGTTCAAGAGCCCTCTACCAAGTGGCCGGTTCCACGGTACTCTGCCAGCTTGAACTTTTCTCCAGACTCTAAGACTAGGATTACAAAGTGCCTGAGACCGACTTTGAGCCGGCGGGCCGTTCTACAGACAGGAGTCTGAGTAACAAATCCTCGGCTTTTTCACACTCTGCGGAGCTGCAGAAGAGCAACGAAGGCGCTCAGAAGACGCGGCGGCGCTTCATTTCACGCTGTGGCCACACTGCCTGCATGCTAAAGTGCGCTCCGGTGACCGCAACTTCGCCTTGCAGCCCTCTTAGCTCCTAGAACATGTAGATCCAGAATGTCACAAGCACAACCCGTCAATGAGGCTAGGTGACAGGAAGCAGCACCATCTTGGGGATGCGGCAAGCAATTGTCCTTTCGCATCCCTCGAATCACGTGCAAGACCGAAGGTCAAGCATTTTCGGTACAGGTACAGAGGCACACCGACAGAGCGTTAACTGAGAGTCGGATAGCAAGCACCATTGCTAAGATCAACCACTCAACCACGGGTAGTGCCTTGTGCAGATGTTGCAGCTGCTGACGGATGCAAGTCGCATGAGCCGGGAACGCTTGCGCGTCTGAGAAGCCAAGGGGCAAGGAAGCAAATGAAGGACTGTTTCTGCAAAAGCCTGGGGGGCTAGTATTCAGCAGTGCCATGACTCCGGACAACACCCAGGGACTTCAGCAACCCTGCTGTCCCAATCACAGTCAAGACCAGCATGGTCACGCTACCACTGGTAGCTCCATGAAGGACGGCTTCTAGGTCGAACGCGCGGCATTCCATCCACTGTAAACAAAGAGTGCAACGGGAAGGTCTCAGATGGTCTCATGCAAGAGGAACACCGCCAAACAGCATTCCCGAGATTGAAGGTAACCCAACATTCCCAAGATTGAAGAAGACCACACGGAGGGGCTTGAAGCCCAGTGCCTTCAAAATGCACCAACATCAAGTACAGCACTAAGAACGACTTGCATGCGATGGCCTGCAGCTCAAACGACACTAGAGGCTCTGTGATGCTGCCTTCGTCGTACCTGTCATGTGGCGCGAACTGTCTTGAAACTGTCTCTCAACCAGTACCGCAGAAATCACGCCTTGAGCGGATCTCGCTGCAAGTCTCGGCAAATCGCAAGCATCGCCTTAGACCACCGATGGAATAGAAACGTTTTCTCTCCGAGAGGAAAGACCGTAGGACCGCCACATTCGCAGTGGGGAAATATCCAGCAGAATCGCCTCAAAGGAAGACCACGGCCATGGACATGCAACAGCTAAGTATTAGCGGCAAGGATACTTGAGGCTGAAACTGTGGCCAGTATCTGCTCGAACGTCTGTGCATTAAGCCTCCGGTCCCGCATCAGGATGAAGCTAAGAGTGAGTCGTCTCTGAGATCTTAAGCTTTCTGAAGTCACGGACTATCTGGACTGCGGGCCCCTCTGGAATGCTTGCAACGAGAGGCTGCCTCGTTTGTACAGCAAACTATTATACAGTACACAGCCGCCACCTTGTGGTGGCAAACGACGATGGTGGCTGTGGTGGTGATGGCGATCTTGACTTTGATGACTACGGTCATGATAATGATGATGATGATGATAATGCTGATCAAGAGGGCTGAAGCTCAAGTTCCCCCATGTCACTCAGTCGGTCGTATATAGATCTCATCACTGTCCCAACAAGGGGGAGCTTTAGTTTCAAGAGAATTCGTGTAGCCTGGTAGCCGGCTGTTTGTCCAGATCCTGGACGTAGCCGCACGAGAGAATAACAACGCATGAATGTTGAAACAAAGTTGAAAAGAGGTCAGCTAAAAAGGCGCAGAGCAAACACTGGGGAGATCAGAGGGAGACGTCAGCAACATGACTAATCGACAAAGGGGGGACGTACGACAATCAGTAGAAGAAGGGGAAAAGCAGTACGAACAATGAACAACTAGAACGTCACCAAGGCACGTAAACTAGTGTCGAGAAGCAAACCTAGACCACAAGAACCGTGCCACAGTTTCCCAAAACCACTTCGTAAGCAACGGTTTTGCAACAAGACATCGACGATCCGCCGAAAAAAACACGTCAGGGAATTTGTCAGTTGCGACTCTAGAAGAGCTCTATAGGTTTGGATCTTCCGATCCCACGATCATGAAGGACGCTTCCAAACTTAGTTGGCAGTGGGTGGTCGTTTTCAAGCTTTGCCTCTCCCAGGTTGCCTCCATCAGCCACCGCACCATGTACCTACAGGTCTTTCGCTTGAGCTTGGCAGTGCCGGGATTTAATCTATAGTACAAATTCAATTTCAGCCCCCAACTCAACAATGTACTTCTTGGCGAGTCCCAGGGCTGAAAGAAGCAAGGTCAGAGGCGGATTGTCAATCTTCGCGACCTGAACCTGTCTTCTACATTCCGCGCCATGACTCACCCTTGCACAAACAGCACAATCTAGCGCTCGAAACTGTCTTGGAGATTTGAGACTCCTGCCGGGTTCTTGCCCGGGCTTCCCCAAATTCCAACACCTTTCTCCTTGATTGCCAAGTGTGTTCGACGGTTTAGGGTCTGAAAATCCGTAAGGTTCATCTCAGGGCCTGGCCCGTGTCCATGACCCAGTAGGCGGAGAAGAGGAGGTTCCACCTTTCTGGCTGAAGTCCCACCTTGCTCAAATTTGCTCGCTTCCCGGACCCAGTGCGCATCTATTGTGTGAGCGGTCCACCCGATTTTGTGGTCTGCAACGTCCTCCTTAACGTCCTCTGGCGACCATAATCGTTCCAGCCTCGAAGCTCGTGGCACCCCGAGATTTCCCAGCGGATGAACTGCAGGTTCGCTTCTTCCGGCCCGGGGTTCTGGCAGCAGGCGGTCATTCGCCTGCCGGCGAAATGAGACATGTCGCAAGCACAGGATATGTCCAGCAAGGCCTCGTCACTGTCTTCATCGTCATCGCCATCTTCTTTCCAAGACAGCTTCCTCGGATCAGGCAGAATCCAGTCACTCGGTGTTTGATAGCGCACCTTCCTTAAGATCGTCGTCGTTGTGCAAAGATAACACAGTCCAGCAGCCAGCACGGGCCGTCTTGGTCCTCGTCACTTCCGCGATATAGCAGCACCTGGCCGGGCTGCCGGAATGGCGAGCTGGCCCACGCTCTCAGCAGAGAGGAGAGAGGCCTGGTTGCTGTTCAGGAACTTCGGGGATCCCCTGAAGACACCGGCGGCCTGCAACCGGACAGGGGAGAGAAGGATGTGGAATAAAGCCCTACATGTAGTTGGTCGTTTGGCATCGAGTCTTCTCTGCTCAGGTGCCTGGTCTTTGTGGACATGCCTAAGGCCTGGGACCAATGATGAATTAAGCACAGACGGCAGAAAGTCAGGGAATTGAATACAGATCAGGGCTATTCAGCTATTCATATCTCACGCCCTAGAAGGCACGCAGCCATCTTGCTCAAATTGACTGGCAGCAATCAGATGCTTTGCAGCTGGGAAAACTGGCTGCCAGCTGGGAAAAGCAAGCGACCGGCGGCATCATGATGCTTTGTGGCTTTGTGCACCACATTCGTTCTAAATAAGTCCGCAGACCCCTCGACTGGCGGCACTGGCGGCATCAAAGGTCGCTTCGGCTGTGCCCGGCGGCCTTCCAATTGGAGCAGCTCCACCGCTCTGCTACCGCCGTCGCTCCCGCCGTCCCGCCCTCGCCCCTGCCTGAGGAACGTGCACGAACTCCTTTGGAACGTCCTCGTGTCACCAGCAGCCGTCGGCCGTGGGAACATCAACTGTTCGTGAAACTGTACGTATACAAATCTGGTTGTTGTTTCTCGTGAGCACGTCCAGCCTATCCACAATACTGCAGTCATAAAAAGGCCAGGGAGCATCGAACTGCACGAAGAGGTGACCATACTTCTTCACCTGCTCGCAAGAAGCTTGACTTCTGCAGCCAAGCAGGCGGGTATCTGTGGTACTGCCAAGTGGCAAGATCAAAGTACAGCTCTGCCTGCAGGCAGGCTTGGCTGTGCCACAGATACTGCATGTACCGAAGTTGTTAGGACTTGTTCTGGCCTCCTTGCCCTTCCACTTTGAGAGCTGCAGCTCCAGAGTGTCTGTGTCAAGCATGGACTCGTTGTACAATCGGTAGAAGGTCTCTAAGTACTCCCCTCGGTGCAAAGTTGGAGAGGTACCATGCGTTCAGAAGCGCCCTGCCTTTGCAAGTCCCTTGTGCTGAGGGTAGGGCGATGCTTCTTGCCTGCCTTGACTTGGAGTTTCAGAAAGCTTTGGCAATTGAGCTCATTGGTGAAAGCACTCTCAAGCAGAGGGCCTCATCCTCGGGCACGCAGTGGCATGAATCTTGCTGAGAGGCTTTATGAAAACCTCAAGATGGGTCAGTTGACGAGGCAGCCCAGACAAAACCCACACTGGTTCTCCTGTAGCTCCCGGCCAGACCCAAAGATTTTGGTCATTGACGAGAAGGAGTGTGCCTGGCAGAGTCACAGTGACGGGACGCACTGAAGGAGAGCCGAGTCACGACTCTCAAATACTGCTGTGACGCATACCTACAGCATCCGCCCAGAACTGCCCTGCGCCAAAGCCTACTATTCTTACACCGCTCCACTTTTAGCAAAGATGCCTCTTCATGTGGCATAAGTCGCGCTGGTTTGCAAACGCTTTACATTTGGGGTTGCTCGTGATTTCTCTCGTGTTGTGCGCTTCCGGTCTATGCCCCTGGTTCCTGCCTGTTTTTGGCACTCCTGATGCTCGCCAGATAGTGGGCTCTGACAAACCTCAGTCACCAGGCCGCTCAGTCGCCGCTCTGGCAAAGAATGCACCAGAGAAGAGGAGCCGACTTCCTGCATGCACTTGGAAAACTGATCCTGGCAGGCTTGGACCTATCGTCTCATCCTTTTCTAAACAGGAGGCACGTCGAAGCCCAACGGCCTCGCAGAAGTCATGCGAGGTCCCGCATACGGAAAAGCAGACGTCGTGGCCTTGTCCGGCTGCAGGTGCATGTTGTCATGCTGCTGCTTTTTGAAGACTGCACATATTATGCTAACGGTGGGTGAATGCCGGCCAATCTAGGCTCCTGCATTGTGAGCAGCACTTCGTGCTTGGCCGCTGACCATTGCAGCAACGAAACAGCCCATGTGGCTCCTCAAAGTCCGAAAAGCGAAGCATCGAGTGAACTCGCACCCGCTAACATCGGGCCTTTATCACCAGGCCCTGCGGACCGCAACCGTTGGCCATCATGCGGGAGTGCTGGTCCTGCTCTGAAACATTTCGAAGACGGCAGCCCCGCAATGGTCCTCAAAGGACCACTGAAACCCACAGAACTTAAATTAACAGCGTCACACCCGCGTCTACACTCAATGTGCACCTCCGCAATTCCAAATTACCACCCGGACAGGAATTTACATCGAGCGCAGCCTCATCCCCACAGAAGAGGCAGGCGGGTGGGTGTAACAGAAAAGCCGAACTCAACGAGCCCTTGCGATCCGAACGGTCCATCTTCGGGACGGGAGACTGGCCGGCAGGGCAGGCATCATCTGCACGTGCTGCACCTGGAAAGTTAGACCAGGGGTCTCTGCTTTCTGGTGTTGCCGCGTGCAAGCTGCGCCGCACCTTTGCCACCCTTGCCAGTGTTTTGTATCGCACCCAAGCCTCCCGAGTTGGTAGCTCGCCGCTCGGAAGTCGGGAAGCCGTGCTCAACTCTCTCTTTTTGGAGACTGTGGGAGTTAGGATCAGGCGGACCCTTTGGGAATACAGACCCTCTCAATAAGCTCCCTTTGGAAGAGAGCCAGAAGTACTTTAAGGGGTCCCTCTAAAACTGCTACAGGATTCTGGCATATTCCAGCTCACCACCTTCGAAAAGCGCGCCCAGATCAAGATCGGGCTGCTGCGCCACGGCACCTGTCACGTACAACATGGCATCATTACAGTCAGTGACGGGGTTGGCAAGAAGTCCAAGTGCAGCTGACCATGAAATGGACAGGATTGGACAGGCTTGGATGCACTGCAGGGATCTGCGCGGCAAATTTATGACTGTCTCGTTCAGGGTACTGAAAAAAACCTTTTCAGCTTCACAGATGCATTCGCCTCTGAACCACAACCACACACCGAGCGCACAAAGCCGTGCCATGCTCAGATGGATCGTGCTCTGGCAGAAGTTCACACTGCTGTGTACTGCAATGCGTGCTCTCGCATGTACCATGTCTTCCGCTTTACTGGCAAAGCTCGCTCCTACTGCTGTCAATTTTCTGTGGTTGGGAGCCTTGATGTTGTGGCTATGCTGCTGCTCGCTACCGACTCGTCCTTCTTAGTCTTTGCTGCTTCCGCAATGCCATCATCCAGTCAGCCGTAGTCAGCTTATCACTGGGTCTTTCATGAGAGACTGCCGCCATGACTGACTAGCTGCGGTGCAGAAGATCCACGCGATCAATCATTCCAGTTGAGCAAGGCAGAGAATGTCGTGAGCAAGAGGGCAAACGGCCCCTCGCCGTGTAAATGCCGTTGAGCAGGGCAGCACTCGCTGGCTCGGCATCTTCGGGAGCCGTCACCTCGGTGCTCGCGTCAGGTCCTAAAGGGCCCGGGGCCCGTCCGCCCGCTTGTGCCGTGCCATGGGACTTGAAAGTGTGGTGTTCCTGACAGTCCATCCCAATCCGCTTCATCCACCTGGCGTGCCGTCATGTGCCGTCTTCGCCTCTGCAAGTCGATGAACAGCAGCGCGCCTGGCCAGTGTAAAGGAGCCGGAGGAAGAAGAGGAGGTCTGCACGGGTCCTCGGTCTCAAGACACGGGAATTAGATGGCGAGTGCCAAGATCCTGCCACAAAAAACATTCGAGGTCTGCGTGACCCTCTGGGCTGCGAACACATCCGACAGCTCGATCGTCTTGGTCCGACCTTGCTCTCAGCCAAGGCGGATGCAATTCGTAAGTGGCAAAGCCATGGAGATTCGAGCAAGGCACTCGACCGACGCAACGGCAGGAAGCTAAGCTACTGGCCTTCTGACATCTCCGCGCTGAGCATCTGTCCGAGATTCACAATGCTTGCCCACATGAAATGATGTGGAGCTGCACATTAACGTCCCCTCAAGTGCGACAAGACTCCGACACGGCCTGTCGAAACGGCTGTGAGACTGCTCGAAGCACAGCCGAGTGGGCAGTAGCTGCTCCATCCTGTCACAGTAGTCGAACACAAAATTTGGGGCAAGCTTCAGTGTTGGGTGAAGGAGAATCACAAATCTATGGCAAAATCCGCAGCTGCGGGGCACCTTCGTCTGGAAGCGAACATCCTGCGACGCAAGACTGCAAACGAACAGGTCCTGCGTGACCCTGCGTGCTAACCCAGGTGTTGCTCCAACTCAAGCGGGATGCCCCAAGCACAATCCAAACATCTAGCATGTGCAGGCAAACTAGTCTTGTAGGTGACGGTGTGACACAAGTATGATACTCCATCCTTGCCCTCTTCGTCGGCGAAGAGCAACTGCGAAGGACACAGGAGGCAGGAGTTCGTTTTCTCGCTCTTGCTCGAGAGTCGATTGAGGAACTGGTGATATTGGTCGCTTTGGTCGCTGGTCGAGTCTAGACTGCTGACCCCAAACTAACCCTCTGCGCGTGGCAAGGGTTCGGAATCCCAAATACTGAAGGGATCTCACGTCGCCAGCCCAGCCGCATCTCTACATTGAACCCCAAGCCAGCAACTGCTCCAAACCTTCCAGGATCCATCGTGAAGCCTGAAACTCTGCATCCACCACCCGCAAGCACAGGCCCCCGTTTGTGCAGCCTGCTACTGTCAACTGCTGAGGGTCGTAGACTGCCATCGTATGGAGCAGTGCTCGCTTTGATTTTGATTCGGTTCGGGTGCACTCGAGTGCGCTCACATGCTGTGCTTCTCGCACTCCTCGCCTCACCGAAGTTGAGATAGCTTGTTCGCACACAGGAGTACCTTGACCACAGCACTCGAGTCTCTGCCCACTGTCATTCTGCAAACCTCGATGATGTTCTGTGATTCTTTTACGACAAGCCGCACATCCACGCATGCCAACTTTTGTTGGCTTCGCAGAAACGACTCTTGTGCACAACATCGCAGATGCTGGCCAAATTAAGTTCCTCGACAACCTTGAACATGCCGTGGCTGGAGCTGTGTTGCCACGCGCAGTCTGTCGTGTAGCTTGTGATACCCTTACCTAAGTGGAGATGCTCAACTGCTCGCTGCCCTGTGAATTCGAGCTCGTGCAGCCGGAGCAGCCGGCCACTGCAGGGATGCTCCGGCATAGATGTCTAGCTACTGCTCAGTGGCTGTGGAACTTTGCGAGAAGTCCTCTTTACAGCAGCTTGCAAGTTCGACCTTTGGCAAAGGAATGGTGCACAACAGCACCATCTACCGACCTCGCTTCAAGAACAGCTCCTGCTCAAAAACACTCCGCGAGTCCTGCACATCTACCACCAGCCCTTTTGCTTTCCCACTGTCAACGTCCGCCGTGGGTCGAAGCCTAAGGCGACAGAGAACATGATGGGACCCATCACCCATCCTTCCCAAAGCTGCGCTCAAACCTCCGAGACTCTCACGCGCGTTCTGCTCTTGAAGGCTCAGCTGCTGCTGCCCAGCTGCACTCCGAAGACTCCGGCGGAGAACTGCCTAGCGCGGGTGTGGAGAGCTGCTGCATACATCCGACCATGAAAAGTTTTGGTTGCGTAGGCGTAGGTGTGATGCAGACAGGTTCTCTGCGGCCGAATTCACTCCCATCCCCAACAACATGCCACTGCATGTCCAGAAGGCAGTCCAGTGAGATTGCAATCCCGTGTCCCTGGAACCATTGAAAAGGATACCATACTGCCAAGTAGTTGCTGCGCGTGAGCAGGCTTGACTCCTATGCTTTAACATATCACATCTAAGACAACCAGATGCGAGAGTTGATGGCTTGGCAATGTGAAGCTGTGGATGGTCGCACACAACCCGGATCCAGGTAACAGGCACTAATCTTGGAAAACCTTGGCTGCAGCAAAGCCACCCGCCCAACCCCAGATCCACTTGCCGAGCGCCAATCTACTCAACGAAACAACTCTCTGCCGATGAAATCAAACCCATCGCATTGTTTTGTCCTTCACCGCTCAACTCCTGTGGATCGCGCCCTGCTCTGCACGAATCGATGGCAGCCCCTGTTTCCCACCCAACCCTCCTAGACCCAAGACACCCATGGCCAAAGGCCGGAGTTCGCCAACTGTCTACCCTTGCCAGAGTCACTTTAGGGCTGCGGTCTTCGACTTGCTCAATGAGGGTTTAAGCGACGGCACAGGCTGAAACGTGGTCAAGCAACTTCGCTTTTCAGCAGTTCAAGCAGGTGGTGCCAAGGTCGTGCAAGTCTGGCTTTTTTCGAACACGCGTTGCGGGAACTGCTTGCTCCTGCAAGTGGTTGTGCTGGCAGGCGAGACGCAACTCTTGCCTGACACATGACATATACTGACGGGTCTTCGGCGATAAACGGTTTTGGACTGGGAGTTTCGAATCTTGATATGCTGCAAACACCAAACACTTTGGTGACTTGGCAGGTTCAATCAATCCTGGTGGTGACACCGAGCATGGCAAGGAGCACTCGCAAGACAAAGACGGAAATAGCCATGACCATCCCCACTGATTCTCTGTATTGACCTACTCAGCCATTACGAATTGAAAGCCCCGGAATGCTGGATTCGGCTTCGCAGTCACAGCGGAGCTGCTTTCCGGCCTCAGCCTCCGCCATTTCGTAATGCAGTTGCTGTCTGAAGCTTTGGCCTTGCCGCACCTTGCAGGCAGCAACGAATAGGAAGTCCGCTAGCTGAGGCATGCTTCTGCCTTGCGACCCAGCAGGTTCCTGGCCTGCCAGGATAGGCTTGGCAAGGAAACTCAACAAGGTGGCAATTTGGACAGTTATCCAAAATCCGTCACGCGTTCTGTCCTCATGGGCCCGCACAGGCTGAACATCTCCGCAACTTGTCATATAGGCAAAGAAGGCGAAACTTGCGAGGGGTCATGAAACATGTGCAGCACTGGTCTGCTGCTGCTGCTGCTGCACTACAACATGCCCGAAAATCGCAAAACAACTACAAAAAGTGACGGGGACCGCTCATGATGGCGACGACGATTAGGACCGGCAAACCAGCATGATGACTCGGATGAGGATGCAGATGGGCATGCCGATGATGATGCTGATGGTGATGATGATGTAGGAGGAGGATGCACATGGCCATGCCGAGGACGATGAAGATGATGATGGTGATCTTGGTGATGGTGATGACGATGATGGTGGTGACGATGATGATGATGATGATGGCGACAGCAGAGAAATTGACTGATCATGATGTCGTGATGATGATGATGATGGCGTTGATGACGATGCCGATCCGTGGTCGTCACCATCCTCTTCATCTTATCCATGCCAGCCGTCATCGCCATCGCAATCAAAGCAAGGAGGAATACCGAATACAGGGTGTTAAGCGCCCGCACAGCCTGCACAATCTTCTCCACATCTTCCTTCGGCATCGGCCTGCCTGGCTTAGCAAAACACGAATGGACATGGTAAAATCGACAGAACCCGAAACAAAAACAATAGCCTTATCAAGCATCGCCTGCGGATCAGCAAGACCGACAGTTCGAGTAGGGCAGATTTTTTCACACCCGTCATGGGCACTACAAGTACCACAGCACAGTGTTTGCAGTTTCGTAGTGGTGGTGGTGGTGGTGAGGTACTACGTAGTGAGTAGAAGGTACTGAAGTAGATAGTATGTAGCAGCGGAGGCGGCGTTGGTGATGGTCGGCGATGCTGTGTACCGCCATTGGACGTGTTGCGCCATCTGACTTGCCGGTTGCGACGCCGATCGATGCACATTTCGTCCTTGCCATGCAAGTTCAATCCCGCATTGGAACATTCCTGTTGAGCAGGTTCCCCGGACTCGCGATGTGACTTTGCAGAAGATACGACTTAAACTCTGTTATTGTAGGCCTCATGGTGGTCATCACCATAATCTTCAAAGTTCCACACATGCCGCTCTCGTCTTTTGGCTTGCCTGGAAACTGCTTGGTGTGTTCTTGGTCCACTCTTTCCATATGCCTCAAAGGGCACTGAATACCCATAGGCTAGCAAAGAAGTGTCTGCTTTCAACTTCTGTTTGGGGCCGTGGCAGCATCTGCTCGGTCGCCCGTTTCAGCTCCTTGCGCTCCTCCCTGGGCAAGAGCTAAGAAGGGCCCAGGGAGAACTCTTCCGCCTTCCAATCTCCGCCGGGAGCCTCAGCTTGTCGCGCCAGCTCCTGAAGTGGAACTGCCACATTCATGACCATCCCTACAGCAGGACCTTCCGAGTGGCGTGCCACAGATTCATTTGGAAGATGGCACGCTTCAGGAGCACTTGCGCCTAGGGCTGGTCTCCCTGCTTGAGCCTTCTTGTATGCCACAACTGTGGGCCAACCGAGATCCTCGCTGGAGCCGATGCTCGCACAGCTGTGCCTCCACAACTCTTGAACTCCTCGATGCTCCGGCCTTCCATAAAGATCGCGAAACCGTTCGTCGCAACGAATGCTGTAGTTCAAGTTCTCAGGTCGAGGCCGAGCTTTTCTGGCGAGAAGGAAGCATCGGCCATGGCCCACTGCAGGAGCCGACAGGCCTTCGCTTCGTGGCGCTTCGCTCGGGGTCTCCGTTCGGATGGCGGCGTGGCCACGCCTCCGAGAGCTGGCCGCTTTCCGCACCTTGAAACTCCTCTCCAAAGCTTTCAGGGGGGCCATAAAGTGCGAGGCGAAGAGAGAAGGAAGAAGGGAGAGAGAGAGAGAGAGAGCGAGCGCCGCCAGAGCGCATGCACAGATGGGGTCCTTGGCAGTTTGCTCCATCATGCGGAAGCGGTGCAGCACGAGAACTCGCCTCAAAAGTCAGTGATGCAAGTGTTTCCGTGCACATCTCCAGACCGGCCTTTGTGCATCCAGCAAGATGGCATTATCCATGCCTGTCAGGAAGCAGCCAGACAGCGTCGCACCGCGGACTCAGTAAAATTGCAGGTTGCCTTCTGCTTCGGGCACAGGCTCACCATCGCTTGGGCGCTTTGGAGCGACGTCCCTCCGGAAGCTCTTCACCTTTACAGAACATCACGTCAAGGCCCGGCCCGCTCGGTTCACTCGGAGGCTCCAGCCCCATCCAAGACCTGCTGGATCAGATCGTCGCGTGTGCCTCAGCATCCGCCACTTTGCGCAGTTGGCATGCTCATACACTTGACAAGTGCCGGGCCCACAGAGAGAGAAGCAAGCTCGGCTTCGCTGCTCAGCAGCCCGTGGGTGCGAATCTGCCAAGGACAAAGCTTCAAACGAAGCTCCAAGCTCGAAAGAGCTGAAGCAACGGAGCCTCTGAAACCATGGCCTGGCCTGCACTTCAGAACTTCAAAAGCATTCAAAGGCGTCAGAGAACAACGAGGAGCCAAGCGAACCAAGAGCCCGACACTGCTCGTCAAGCTCTGGGTGTAGCTCGAAAATGTCTGCAGTCTGCGAATCAAGGCAGCGGGACATCTCATCTCGTCAGAGCAAAGACACTCAGTGACTCAGTGGACCTCCCCTTCCCTCTTCCCGCCGACCGGTCGGAGTACCTCCAGCCTGCCATGGATGCCAACGATGCATTCTTTCCTGCGCTCTGCCATTTGGGCTATCGGGCTCATCGAAAGCGCTTCCAAACACAGCCGGCATCTCGCAAGCACCGGAGGATTGTGCTGCAATTCCTGCACGCAATCACTCGGCGTGACCCGCGAACAATCAATCGCGCACAATGCATGCACACTTTCACACCCTCTCTCTGTCTTTCTCGACCAGGCAGGGAGAGAAGAGCGCGCGCTCCCCCCTGCAATCTCCCATCGGGGGCTGCGCCCCGTCCGGCTGAGCTATTTTGACAGCCGCGAGCGTAAGCGCACGGTGCATCCCGCTTCGGCTGTCAGACATCAGCACCCACACTCTGTTTCTTTCATTCTTTCACAGGGCCCAGGGGCGAGCCCCCGTGTCGAAAGAGGCTGCGTAACATGAAACCTACCTAAGCTAGTGCAAAAACCCATCCTGGCCTCTCTTTTCCTTCCTTCCTTCCACTGGGGACAAGTCCACACGCGGACCCCGGCCAAGGCCCCCCCGTTCCCCTTTGTTCGGTGGCCTCTTCCTTCCTTCCTTCCGCTGGGGATGAGTCTGCGCAGGCAGACCCGGGCCTAGGCCCGCCCTTCCCCCTATAACGGTGGAAGAGGCTTTGGGGTTTTCTGTGGACGGGTTTGCGTCCCTCGGTATAAGTAAAGCTGGTAGAGTGCGTCTGTCGGAGAAACCACCAAGCCCCGAACTTTATCGCGCATCCCGGCCTCGTCCCCGCGCCCTCTATGGCAAGTCCTAAGTCCCTCGACACGCATTCCCCCAGTAGTGTCGGTGGCCTCTCTCTCTTTCTTTCTTTCTGCTGGGAATGGGTCTGCGAACAGACCCGGGCCAAGGCCCCCCCTCCCTACCTTGTTGGTGGAAGAGGGCTTGCGGAGTCCGTGTTCGGGGCTGTTCCCCGCGGTCTTTGCAACATGTAGAGTGTGTTCGGCGAGGCACCCCCAAAAGACCCCGAACTCTAGCCCGCATCCCGGCCTCGTCCCCGCGCCCTCTACGGCCTATCCTTAGCACCTCGCCGAACACATTTCCCCATGTGGTACCTACGGCTGGCGGCGGTCCCCCGACTAGTACAAAGCAGAAACAACTGAGTGCCAAGCAATGCAGGACCACAGTACAAAGGACTTTGCTGGGGGTTGCCGCGGTTGTGGGATTCCCCCCCTTTTCCTCTTGGGAAGACAGTACTGCGTACGAGCATAAGAAACAGACAACGAGCAATTATTTCAGGTGGGGTCCCCCTTAGAATCCAAACAAAAGGGTTGCGGTAGCTGCTCATAGTTCAAGGTTTCTAACACAGTTATCGAATTGGCGGCCAATCTCAATTTGGGTGCCGAGTACGATGCAAGTATGTGCAGGGAGTAGGGAGCTAGTGGCACCCCGTAGGTAGTGTTCCTGGCTCTGCGGCCCGTCCGATTAGGCTTGGCTTCGCGAGCGAAACAAGGTGCAGGAAACGAATTTTGGCTGCGCTCGCTCACTCACTTCATCCCCCGCTTTTTGCGTGGATCTTCTCGGAACTGAGCCATATGTGCCTGTATCCGGTAGAGAGCACGCCACCGTTCATTGGGTCGAAGGTCGACGGGTTCCTTTGGTCTGGTAGTCGAGTCTTCCCCCGGTACGGTTGGCTCCGCGGGTCTGAGTGCGAGTATTCCGCTGCTTGTTCCGGAGTCTGAGGGCGGTGGAAGAGGTAGTCCAGCCGTCGAGATCGCTGTTGTGTGTTGTAGGGGTGGGCAGGTTCCTGCATGTGGAGGTTCGCCCCTGCTGCTGCCATGTTCGCCAGGATGGCTTCCCCCCTGCCTGTGTGCGCCCTTGGTCCTTGGCCGTCGGGGTCAGTGAACACCTCATTGGCGTCCACCCCGGCCAGCACGCGTGCTTTGGCAAGGGTGCCCCCCCATTCAAGCATGCAGTGCTCGGTGAAGGCAATCGTGGCGTGGTGCGGCACGTGGCCAGCCAGGACTCGCAACCCCCTTTTTCCTTCGTGCGTGCTGAGCGTGGTCACTATCCCCACGGGCAGGAGCTTGGTGTTGCTATGTTTCAGGTGTCTGCTGCGGTATG
>BGNK01000161.1:246031-261488 GCA_003297005.1 Symbiodinium sp. clade A Y106
AAACTGAATTCCCGGCTCTGCAATGATTTCTTGCAGGAGCACGATCTGCAGCTGTGCCAGTACTGAGTCCCCCGCGAAATGCTGGGTCGCCTCCAGCGCGTTTTGTGCCGTGAGGCCCCCCACGTTCCAGGAGCATACTCGCAAGGGACGTTGCCCCCAAAAGCTGTGAAACTGCTCGGCGCGGTTCTCCCCCTGTCACAGGAGCTCTGCTTTGCGGAGCTCCCACACGGCTTGCACCTCCTTGACGGGCTTTTTCAGGGCCTTCGCCAGCATGGTGACGTCGACCCAGCCTGCCCCCGCTTTCTCGGCTGACTTCGGCTGCTCCGCTGTGGCGCTGGAGCCCTTCGTCCCCCCTAGCCACACGGAGCCGGTGGCGAACT
Organism: Symbiodinium sp. clade A Y106; assembly: GCA_003297005.1. Lineage (NCBI taxonomy): Eukaryota > Dinophyceae > Suessiales > Symbiodiniaceae > Symbiodinium > Symbiodinium sp. clade A. The sequence goes on from BGNK01000161.1 coordinate 246,412, forward strand.
CGACCTCCATCAGCCTAGCTTCTCCCCCGAGTTCGAGGATAGTGCGTTTGACTTTGCCAGCCAGCTTGGCCCGCTTGCGACGCTCGGGGCTCTGCGACAGCGCAATCCACAACTTGCGCATGCCCCCCGCCTCGTTGCTTCCGGTGGTCACATTGGCATTCCGGACCCTTTGGATGGCTTGCTGCACGTGCCCCCTTTTGGCTTCCTCCGTCTCGAAAGGTCTCCCCTTGATGGGCAGAATCGCGTACCCCCGGCGCAGGCCGGGCACGAAGAGGTCCTCTGCGTTCAGGGGCACGTCAAGGCGTCGCAGTATGTCCTTGGCCGCCTGAAGGGTCTGCTCCGCGGCCTGGTCGGGGTTCCACCCGCCTATGATAAGGGCAGGCTGGCGCCCCCCCGCATCCGTGTCTGCTGTGCTCCCCGGCGTCGAGCTTGCGACGGGACGGGACTCCACCGTCTTAAGCCTCTGCTCGAATTCCCGCTGGGCCTCCTTGAGTTCTTCCAGGGATCTGGCCTGCGCGTCGTAGTTGTCCGTGATCTTGTTCAGCATCTGCATGGTCTTGTGCATTTGGCTGGTGACCCCCTGCTCGACGCTGTCAACGCGCCCCCTGATGGCCCGCACGTCCCCCTGGACTTGTTCCAGGCTTTGGGCAAGGTGCTCCCTATCGGCATGACGTTCCTGGGCGAGCACCTCCTTCAGCAGAGCCAGAGTCAAGGGCTGGTCCTGCACTCTCCCCCTCTTGTGGGGCGACCCATCCTGCTCCTGCTGGTCTGACGGCTCCACCCCCTCCATGGCCGGGGCTGTCGTCGTCTGCTCCATCCCCTGCGTACTTTGCATTCTCGGCGCCGTGGAGGTAGTGTCACGAACCCACCGGCCGTATAGTTTATCTCCCCGACAGGTAGAGCAGAATCCCCACACGCAGGTACGAGATGTATAGGCTCGCTATCTCCTCGAGGTAGCGGTAGGCAATGTCCCCCGCTCGCCGGAGCTGCTGCGGTGGTAGGTGAGGACCGCTCTTTACGATCTCCCTGCGGCGAACCCCGGGCTGGAGGACGCGTAGTGCAGCAAGGCCCCCCTCAACGAGTATGGCCCCGCTGTCAGCCCCCACAGGCACCGCACGACGCTGACAGCGCTCTCTCTGCTGCTCCCGGTCACAACTCTCAGTTGAGGCCCTCTCTGCTGTCTCCGGGGGCTCGGGCCTTGAACCGCTCGCGGCTTGAGCCAGACTTCTTCCCCGGGGCATGAGGGGCTGTCAAACCCCCTCGGCCTTGTAGGCCCCCCCGATGTTCGTGGGGCTTTGGATGGGGCGTGAAAGTTGAGCATGTTCTACATTTTTCCCCCCAGANTTCTTCCCCGGGGCATGAGGGGCTGTCAAACCCCCTCGGCCTTGTAGGCCCCCCCGATGTTCGTGGGGCTTTGGATGGGGCGTGAAAGTTGAGCATGTTCTACATTTTTCCCCCCAGAGCCTACCTTCGACATCTGAGGGTATTGTAGGGCCGGGAGTCGTTACAAAAGGGTCAGAACAGAGCACTGCCATCTAGCGAAGGGCTCATTAAGAACAATATATAATTCACGACTTCCCCCAGCTCTCGCATATGACAACTGAACTGATCGGTCATGCTTGTTCGAAACAGTGGCTAACCACCTAGGCACAACATATTTTCGAAAAGTAGGTCCATCAAAGAGTGATCCTCCGGCAGCAAAGCCTCAACAGTTTCCGCATTATGGCTTGGGAGACTGCTGCCCGGTAGTAGATCCCCAGCATCGGACATAAAGATTCGGCTGCAGAGTAGACGAATTCGCAGGTACCACGGATTTTGGTGCAACAANCCCGGTAGTAGATCCCCAGCATCGGACATAAAGATTCGGCTGCAGAGTAGACGAATTCGCAGGTACCACGGATTTTGGTGCAACAAACCTGTGCTCAGACAAGACCGCCTGCCAAGATGATCGGAAGCAGGCTGCTGGAGAAACACATCACCAAAATCCGGGCAGCGCTAGCGGGTGCATCAGATAGCATGAACATGCCTTTTGCATGTCTGCCTTAAACGCATCTGATTTGAAAGTAGCCGAAAGTTGATCGATGCAGGGCCAACATCCAGACTGCTCATATGATCNCTCAACATCGATCCTTGCATCGCTCTCTCGGCAACTGTGCATGCAAGGCGAAGCCGTTATTGTTGAGTGGATCTTCGCACTAACATCATTGGAAAAAAGATCCTACAAAATCTGGATATACTGGCACGGGACCATGAGACTCGACGAGGCAAGCTGTCAAGGAGCTTCCGTGCTGGGCGTAGACGCGATAGGAGTCTCACCCCTCTCGCACGGACGCAGGCACTCGTTCTTTCCTTAGTNCTGGCACGGGACCATGAGACTCGACGAGGCAAGCTGTCAAGGAGCTTCCGTGCTGGGCGTAGACGCGATAGGAGTCTCACCCCTCTCGCACGGACGCAGGCACTCGTTCTTTCCTTAGTTGAAACTGCTGCGGTGATGCATCTTGACTTTACTACTCATACCCATGCCGTGGCTGCAATAAAGCGGGAAGCAAGACACCCAGTCGGTATAGTGAAGCGTCTGGGGTGAGCACGCACACACGAGACGCAAGCAGAGTGTTTCCTGCTGTATGAAGGAGCCCATTCGGTTTTCTGTCTTTCGCTGCCGCGCACATGTCAGGCACTGATAGTGCTTGGAGCCCTCAGGGGTCTGCGCAATCAACTGGAAACAGTGCCAGAATGGTGGTTTATGCACCTGCGACTGCTTCTCGTCGTTTCCGAGCCCACGCCGAAATTGACACAATCCGGCCCAGAATCTGTCCTTTCAAAGTAGTCTTGGGGTAAACAAACGTGACTGCGGGACTCGCCTCTGCACATCCTTACTGCTCGACGGGCCCAAACCAACATCATCCAACTTCTGAAGCGTAGTCGCAGACTTTGGAGGGTGCGCTTCGCCACACACCGCCAACATTGCGCATCCTCTTTTGCATCCGGTGGTTTTTACCGGAATACCGAGTAAAGTTCTCGAGCCCAGACCAATGGCTACCCTAAGGCCCAAGCAGATCTGCTTTGGGGTGTGCGCCTGTTGGCCTGTGGTTTGCCGATCTCCGTCTTTTTTGGGCGGGATGGGAGGCTTGATTCATGGCTTGCCGCTTCCTTCTGCTGACCGTCGGCTGCCGGTTGCTAGATGCCCCTTTGTTCGGAATTACCAGATCGGTTTTCAAGGCAGGAAGGAGGCTTGCACAGCTGACTCCCATGCTCACCCACAGGCGAAAACCTGACGCCACTGTTGACATGTTGCGATTTCCACCAAAACCTTTGTCGTTTCTTGGACACAGAAATCACCCCTTTGACCAACATAATCGAAGGGCCTAGCTGGTACAGCAGGCGCTGGATCTCATCATCACTGGCGGAGTCGGTGAGGGGCACGTACCACTTCGGATGCAGCGAAAGGCCTCCGCAGATTGGAAGCATGCTGTTCGCGAGCTATGCACCTCTAACTCCAAACCGAATTTCACGAAAGGCCATCGCCCAATCAAACACCAAACGTAACGATTGGTACCCACGATTCTGCTTCGAAGTGGAAGCTTCGTGAAACGACTGATTACCCCGCTGACCGATCAGAAAGCCCTCGNCACGAAAGGCCATCGCCCAATCAAACACCAAACGTAACGATTGGTACCCACGATTCTGCTTCGAAGTGGAAGCTTCGTGAAACGACTGATTACCCCGCTGACCGATCAGAAAGCCCTCGCGTCCATGCCAGTCGCCCTGCTATAAGAGTCACAGCCTTCGTGGCGAATAAAGCCAATGCCACCTGCAGAACTCCCAGAGGCCAGCGTGAAGCGCGGCTTCCGAATGCTTCCTGCTTCACTGCTTCCCCTGCCTTTGCAATTTGCATTGGGAGGTCCACAGGGTCCAACGTAGCCGTCCTGAGGCAGCAAGTCTGGGCCCAGCCCGCTCGGACGGACCGACGTCTGAAACGCGGGCCTTGCCTTGCGGTACCACTCCTTGTAGAAGGAGCCGAAATCAAAGTCGCAGGGAGGATTCCTCAGCTCGGCCTCGGAGCCGAGCCAGAGCTCGGCCGCACGTGCCTCCTCCTCCCCTCCTCCCCTCCTCCCCTCTCCGTTTCGTGGGAATCTCTGGGATCTGGGAAGGCTCTGACGGCTCATGTGCTGTCCGAGCATCAACTGTCGGCATGCTTGGATACCTGGAAGCGAGAACTCCGAAGCCGAAGTTGGAATCAGGATGAATCAGGCGAGCGAAGGCCTTCTGTCAAAGAGCTCAGCAGCCTGTCGCACGCGCTCGTGCTTGGCATTCTGGACCAAAAACGTCCGAACCAAGCCGAAGTGGACATGCAGGACAGCCCTCGCTTTCACTCCTCGTTGGCAGTCGTGCTATTAATTCCGTTCCACCAACCTCGTGTTCCCACTGGCAGCTTCACTGCGCAGGCTGCATGTGCCTTTCTGTTGTCAAGTGGCTGAACTTGATGCCTTCATCGGTTTCCGGATCATACTCTCTGTGGCTGTGCCTGCATCAGACGCACATGAAGCCTTTGAGCAAGCAAGTATCAAGAGTGCCTTCCCACTCCTCAGCTTGTCACTGCAAGGCAGTCGAATAAACAAGTTCTCGTGCAAACCAGCAGGACCACACGGAAAGCGAGTGGATGCTCATGATGCTGGGTCCCCCCCCCTCTGCAAATACCAACTGCCCCTCTCGACAATTAATACAACATTGCGCTCGCGGTCAAGCTCGCTTTTCGCCAGTTCATAATGGGATCAAGAGGCCGTTTATCTAGAACTTCTGGGGAGAAACTCTGCAAGTGGAGTAAGTCAACCGAGCATCTAAGTAGAGTCTAAAGGCCGGGTCCAGGGTCCAGGGTCCACGTAGGTTTTGCCTCGTGGGTCGACCCTGGACTGAAGTTTATCCTCTCTGCAGCGCAATGCCGTCGTGAGAGTGCTTTCCCAATGCGCCCTGTGCCATTTGTTGTACATAGTTCGGTTGGCTTTGAGTCCTAGTCGTGCTTTCTGTATACGGACTCAACATACACCATGCCGCTTCTTCTAATACCAGAACTGAAAGAGCAAGGTAGATGATGCTTTTGCTGGGTCCCTGCACCCGTCCCAACCCCCCTCCCCCTCTCTACACTTAATGCAACGTTCCGCTACCGGTCAAGCGCGCTTGTAATCACGAGGTCCGACATGCCCGGCCTCTTGACACTCCTTGGCCCCGCGTGCGAGCCGTCATGTCCTTATGCCTTTGGATGACATCTAAGAAATATCATTAAACTTATCTCTCGTCTTATAGCACCGGCCTCCAAGAGGCATAGTCCTTGATGCCCACCAACCTATGCTCAAGCACCATCTCGTCGGGAGCTTGAAAAAGCTCTAGAATAAATCCTTTGAGTCTTTAACCCAAGAGCCGAAATGAGAGAATCATGAGCAGCAAAGAACATGCTTTAATTTTGGATCTAGCTGCTCATCCAGGCTGATCTCACCTGGGCACAGAAATCGGGCAGACACCAGGCCGCAGCGTCAGGCGGGCTTGCGCGGGAAGCGTTCCAAGGCCGCGGCCGGCTTCCTCGTAGTTCCAGGTACCTAAGTGCTGAGATCGCACGACGGGTCCAAGCATGCGGGCTCCGATCCTTCAACGATCAACTCCATGAGCACAGACATTACACATTTCTCCGGGGTCCAATCAAAATGTTTTGGGTGACCGTTTCGCAGCGTTCAAAACCAAATCACTTACATGCATTCCATTGCAAACTAAAGAGCAAGAGCACCCACTTTGTCGATACTTCAAAGAGAAAATGTGGGCACGGTGCCCCGATGCATTTGATGTGAAACCGAAACATCGTGAACGCAGGGAGTCGAGCCCGCGGTTCACTCCCAGTCTGGCGGGATGCTCATAATGTGCCGAAACCTTTTGGAGTAATGGCTACAACGTGTTCCAGGTGTGCATGAATAGGTCATTGCAAAACTTAGTGCTTCTTGGAAGCATCGGCCATGGTCTCGAAGCGGAAATGCCAAAGTCTGCAGTCAAGCCACAGGTGCCATTACCATTTGGCTCGACGCCTGCTGAAAAAGCTGCAGTCACGCCGACACAACCCAATCCTGAAATCTGCCCGTCCACAAGCCGACTTCGTTAAACCTCAACAGTTCAGCAACAAGGCTGTGCGGTCGGAGACCCACGGTGGCCTGGGCAATAGCCTCCGGGCTGGCTAGCCTGACAGGAGTTGTCCTTGTTGAAGTACCTGGGCTCAGCTTTTGTCGGTGCTGAAAACACCTGCAAGCGAATGCTCGGCAAACTGAAAAGGCAAGTGGCAGATTGTTCGGACAAGCACCTGGCATGGTGTACCCTACTGGACAATCTTTCCCCGTTTGAAAGCAACTCCGTCCGGACAGCAAGAAATCGCGATAGGGCAAAGCTCGAAAGAAGGTGAACTAGAACAGCACCACTGGAAATTCCAGCCCAGGTCATAAGCAAGAGACCAAATCGCGTTCGGGTAGTACCTCGGCTCGAGCAAAGTGCGTGCTCCACATGGTCACCGACGAGAGATTGCTGAATCCATGTCTATCTACTCCCACATCTATCTGCTCATGTGATTCTGCAAAGATCAAGGTATGTGCTCTCATCGACAACTCTGAAACCCTCTGCACGATGAGACAAGTCGCACCTGGTGCATGGGGAAGGGATACTGACCCAGGTTGTTGCAGCCAACGTTGTATCCATAGGCGGCATACTCGTATTCGTTCTTGTACGGCTTGAGATCTCCAAGATACTGATCCTCCCGACAACGACATGATACGATTGCCACTGCGCTCATACACCATGCCATGCAAAAACTGCAACCAGTTTGGCAAATCGTCATCCGAGCTAGATGCACATCAGGGGCAAACAGAAATCACCTTCGCTCAAATGGCATCGCTTGACTTTTTTCCGGAGCAGAAGCGTTCTCGTTTTCAAGGTGGGGGTGCAGGGGGTCCGGGAGGTGAGCCGTGCGTTCTTGCAAAGCGTCCTCGGGAAGCGTCCGCAAAGCGTCCTCGAAGCTTTCGCGCGAGTGTCACACGGGCCCGACCTTACCTTCGGGGCAAGGCGCCGCGCGTGTTTCCTGGAGGCGGGTGGACGCCGCACCTTCAGGGAAAGGCGTTTTGAGATGCTTCGGGCGGGATGCGGGGCGGCGGGCGAGGGCGGCGTACCTTCGGGGAAAGCGTTTTGGGGTGTGGTCGCGGAGCGGCGGGCGAGGGTGACGGACCTCGGGGAAAGCCTTTTGGGGTGCCCTTGGGAACATGTTCGCGGAGCGCCGGGCGTCGGGCAGGACCTTCGCAGAAAGCGTTTTGGGGTGTGTTGGGGCTTGGCGCGGAATGGCGGGCGAGGGCGCCAGACCTTCGAGAAAAGCCTTTTTGGGGCGTGTCGTGCGGACGGTCGCAGAGTTGCGGACGGCCGTCGGATGTTCGGGGAAAGCGTTTTATGTTGCCTTGGGGCGACAGCAGGGAAAGCGCTTTGGGGTGCTTTGCAACGTGTCGCGGAGCGGCGGGCGAGAGCATCGGAGCTTGGGGAAAGTGTCGCGGGCCCTGTTCTGGAGCACTCGACTTGTGTAGGACGGTAACACTGTAGCGCTGTAACACTGAAACAGCTTGGATTTGTGCGTGTGACAGTGTGATACAGGGGGCATGGCGGTCACATCCTAGCCATGCCAACGAAGCTATGGATGTTGACTGGATGGGTTCACAGACGTGCGAACCTGTACCTGCAAAGAGTTGCTCATGGGTCACCTGTNGCCAACGAAGCTATGGATGTTGACTGGATGGGTTCACAGACGTGCGAACCTGTACCTGCAAAGAGTTGCTCATGGGTCACCTGTGTGACAGCTTGGGGACTCGATTGTGATTGCAACAGCCATGAATGAGGGATTGCGATGACTTTATCGACTGCTTGTTAGTGCTGACTTGAGACCTGTGACACATTGTGTCAAGTGTGAATCACAACGGCATTCCCTATGGGTGCCGTGTCTCCCAGAGGTTGCTCTGCTGCTGACTTTCCCAGCTGATTGTATAAGCTTTGGATGACTTCTTCTGACTCTATATCCAGGCTTGCAAACTGACTTCTTCCGATTACGTATCCTGACTTGCGCATTGATCACCTACATGCCTTGAAGCTGATTTCGACATTGACTGTCAAGTATGCACCTGACTACTTCGCTGTGATTTTCCCGTTGACTTGTCGCAGGTCTCTGGCTTTAAGTCTACAGCGAGTAGTCTGAGTAAGTAGCTATCGCAATGAGCAAGGCTACGCATGGGCATGCAGGGAGTGCTACGAGCAGGAGAAGTAACCGGCCGCCACCCCCTCCTCCCCCTCCCTGTCCCCCTTCTTTCCCACCAGGTAGCACCACTCCCAAGTGGATTCCCCCTCCCCCTCCCCTTCCCCCTCCCCCTCCTCCCCCACCTCAGGCTAAAGTTCCCCCTCTCCTTCCCCACCCACTTTGGCTCCGCTTGTTCAAGTTCGACATGATGATCCGACACCTGCTATCACATTGCATGCCGATTCCAATGGCTTTCGTCTCTCATTCAAATCTGTTGCAGACTTCTCAGAGTACTCTGCAGTCATGGCCGCGAACTTGATGCATGTGCGCAATAACCGTGAAGCTTTTGCTGGAATGAATGAGATTCTTGATATTCAGCAAGCAGTGAGTTTTCAGCAGATCCTGCCATCTCGAGGAGAGCAGATCAGCCAGCCTGCAAAACGTTTGCGACAATTGCAGGCACCTCGACCAGAGATACCAACAGATCCTTCTGCAACAAGATTCCAGGAACAGGACAAGATCGCATGGGTTGGCAGTTGAGTGCTGATCAGAATTTTGTTTTTCGTTTGAGGCCCTTTCTTGAGTCCTACGATGAGATCATAAACAAGGCATTGTTGCGTGACCACTTTGAAGTAGAGTGGTCCCAAGACTCCAATTTCTATACGATTCCCGAACTCCGTGGTTTAGAAGTGCGAGATGAAGAAGCCAAGTTGATCCCAACCAAGCTTGTATGCGATGTTTACATCGCTGCGCAACGTTATTGCTTCAAGTCCAGGTCGCATGAAGTCTGCTTCAGCTATTCCGAGAAAAATCCCTGCCAGTCTTGAGCTTCTTGTTCCTGATTCACTGTTAAAAATCACGTCGGACTATCTGCTTCGGCTTCTTCGAGTGCCTGTGAGTCAGCCCAACATGACAGCAGTCAAACTTGTATCGCAAGCTGTGGCGGCAGCTGACCAGACTGCAAACGTCCAGTCAGTCACTTTGACTTCGCTTTCGAGTTCTTGCAAGTGCCTGCGCGTACGATTTGGACACTTCGCTGACAAACTTGTACGCTCTGAAGCGGTCAAGACTGGAGTGACTAAGCTGTACGTGGCGCACAACACAACAGTGGCAGGAGCAGCGTCAATTCTCATGGAGGGAACAGTCAGGCCGTTATATTGGGACCCCCAGGACAACACCTGGGCCCCACCAATGTCTGTTTACGCAAGAGCTCACCCCAATGATGCAGAACAGGCACAAGAGACGGCGTCTAAGTACGGTGGCATTCTGAGTGCGCATCCAGTGTGCATCTTTGGTTTTGCTTTTAATAGGCAGGGAATGTTGGTTCCACCGCACACCAGGATTCCCTCAGGTGGCATTGAAGGTGACCATGCCTGTAGTTTTCTTCGCGATGTGGCCAAAGCCAAAGATGGCAGATGGGTCTTCCGCTCGTCATGCTTTGTTCCTGAAGCTCTTCTTGCTTTTTGGAAGGTCTGAAGCGTTCTGTGGGACCATGACCTTTCACGTGTCAGAGAGTCAGGTTCTTCCGAGTATTGTGTTCACTGGTATGTGCCTGTCAAAAGAGAATCTCACACTGGAATCTTTTCGACGTTCACATTGCACGTACATGTGCTTGCTTTCTGAGTGCATGCATGAGCGAGTTCGTAATGGTTGTTTGCAGCTTTTTGTTCCTAGCGAAGAGAAGTGCTCTGAGTTCCTATCGCCCTCATTTTCTGAGTCATGGCGTGGAATGGTGATTGGAGTATGAACTCTGGTTACGGCAGATCTCATCAATCTTGGGGACAGGAACGCTACCAGCCGTACTCCTCGAGCAGTTGGCAGAACCCTGCCCCAGCTTCAGCTCCTCCTGGTCCGCATCCTCCCCTTCCTCCGCCTTCTTCTTTGCCTCCTTCGACATCCTCTCCTCCGTTGCCTCCGCCGTCGATGGGTAACCCAGCGTTGCCTCTCCCTAATTCGTGGTCAACCACGAATGAATGCTACGATGGCAATGTGGTTCACGGTTTGACGTTTCGCAAGCATATCGAAGCTNGTCGATGGGTAACCCAGCGTTGCCTCTCCCTAATTCGTGGTCAACCACGAATGAATGCTACGATGGCAATGTGGTTCACGGTTTGACGTTTCGCAAGCATATCGAAGCTACTCAGTGGTCTCGCAAGAAAGGCGTTGCAGGGAAAGATCCATTAAACATACCAGTACAAGAGTTTTTGTTCCATGGAGTCTCAGATTGGCGTCTTCGTGCACTCAGTCATGGCAAGTTCTTCAGCCTTGTGCCAGTGGCATCAGTTGCAGAAGCGGTCTTCATGACGCAAGTGTTGAAGTTGGTTAGAGAGCGTAAGGTTGACATTGACGCAGTTGCCACACATGTCTTCCAGAAGGACAACCCAGCCGCTCCTATCCCCAACAAGAACACCGATGCCCCGGCCCTTTTCCAGCCGTTAATCAACATGATCGTTCAGATGTTGCAAGATAACACTCCAGTTGCAGCAGGTATTGATCAATCCCAAAGGTTTCTTCAGATGTCTGAAGAACTTTCTCGCAGACGTGAGCAACTTGAAGCAGCAGGAGTACCAGTTACCCCGCAGAAAGCATCGAGTTCCAAGTCCACTCTGCCTGTGTCGTCTTCTTTGCCGAGTCAGCCCCGTCAAGCCGGTGTGTCATCTTCTACCTGGAAGTCTGACTTGAAAGGTAAACTTGACTTGATCCCGGATGATGCCTTGAGTGATCACAAAGGCAGGCTCAAAGGCTCGGGAGAGGACGACATGAGCAAGTGGATTCAAAGCTTTAAGCGTCCGCTTGGTAAGAAGTTCCCGGAATTTCAGGATCATGTGACGCGGGTTGCCAAGCTTGTCCAGTCCAACTTTGGAGGCAAGGAAAAAGCAAAACTGCAAGAACTTGCAGTCAAGTTTGGGATTACAGCGACCCACGCATCTAGAATTGGGCATCAAGAGCCTGTCCACGTGTATTGCTGCTGCAGCCTTTGCAGTCGCCTGAATGTCGGAGAGCCTTGCTGCCAAAGCCGTGTCTACGTCAGATATACGTCTCGCACACCCTCGTATTTTTGAAGTTGGCAAGTTTGTTTCTTTTGTGATTCAGTTCATTCCACATGTGGACAAGGAGCTTGCTATATGGCTGCAAGGCATGTGCCATCTGTTATTGCTGTTTTACTTCTCCCGACGTACTGCACCCGAGCAACGGTTGCTTGAAAAACTGAAGAGAGTTGGCGTGGACCCTCATGAGTACACGTTCTCAAGGTTTCAAGGCCCCTTTGCAGTTTACTTGAAAGCGCCAGTGTCGTGGAGTTCCCGGTCGTCGTTCAAGCAGCGTGACAGATGGATGTATGTGGGCAGCACGTCAGTTTCTACATGTAAACGTGAGTACAATCGTCAGTCCAAGCTGAAGCAAGTTCTGCTGGAACAATATGTTCAAGTGGAGCCAGCTATTCGCATTTGGGCCTCGTTGCGTACATATTTTGATTTTTCTACGATTTGTGTGTCTGTGCATCAAGATTATCGAGAAGCCTGGATTCAAGAGCATATCCTGATTGATCGATGGCAGCCCAGATTCAATTCCCCGGTCATTGATCGGTTCTACATGAAGTCTGCCCTCGGTTTTAAGAGACTCAAACCACGACCATCACTCAAGACGGTTTCGCTCTTTTCCAGATTGTGGGGTAAAGTTCGTCGACGAGCCAGCACGACAAGTACACCTACGAAGTGCTTGATGGACAAACAGCAAGCATGGTCACTGCTGTATGATTTGGCTTCGTTGACGGTTACATCATTTGAAGCTGCAAAAATATCGTTAGATCGGCTAGAGTGTTTGCTTTGGAACTATACGCTTTGTTCAGACTGGCCAAGATTCTGGAACAGCCGTACAGATCCAGAGATGCGCAGCTCCTCAAGTCAGCATTGAAGTTTCGCAACTGCACAGTGCCCCGCCACAATTCGTCTGTCACCATCCCTTTTCTGTCTCACCCAGCTTTTCCTTCTCAGGTCTCCTCGTTCCTTTCGCACATCATTCAACAGTTCAAACCGATTCTCGTTCCTTTTCATCTCCCATCCAAAACCCCCCGGGAGTGTGCTCCCAGTTCCCTGGGTTCAACCCTTCACAATCATTTTGACTGGGAGAAGAAGCTTGCTGAGATCCCCGTTGAGCAGCTTCCACGCAAGTGTAAACAGTTCGAGCGTCAACATCCCAACGTGGACATGGTGGATGGACATGTAACTACAGGTTTGGAGAACATGTCTTTTCAGGACCCAGTGCTGCGAGAACTTGCCTATGCCAACTCGAAGTCGCTTGTCTTTCCGAGTATTGCCAAGTACGTCAAGCAAGCATCTGTAGCTTTCAAGAAGTGGTGCAAGACACATTTTGTTCCGTTGGAGACGCTGTCATCATGGACACAGTTCATTCACCAGCAGTGGAACATCCATCTCCGACACCTTCGTCACCGACCGAAGTTTCACGAGACCCATGTATTGAAGATGAAAGACATCATTTGCAGCGACTGGGTGGTGCATCTGGCTGATCATGAATCTACTCATCTAATGGTCTTCTGTCCCAAGTTCTACTTTCAATCTTGTCACCGAGTCTGGTCAGATGAGAAAGTGTTCAAGCCCATGTCNGACTGGGTGGTGCATCTGGCTGATCATGAATCTACTCATCTAATGGTCTTCTGTCCCAAGTTCTACTTTCAATCTTGTCACCGAGTCTGGTCAGATGAGAAAGTGTTCAAGCCCATGTCTATGTCGATACCAGCTGCAAAGCTATTTCTGTGCTCGCATGTTCCTTCAGACATCCTCCGCAAGTATCCATGGGGATTCAACCTGGATGCCAAACTACCTGCAGGGCAGATTTTTCTCAAGCGGAAAAAGTCTTTCAAGTCAGGTCGTACAATCATCAGTTACAAGAATACAGCTCTGGGGCCTATCCTTAGAGCAGCCGCCATTTGCATTGACCAGATGGTGAATACGGTATGGCCAGGCTCGNTTCAAGTCAGGTCGTACAATCATCAGTTACAAGAATACAGCTCTGGGGCCTATCCTTAGAGCAGCCGCCATTTGCATTGACCAGATGGTGAATACGGTATGGCCAGGCTCGTTGTCGCGAAGGGTTCCACAAATTTGGTCCGAAATACATGCGTTATTTGCGCAATGTCCTGCACACCTTGATCTTGAACTATTGAACGACGATTTGGTGGGATTCTTTAATTCTGCGCCTCAAGTTCAGATTCTTGAAGCAGTTGACATGCTGGTACGCATGTTTCGAACCCACCCGCTACACCGTCGAGCTCTTCGGGAGGACTCGCCCGCCGCTACAGGCCCGGGCGAATGCTAAGCCACAGGGCAAAGGCCAGTTCACGCTAGACCTTACCTGGACCGCTATCGACAGAGACCTGTGGCCGCTAGGGTCTTGGAACANGGGCAAAGGCCAGTTCACGCTAGACCTTACCTGGACCGCTATCGACAGAGACCTGTGGCCGCTAGGGTCTTGGAACAAGTCGCTAGGGGAGCACGGCCCCAAGCCACGCTATGAGGGTGGTAAGGGCAAAGGCATGGGCCTGCTACCGGAGCGCGCTATCTGGCATGCCCGGAACAACCCTGAGGTGCTAGAGAGCTATTCCGATGTCCAGTTGTCGGTCTGTGTCAATGAGAAAAGCAAGCATTTTCGGTCATTACGAGGTAAGATCTCCAACATTCGCAGACACATGGATTGGAAAACAATGGATCCTGTTGACCTTACAACGATTGTTCGCTTGAGCTTCGAGTGTGGGCTGTTTGTTGCACTCAACAGAGTCTGGAAGCAAGTTGACGGAACTTCGATAGGGAACCAGATCAGTCCAGTACTGTCGTCCCTGCCAGTGGTTATGACGGAGCTAGGTTGGAGCGCAAGCTTCCCACAGGTGGTCAACTTCCCTCTGACATTCCTTGCGAGGTATGTTGACAATCGTTTAGTGATTGCTCCACGTGATGTTCATCTGACACTGCCGTTTCAGGTGTTTAGCCGCGAAACTTTTTACGGACATCCAATCATGTTGGAACCTGTTGGGAATGGACAATTCTTGGGCTTTGATATAGATGTCTCAAAATGTACAATTACAAACCTTCGCCCTCAACATTCATGGCAAGTTCGACATCCAATGAGTGCCGGAAGCGACAGACTGTTGGCCTCTGGAGCAAAGTCTAGAATTTCTCTTATTCGTAAGCATACATGGCCGAGTCATCATGCCCGAGAAGCTGTACGAGCGTTTGTGCAGTGGCTGGCGAACTTTGGCTATCCAGCAGCAGTCTGTGACACCTTGATCAAGTGTTGAACGTCTGAGAACGGTTACACCTAGCTTCTGTCTGCCGTGATTTCAGTTTTTTGTACAAGTGTTATCCATGTTTCACTGCTGATATACATCGGATGTCCGCGGTCAGTTTGATAGCCTGTGCACAGCGTTAGAGAGAGCGGTTGTTCAAGATTGGCAAGAACAGTGAAGTTGGTGCTACATCACCAGTTTTTGGCTGATTAGGTAGGAATCCTTTGTGATCATGCCTGTCCCTTCGGAACCCGATCCAATTCTTGATCAGCTTCTCGCTTCGCTTGATCATTCAACGAGAACGCTACTGTTGAACTACATCACACATCCTCATCTTCGGAAGATCCTAGTTCAGAGGCTGGCAGATTTGGTTCGTGAAGGTGCTGAACGGTTGCTGCAAGCAGAGCTCCGACGAGTCCATGGGCATGCGCATGATCATCCCAGTTCCAGCAAGTCGTCTGGATCATCCGGATCCAACAACAG